>RYFJ01002346.1:0-373936 GCA_003991445.1 Oryza meyeriana var. granulata
CCGGGCAAACGTCAACATGCCCTAGAGTATGATTCGGATAGGACTAACAGGAATCCCTACCTCTGGGCGCCGCCACCGAGTGTGAATGTAGTACGCCAATACAAAGCTTTGCGCCCATGGGGTCAAATGGAGAGACATCTATTTAATAGCAGCCATCCACTACTGTTCTCGCCTCAATGCCGACTACATCAATCTGATGAAAAAAAACACCCAAAGCTTAATTCATCATCTCCGATCATCTCTCACGCTTAATGCTCAGAAGCTGCCAACATCGAGCCCCCAATACAAGCACTAGTGCCGGTCCGATCTATTAGCAACCCCCAGCGGCCACTCTGAACTGAGGCGCGATGCTCCCTCTCCATACGCTCTCCTCCAGGCGCCCCGGACCGACAGGACAGAAACGCAAAAAGCTGTTGCATCGCCCTTCTCTCAAGCAGCAGAAAACCAACGATGCATGTCATACCCACCTACTCCCAAACAACATCGGCCCCCTCTTCTCCTCGGTTTGCTAAGTCTTGATATCATATCTGTTTTCCATCTTTTTCATAATTTCATTTCAGCTCGAGTCATGGCCCCTGACCTTCAACCCTTTACTTGACATCCTCCAAGCATGAACCGATGACTTCTCCAGCCTGCTCCACCTTCAGCACTCATGCCCCAACCGTTGTGAGCTGTTCCTACTACATCGCCTGACACCAGCCGTGCAAGGATCAACCTACTTCATCCACTGAGCCGATGCCACCAAGGCTGCTTGATGCCTACCTCAGTTCTCTTCTATTCCCAATACTTACTTTAACTCTCACTGATTCTTTACCGACGTCAATTTGTAGCCTTAGCCATGTTCCTTTAACATCGGCAATTACCTAGGGCAGAAAGAAGCAACAGCCACCAGCGCGCAACCAAACCACTCTCACGATGTGCGCGAGTACTTAACGAATATCATCAATTGCTGGAAATCCTATCGACGCACTAGTGGAAGACTGCGGACGATCCGAGCAAGACTTGCAGATAATTGAACATCATTGCCCGAAGAACTCATCGACGCACTGCTCCCGGCATATACCTAGAATCTCACAGATTCAGACTCACAAACTTCAAGCAGCATAGCCGATTGGACCAAAGAAGATAACCCAAGATATCCAAGTCGATCGCTGTCAGCCCAAAACAGAGAAGAAAAAGCTTGTGACATGGTAGCTGCCCCTCAAGAGCTCCAATCCAAATTGGACAACTGAAGAAAAAAGAGGCCGATTTGCGGCGAGCACTTGAAAAACTCGTAAGATCTTGAAACAACGGAATCCCAGCTCATCGGCCTGCCACAAACTATACAAGATCAAGAGACTAAGTTGCAGCAGCGGTGCCGTCAAGTCGTCATCGCGCGCAAAATTGAAGACCATCCCGGGCTCCGATGAGACCGATATTCGTGCCATCAATGAGAATTGACCAGATCCGCCTGCGATGGCGATCAAAACAATTCAGACTTTTTGTAAAGACCTTGATACTATTGATGTCGCTCCGGAACACGCCGATCATCTTTGCTGTAACATAATCTGATTGCACTGTTGCTTGTTTCTTTCAATGTCCCTTAATATTTTGTTTGTTTAACTAAGGCGATACCCAAAAATATATTTAAATCGCTATCTTTAGGCGATGCCAAAAACATCGGCTTTCTGAACTGTTTTTAGAAATCGGCTGCATCCAACCGATCAGGAGTTAATCCAAACACTCGGATAGTACTCTTCTTGAATATTTCCCATTAAGCGCTTTAGCAAACTCCGTCCCCACAAGATCTCTAGTATATAGGCATTACCAGGCACACAAACGATTATCCGATAGGCCCTTCCCAATTAGCAACCACTTTCCAAAACTTATTATCTCTGGACCCGATCTGCAAAATCAATTTCCACACAAGATCTCCCTCAGTCAAACGATTTATTCACACCACCTTTCTGTGTATAATGCCTAGCTGCCTTAGCTTGTTTCCTTGATCCTCTTCCATCCGCCTTAACCGATTCTGAGCCAAATCTTTCAGTTCATCTGTCATCAAGTATTAATAATCATCGGCTGTCAACTGATTCTACACAAAGAAATCCTCCTAGAGCCGATTTAGTCTCCAAGGCAAAACTCTTCATGTCCATATACTAATTGGTAAGGTGCACCCGGGTAGATCCATGACACGCCATCTGATTATGCCCATAACGAATGGCCAACGTAGTATGCCATCTTCGCGGCTGTTCATCAATCTTCCGCTTAATCAACTTAGATCAAACTCTTATTAGAAGCTTCCGCCTGTCCATTAGCCTGAGCATAATAACGATGAATTTAATAACTTGATCCCATACTGGCAAACTGTTGAAACTCATTCGAACACGAAAATAGATCCCTGATCAGTAGTTATCATCTGAGGAATTCCAAACCAATAAATTATGTGCTCCTTTACAAACTCAATCGCTTCTTTGGACATGACTTTCTTCAGAGGAATCGCTTCTACCCATTTGGTAAAATAACCTGTTGCCGCCAATATGAATTTATGTCCCTTACTCGATGGAGATAAACCTGGCGCAATCATGTAATTCCCCATCCTCTGTCTTCTGAACGCCACGTTTAATGATAGGCCCATAGCTGATGCTGGTGCCGTTGTATATTCAAACTTTCAATCTTGACATCCTTTATAGTACCTGAAGCAATCCATCCAGCATGTCGGCCAAAATACCTACTCTTCTCAGCAACCACTTCATCTTATGAGCCGATTGATGAGTCCCACAAACGCCCTTATGCACTTCGCACTATAACCACTTTGGCTTTCTTCCAATTTAGGCATCTCAGCAGAACTCCCTCAAAAGTTCATAATATAATTCTCCATCAAGCAGCACATATTTAGTAGCTTTATACCGAAGTTTCCTAGAAACCGATTGCGACGGATTTTGTAGATAACCAATTATTTCCTGTCTCCAATCATCGGCTTTATCCTGAATATCATTATCGGCTATTTCAACCTCAACCTGTCTATTCAGCCGATAACCAAAAGCAATTTGTGCAAGATCATTGGCTTCTAAATTTTGTTCTCTAGGGATATGATCCACTGATACCATCTTGAAATCCTTCAACAAATCTGCACATTCCTCATAATACGATCTCAAAACATCATCCCTGCACTCATACTCCCCAGACAACTGCTTGATCAGCAACAAAGAATCACCAACAATCTCTATGATATCGGCTCCGATCTCCTTTAAAAGTTGAAGTCCTTTCAACACCGCCTCGTACTCTGCCTGATTATTGGTCCGATAAGGTTAATTGTAAAAGCAAACTCAAACTTGCCCCCCGAGGCGATACAATGACCAGTCCGATACCAGATCCATGCTTGCAAACCGATCCATCAAAAAACAAAGTCCATGGGATAGGCTCCACATAATTCTGATAAATCCCCTCTGTGTTGCACAATGAAATCGGGGCCACCGTTGTCCCTTGATCGCTTTAACCGATTCATATCTTAAGTCAAACTTCGGTTCAAGGCAAAGATCCATTTACCAACTCGCCCTTTCAAAAAGCTGGAGCCGACAACATATTACTTCACACATCGGCCTGCAAACCACCGTCACTCAGCCGATAGGATATAATGCCTTAGCTTTGTGCATGAAAAATATAGACAAAGGCATAATTTCTCCACCGCAAGATATCTGGTTTCAGCATCCAAAAGTCTTCTGCTTAAGTAGAACACGACTCGCTCCTTGCCTTCAAACTCTAGAATTAAAACAGATCCGATGGATTTCTCATCGGCTGATAAGTACAACTTGAACGGCACTCCTTTCTGTAGCGGAATTAAAACAAGTGGGGAACTCAAATAACTCTTAATTCCATCAAATGCCTTCTACTGATCTGGCCCCCACACGAACTCTTGATCGGCTTTCAATTTTAACAACGGGGTAAAAGATTCAATTCTCCTTAACAAATTTGATATGAATCTCCTTACAAAATTAATCTTGCCGATCAATGATTGTAACTCTGTCTTGTTGCTCGGTGGCTCTGTAGTCTTAATGGCTCTGATGCTTCGTTGCCTAACTTCAATTCCTCGCTCATGAACCATAAAACTCAAAAATTGCCTAGCCGATACACCAAAAGCGCATTTATTGGGATTCATCCTTAGTCCGTATTTCTTGGCCCTTTCCACCACTTTCCAAATCGGCTATATTGCCTTCCTCACTCTTAGATTTAACCACCACATCGTCAATGTAAATTTCCACTAGCAAGCCGATGAGATCATGAAATATATAATTCATCGCCCTCTGATAAGTCGCACCGGCACTTTTTAACCCAAACGTCATTACTACCCACTCATATAAGCCGATAGCTCCAGGACATCGAAACGCAGTTTTATGTATATCTTTTTCAGCCATAAAAATCTGATTGTATCCCGCATTGCCGTCCATGAAGCTAATAATCTTGTGGCTTGATGCTGCATCTACTAACAAATCTGCTATCGGCATTGGGTACTCATCCTTGGGGGTAGCTATATTTAAATCCCGAAAATCGACACATATTCTCAATTTTCCATTCTTCTTCTATCGGGACGATATTACAAACCCACTCAGCATATCGGCACGGTCTTATAAACTTAGCATCATATAACCTTGTAATCTCCGCTTTGATCGGCTCATATAACTCTGCTTTGAACCTCCTTGGAGCCTGTTTGAACGGCCGATATCTTGGTTTAATGGGTAGCCGATGTTCAACAATTGATCGGCTTAATCCTGGCATCTCATGATACTCCCAAGCAAAACAATCCCGATACTCCTTCAACAGTGTTATCAATTCTTCTCGAAGTTCAGGGCATAACTTCTTGCTTATGTTCGTCGGCCTTGGCTTATCTCCTGGTCCTATGTCGATCTCCTCTAAATCATCGGCCGACGTAAACCCTTATCCCAATTTCCCCTCAAAATCTTCAATGGAGCCCATCAGAGTAACAACTCGGAGCCGACTTGCTGAATCGGCTGTATCCCTTGGCTGGTAACCTTGAGATAATCCCCTTCCCACGTTTTTCCAGACAAGCAATCAACACCATCAGCTTCCTAGACTGGCAAATCGGTCATTGCAATGTTGGTTGACCGATCTGCTAGGACCACCTTGACTTGATCTCCTTGCCATTGTATCAAACATTGATGCATCGTCGAGGGCATGCAACAGTTCGCGTGAATCCAATCCCTGCCAAGAAGCAGACTATACGACCCTTTTCCATCGATAACGAAAAACGTGGTAGGTAATGTCTTGTTTCCCACTGTCAACTCCACGTTTAACACGCCTTTCGCCTCTGATGAATTCCCACCGAAGTCTTTTAGCACCATATTCGTCTTGATCAAATCTTTGGCAGTTTTCCCCAATTTTTGAAATGTAGCATAAGGCATTAGATTAACAGCTGCTCCCCCATCAACTAGCATCTTCATTATCGGCTTCCCATTCACATAGCCCTTGATATATAATGGCTTTAAGTGCCGATGCTCTGATACCTCAGGTTTATCAAATACAGCCTGATCGGGTTGCAACGTTAGCTGAGCAAAAACTTCTTCATTGCCTTCTTCATCCGATGAGAGTGCCTTGTATTCTCGAGGCAAAAAGAAAACCATATTTACTGGAGCCGATGCATCAACTTCATCGTCCTTCCTCTTCACACGCCATACTCATTTAGTTCTCTTGTGACGATGATCGGCTTCTTCCTGATCTTGCCTCTGTTCTTCCTGTTGCTCTTGGTGTCGTAGCCGTTGTGCCCTTCTCTTCTGATTCTTTGTGAAAATTCCGCTAGGACACCACTGAGGATTTTGGACTTGTTTTTCATGCACTTCCTCTTTATTTTCTTCAAAGAATTCTTCATGGACCGGCCCTAATCGGCTATGTACTGATGCTCGTCTCCTAGGCGGCCGATCCTGCAAAAAGCTTCCCTGCTGATCCCACTGAAACCTCAGATTATCGCACTTAGGGAAATCTTCAATTGATGGCAATCTCATCCCTTGATCCCAGCAGAATCGAAAGAACGGACAATCCCAATGTGGATTATATCTTTCCCTGTCTGGCTCAATCCACTGCTCTTCGTACTTTGAATATTTTTCGATCATGCCCGATGAAGTAATCCTTGATTTTCTATGATCCACATTCCTTCCTTCATCAGCTTGAGTCCTTGAAGACGATCCCGCATAAACCATGTTCACGGGGAACGGGTGTCCGTCGATTTTCATCGGCTTTTTGTCTTCGAATTTGATTCTTCCCTGCTCGACAGCCGATTGAATTTGTTGCCAAAAAACCTTGCACTCATTGGTGTGATGTGATATCGTATTGTGCCACTTGCAATATCTCTTCTTCTTCAGTTCTTCGGCTGATGGAATCACGTGATTTGGCGGTAGTTGTATCTGCTTCTCCTATAACAGTAGATCAAAGATTTTATCGGCTTTATTAATGTCAAAATCATACCGTTCTTCCTTGCCGATATCCTTGACCCACGGGCATGATACTGATTTCTTGTTCCTAGCCCCCTCCGCCAATCCAACTTCTGCATCGGATCCTTCGCCTGAGTCCGATGAATAAACCTGTACCTGAGCAACCCTTCTTTGATATTTTTCCTTTTTCGCCTCTTGAAATCGGCTTTCATGAGCCGATACCTTCTGTACCAGGTGCGCCAGGGACTCGAACTCCTGTGATGAAAACCTTTCTTTGATTGGCGCTACGAGACCCTGAAAAGCTAAATCGGCTAGATGTCCGTCACTCAGATTCAAGCTATAACATCGGTTTCTAATGTCCCGAAACCTCTGGATATATTCCGGCACAGTTTCATCTGGTCTCTACCTAACCGATGTTAAATCTGTCAGTCTCATCTCATGGATTCCAGCAAAGAAGTATTTGTGAAACTGTTTTTCTAGATTGGCCCATCCCCGAACTAAATTCAGTGGTAATGAAGAGAACCATGTAAAAGCCGATCCAGATAGCGACAAGGGAAAAAACCTTACTCTCAGAGCTTCCTCAGCCGATGCCTCTCCGCACTGTGCCAGGAATCGGCTAATGTGCTCTACTGTAGATGTGCTGTCTTGCCCTAAGAACTTAGAGAAATCCGGGACTCTGTATCGGTGTGGTAATGGGACTCTGTCGAACCACTCGGGATATGGATGCCGATACATAAATGTTTGCTCCTTTGGCTTAATCCCAAACTGTTCCCTCACTATTTCCGCAATCCTTGTTGATAAATCTTCTTCCCTCGGGTTGTCCTGTTGATACTGTATAGGTGGAGTTGGTTGCCGATTCTGTCTAGGATATTCCCTCTAGTAATTACCTGGATTGGCCCCACCTCCTGGATAATTTTGTTGATATCCCCCATAATAAGCAAACCGATGGTATCCAGCAGGAATATCCTGTTGCCCCCCAGCCTAGTTCTGCGTAAACAGGTTTTCCGGTATGTCTTTGTTTATCCCATAAGTAACCTGATTCGGCTCCGTCTTTGGCAGGAGATATACAGGACCTCGAGTAGGCTCTTGAACAATTGATCCATCCACCGTCTTCTTTATGAGGTTATGAAGCGTGTTCACCAGGATCCCGGATTGATTGATGAGCGCGTGATGTACTGCTTCATTCACCATCTCCTGTAAGGGTTTTACTGGTGGACTCTCAGGTGGTGTGCGGCTCGATTCTCCAACCAAAACTGGTTTCGGAAACTGAGATTTTTGAATTGGCCCTTGTCGCGTCATGCCGAAAGATTCCAAGCAAAGCTTCCAAAAATTGGCCATATTTTGTTCGACTTGCTGTTTTTGTTCTTCAGTTAGATCTTCCATAGTGACTGGAATCATGTTGTTTGTGCTGACCTCCTTTCCGGCCATGTTGAAATTCTAATTAAGACTATCGAAACTTCGCGTCCCACCAGGCGTGCCAAAAACGTGTTGACGCCGAAAATCACCGGCAGCGTCGGGAACGAGCCGATGACCTGGTTCGGCGTCTGGAGACACGCGAAGGCTTGGGAGATTTGCTTCACTACAGTGCAGGTCCTAAAATCTTGAGGTTCGTAGGCGTGCCAGTCAATTTGACCCTGCAATTGACAAGGAGATAGAAAATATTAGATCAATGAGCCAATCGGCTGGAAGCCGATCTAGACTCGTCTCATCGCCCGATGGCCAATACAAACTGTAGCACTTATACACCGACTGGAAGCCGATGATGGCATGAACTAATAATAATAAGCAAATATCGAACTAGCCAATTGCCAAAGGGATACTCGAAAATCGGCTATAAACTGATAAAATAAATAGGCAGAATGCGTAAATAAATGGATTGAATAAACTTTAGCCGATTGCAATAGTAATTGCTAGCATCGCTCCAAAGGTGCTGTCCGCGCCCGTGCCCAGGCCCTTGCTCGTACCCGTGCCCGGGTCCTCGTTCGAGCCCACGCCCGGGTCCTCGCCTGCTGCCCGTGCTCGGTCCTCGCTTGCTGTCTGTGCCCGTGCCGGGCCCTTGCTCGTGCCCGCGCCCGGATCCTCGCCACAGGGAAAAAACCGAGATATGCAATATCGTGCCGCCCCGACTTGGCAGCGATTTTCTAAACATGTTTATGACAAATCGGCTGGATATAAAGGTAACTTATCGGCTAAACACTCCAATAAAACATCGCATAAAACCCACCGGCTTATTAAGAGGAAAGTTATTACCAACAGTCTAGTAGATCAGACCCAACCGTTGCAGCACAGACTGATGATGATAACAAGACATCTGATGTGATCGTGATGTAAAATATGATAACTTATCGGCTATACATCCCGATAAGACGCTTGCATAAAAACTATCAACCTAGTAGGAACGATTTATCACTAGCAGTTTAGTAGGTCGGACCCAACCGATGCAGCACAAACTGATGATAAATTGCTCCTAGTAAGCCGATACGATCTATGCACGCGTGATGTGATACACCTAATCGATCTATGAGATCAAACTAAACTGATGCAGCCATAGACAAAATAGATATATCGTGGTAAGCTGTCCACCGTGAACTGACTAGAATATTGGACTTAACCGAGGAAGTCCTAGCCGATGTGGTGGCCGGGGTGACGAGACTTACCCTCTCGCAGGAGGTTGAACTTAACCGATGCAGCCCGGCTCGAGAAGCAAGAACCCGTCGAAGGGGTGGCGATGCGCCGAAATTGTATTGATCTGATTGATGTAGATATCTTACAAAGCACCCGGGCATACGTATTTATACCCCGAGTTGATACGAGTCCTTATTGGACACAGTACATGATTTCCTAATTATAGAAGGAAACATTAACAGGACCCGACCGGACACGAGATCAGGTTTCCTAAAGATAAAATGTTAACCTTGCTTAATTAATAATTAAGATAATTAACTACCGTACTGTGGTCTTCACGGCTCTTTCCTGGACCCGGTCTCTTCTGAATCAACTTCCGTTAGTTAACTGCAATTTCCTTCTTGACCGAATCTGATATAAAGCCATACCAAATTTTGGCGTTAACAGAGGCCTACCAACTCCCTAGGGATAGATCATAAGCGCGGGATATTGCTAGGTCAATGGTAGAAAGGCTTTGTCATTGATGGTGTGAGCCTCCTGTGTGGTAGCTCATATTGTCCTTGTCATGTGGGTATAGTTGTACACACTCTCGAGAGTTAAAACTATTCGAATAGCCGTGTCCTCGGTTATGGATGACTTGGGAAATTCTCCACCGTAGTAGATTTAAATTTTGGAACTGTTTTGGGGAAAATCATGGTGCGAATGGGGAGTTCGCTGGGCTGGTTGTGGCAGCGTGTTGCCACGGTTGGCTGGCATGGGCAGGTAGCCTAGATGGTTGGAAACACTTAGGGTCGATGCTTACATACTTGATTTACTGTGTTGTCTTGATTTACGAAAATTTTGTTGCAAAACCGCAATGTTTTCGCTACGTATTTTATGATTTATGCAAAGTGCAGAACCTGAACCATTCCTTATTTATCTTCGCATATTATGGAATACCATTGCAAATAATAAAAGTCTTGCCGAGTACGTATTGTACTCACACACGCTTGTGTGACTTCTTTTTTTTAGAGATGATTGAGGGGGACCCGACAATCGGGTACTTCTATGTAGCGGGTTTTGGAGACGACGATGACGGTGCTTACTAGGGCTTACCGGTCGGTTGCCTGTGGGCGGGCAGAGGCACACTTGCTGGTTTTTGGTGCCTATATTATCTTGTTTCCGCTGTTGAACTCTTTGTTATTTTGTTGTTCTATTTGGCCGGTCGGCCTCTATGTAATCGCTAAGTCTGTACTCTTGTACGACTTCTGTTTGGACTGCTGTGAGCTGAACCTATGATGTATGGATTATGATGTCAATGTTGAATGTGTGTGCTAGCAATTGATCATGGGATTAGCATGGTACACTCATAGGGTTCGGGGTCAAACCCGGGTCGGACAAGAGTTTTTTTTCATCTCTATTTTGGGGAGTATCAAGTGCACCTCTTTTTGTTTGTTGCTAGAAACAGGGGTAGAGGTGGATTTTTGTTTGGACTAGGGAGGAACAGATTGAGACCCTTTGTAACTCTGAAATTTATCAGGCAATTCTTTGAAATCTTGCTCATCATCCAGATCATCAAAATTATCAGAATCTTTAAAATCCCCATCATCACCATCGAAGTTCTTATGGAGGCCATGGGCCCCGAGTACCTCATGGAAAGTATTATGGCCACTCGGACAGAGGATGGGCCTGATCATGTAATTAGGGATACAATAGGACTCGGTGTTTGTTACCTTGCATGACAATGAAAGGAACATAGTCCTAGTCGGTTATGTTGTGTTCTAAAAGGAAATCCCTTGGTTGATCCGGCTGGATTCATGCTTTGTAACCTTGTCTCCTCAGTATATAAGGGGAGGTAAGGAGCCCCCTGGGGCAGAGGAGAAGATCGACATACATAATCTCACCAAAGAAACCTCAAAGGCAATACACAATAGTTGAAAGTAGGGTATTATATCACCTTGAGGGCCTAAACCAGGATAAATCCGTTTTGTGTTCCTTTGCATCCATCAAATTTAGGTCTTGTGAATAGCCCTATATAATTATTGCCGATATAGAGCATCAACAGTTGGCGCGCCAGGTAGGGGCATCGTCAAGATCATCATCAACAAGCTTGATGGATCAGATCACCGGAGTCGACAGCGTCAAGTTCTTCCCTAGGCAAGCAATTAGCTTTGGGAGCCTCGACTTCACTGCCGACAGTCTCGGCAATCTCACCCTGTCCGACTTAGTTTTGATCCGATCGGCTAGGAACCAGGCTGACCTAGCGCCAGTCGGTTTACTCAACGCTATAGCAATCTTAGGTGACTTGCTGCGGTGATTTCCAAGATCTATGAGTCCAGTGACAACTCTTTCTTTTGATGTTTGACTCGGACACAGCTTCGAGCTGGTCGAGATTGGACTGAGGGGAGAAGAGATCGTCAATTTCCCGTTTGGACTCGGCAACGCCGCAGATATCTTTAACTCAAGTTTGTTGCAGCAGACTCAATCGCCTGAAATTTGACTCGGATACGGCCCAGAGCCACTCGAGATCGGGTCCAGGGAGGTTGGGGTTGTCATCACACCATTAAACTACTCTGAGTCTAACTCCTAGTCGGATAGCAGCTCGGGGAGCTTTTCTCCAACACGCTAGTGTTCATGGCATCGAAGGGTCAACCCGAGCCAGGATGGCACCAACTACGCGACCAGCAAGAGGAGGAGGCTCGCTGACTACGTGAGCAACAGGAGGAAGACGCGTGACGCCTGCAAGTTGAGCACAATGCATGCAATGATAATTTGCGCAAGGCCGGGCGGACTGCCCAACAACAATCCTCCAGACAAGAGTAGGTGACCACGATGTCTTCGCCACTCAACAACAGAATGTTGTGGCGGCAGCTACACTATTGGACACCTCGCAATTCGGGCCAAATCACCAAGCTACCCCGACTATTGCAAGGATCAAGACAATGATAACCGCTTGCAGCTTGCCAACAGAGACAATAGTCTGGAGATATGCTCATACCATCCAACAAAATGGCTTCAGACATTGTGACTTCATCTGCTTCAGCACGACGCCGAGCTGCTGGTTCGGGTCAGCACCACTGGGAGTCCCATCACACATCACTCGGCAACCGCAGTAACGACTGACAGTGGTATCATCATGATAAACGCCGGGATAACCAGGATGCTCGAGGATGACTACGATGGGATCTCCGCCATGAAATAAACGCTCGATACCGAGAACGCGAGGAAGATGAACGTCGCCAACTTGAAGACGAGCATGAGCTCTTCGGTCTCCACCATGAACGATTTCACCGTCGCAGTCAGAGTCGGAGCCCTCACCCAGATGAAGGAGTTCTAGCATTTACTCATGAGCTACAACAAGTTGATTGGCCATCCGGCTTCAAGCCAACTGGTATAGAGAAGTACGACGGCAAGACCAACCCAGAGTCCTGGCTGACCATGTACACCTTGGCAATCCGTGCCGTTGGAGGCGATCACAAGGCCATGGCTAACTACCTACCAGTCGCCCTGGCCGCCTCGGCAAGAACATGGCTGACGGGGCTTCCTAGGCGGTCAATCAGCTCCTAGGGGAACTCCGTGAACGCTTTGTTGCTAACTTCCAAGGAACCTACGAGAGACCATCATCCAAGTACGATCTGTACTAGCGCCATCAAAGAAAAATTGAGTCCCTCCGTGACTTCATCAAGCGGTTCTCCGAGAAGAGGAACTCAATACCAAAAATCATGGATAAGGTTGTCATCGCTGCTTTTCGCACGGGAGTAAAGGACACACCATTTATCACCAAACTCACTCGAAAGCCTCCCAATTCCTTCAAGGCTTTGTTCGACATGGCAAATAAATATGCTGATTCAGCAGACACCGTCGCCGAGGCACTTGATGACAAAAAGGAGCCCTGACAGAAGGAGCGAAAGGATGCCAACGATGCAGCCCCGTCCAAGGCCGAAAATTGCAAACGCAAGTCGGAAGACGTTGTAGCGACGGTTGAGCGCAACCGACCGCGACCCCCAAGGACGGACGACTACCAGAAGGTCATGATCCTTTCCACCCAAAGGGGAACACGCGGCCAAAAACTGCTTCATGCTCAAAAAGTTTGTTTCCGAGTAGACATCAGCGTCTAGTGAGCAGAAGGACAAAGACAAGCTGGACTCGGGCGTAGCCGGTGACTATCAAGATCCCTAGGCCGAGCTTAATCACATATTCGGGGGACCATCAGCATACGAATCCAAGCATAAACAGAAGCTGACTGCTCAAGAGGTAAACTCGGTATCGTCTAACGCCCCACAATATCTACGCTGGTCTGAGATGGCAATCACGTTCGACCACACAGATCACCCTAACCGAGTAACGCATCCGAGATGCTATCCACTCGTCCTGGACCCGGTTATCAGAAGCATCAAGTTGAAGAAGGTTCTCATCGACGGAGGAAGCGTGCTCAACATCCTCTTTGCCAAAACACTTGATGAGATGAAGATACCTCGATCCTAGTTGTGGCTGAGTATAGCTCCCTTCCATGGGGTAATCCCTAGCCTTTCTTCAACCCCACTCGAATAGATTACTCTACCAGTAACCTTCGGCATGTGGGAAAACTTTCGCATGGAGAACATCCATTTCGAGGTTGCCGACTTCGAGACCGCCTACCACTCCATACTCGGACGACCAGCGCTTGCCAAGTTCACGGCGGTACCACATTATACGTATATGATGCTCATGATGCCTGGACCAGCAGGAGTACTTTCTCTGCACAGATATGTAAAGCAGGCCTTCACTTGCGACAAGGAGAGTTGTGAACTGGCCCAGTCACCTGAAGCTACAGTCGGACGAAACAATATCTGACTGGCAGTGACAACTTCAAAGGAGGACGACCAAGTCCCGGCGAAAAAGGCAGCTAAGTCGGGAATTTTGGTAGATTCAGAGACAAAAAGATCCCCCTAGGCCCTTCCAACCCTACGAAGATTGTGCTTGTCGGGATCGGACTCGACCCCAAATAGGAAGACAAGCTTGTCACCTTTCTCCAAGCGAACAGGGACATCTTTGCTTGGAAGCCTTCTGACATGCCTGGTGTACCCAAGGAGGTGATCAAGCATTCTCTCAATGTCAAACCAGACGCCAAACCAGTCAAACAATGACCACGGCGCTTCACACAAGACCGCAAAGATGCCATCCGCGAGGAGATAACTAAGCTCCTTGCAGCTGGGTTCATCAAGAAAGTCTACCACCCGGATTGTTTGGCAAACCCAGTTCTGGTCTGGAAGAAGAACGGTAAATGGCGCATGTGCATCGACTATACTGACTTAAATAAGGCGTGTCCCAAAGATCCATTTGGTCTACCCAGGATAGATCAGGTGGTCGATTCAACTGCGGGATGTGACTTACTCAGCTTTCTCGACTGCTATTTGAGATATCAAATCAGTCTAAAGGAAGAAGATTGCCTGAAGACTTCTTTTATCATGCCATTTGGGGCATACTGCTATGTCACTATATCGTTCGGGTTGAAGAACACTGGTGCAACATATCAACGCGCTATCCAACGGTGTCTTCACACTCAACTCGGGCACAATGTGGAGGCATATGTCGATGATGTGGTGATCAAGACTAAAGTCAAGGAAGACCTTATCGCCAACTTAGAAGAAACTTTTCAAAGCCCTCAAGGATTCAAGATAAAGTTGAACCTGGAAAAGTGTGTCTTTGGAGTACCTTCAGGAAAACTACTCTCAACTTGTGGTAAACCAAGTCATGAAAGATTAGACCTGTCTGGACGACAACATGGTGGCATATTGTCAAGAGGTGAGAAAGCTAGAGAACAAGTTTGATGGGTTGGAAATCACACATGGTCTACGCTAGTACAACAAAGCTGCAGATGAACTAGCCAACATGGGATCCAAGCGAGAAGTGGTCCTGACTAGAGTCTTTGTCAAGCAACTGCTGGGGCCATCAGTCAAGAGAAAGCCTGGCCACGAGCAGTCGGGGGCTGAACCTACCCCGGAACCAAGAGAAGTGCTAATAATTTCTCAAGATTGGTGGACTCCTATTATCCGATTCTTATTGGCAGATGAGCTCCCAGAAGATCGCAGCGAAGCTGAGTGAATCAAGCGTCGAAGTAAATGTTTTCTTGTAGTCAGAGAAGACCTTTATCATCGAAGTGCATCCGGAGTCCTCATGCACTGCGTCACATATGAGGAAGGCAAGCAGATTCTACAATCGATCCACTCAGGCATCAGTGGCAACCATGCTGCATCATGGACAATAGATGGAAAGGCTTACAAACAAGGTTTCTTCTGGCCGACTGCAGTCACTGACGCCAAGGACATAGTTCAGACATGCGAGGGATGCCAATTCTATGCTCGGCAAACACACCTGCCTGCCCAAGAGCTACAGACTATCCCGATATCTTGGCCCTTTGTAGTTTGGGGGCTTGACATGGTCGGGCCGTTTAAGAAAGCGCTAGGTGGGTTCACACACTTGTTTGTAGCAGTGAACAAGTTCATGAAGTGGATTGAGGCAAAACCCGTTGCTACCATCACTACGGCAAGGGCAAAAGACTTCATCATGTGTATTATTTACCGGTTTGGAGTTCCCAACCGCACCATAACGGACAATGACACTTAGTTCATGGGCGGCATCTTTCAAAATTTCTGTGACGATTTTGGCATCAAGATCTGTTATGCTTCTATGGCTCACCCACAGAGAATTGGGTAGGTCAAACGTGCAAACGGCATAGTCTTACAAGGTATCAAGATTAGGGTGTTTGACCGATTACGACCAAATGCAGGACGGTGGGTGCAAGAACTCCCATCTCTGTCTCTAAGAACCACGGTCAGTTGGGCAACAGGACAATCCCCTTTCTTCCTATTCTATGGTGCTGAGGCCGTGCTACCAACCGAGTTGGAATTCGACTCTCCACGAGTTCAGGCCCACTCAGAAGACAAGTCAAACGAAGACTGACTGGTCGAGCTTGATCAGTTGGAAGAAGCAAGGGACATTGCAACCATCCAGTCGGCAAGATATCTCCAAGGACTACATCGTTATCATAGTCATAATATTCGTGGCCACGCCTTTTCGGTGGGAGATTTTGTTTTTGAGAAAAATACAAACCACCAAAGACAGGCATAAATTATCTCCCTTATGGGAGGGGCCGTTTATTATCGCTAAAGTGACACGCCCGGGGGCTTACCGACTAAAGACTGAAGACGGCGTCCTAATCAACAACTCATGGAACATAAAACAGCTACATCTTTTCTATACCTAAGCATTGTACTCAATTTTTATATCAATAGTTTTTTACTTTGACTCACTACGCCGATTGTTTCAACTGAGTAGTGAGTTGGAGGCTACATGATGATAATACAACTTTTGTTATTACTAAAATTTGAGTCTGTTCTATCCAAGTCATGAAGTTTTATAACGATTTTGCTAAGTCTTGCCGAGTATAGTCTCATGGAGAAAATGCTTTTTAAAGTTGGTCCTTAACGATTCGGCAAAGATTGGCTAGTCGGGTAGTACTAATGATGGCTATGATAGAACACGCACTTGGTAAGACTTTACAGCAAACAAAAATATTTACAATACATACAAATTGTTTTTGTCTTCCCCATACACCGACTACTTAAGAAGGGTTTGTTTTTTACCATGGTAGATCCTCAGCTATTGCTCGAGCAGTCGGCCTAGCCTAGTTTATCAGCTCTAATCCCTCTTCCGGGGTGGTGCCCTCAGCAAATCCTTCGTCAATTGCCTCAATATCTACCCGGGAGTAGAGAGACTTTGTCATGGCTAAGGCTTGAGAGATGCCCACGGTGGCATGCTTTTGTGGCATATTCCTTCAAGATAGCCAGGGCATCCTGAAGACGTTGAACCACCTGGGAAGGAGAAGTCGAGCTGGACCCAGCTTGACCCGGCTGCATAATATCTAATAAAGTCTTCACTGAATCCACTATGGCATTCCACTAATCCTTTGTCACCTTGATTTCATCGGCAAATGCGCTGAATTGGGTTTGCGCATTGGTCTTGAAGGCTGCTCATTCATTCAGAAGAAAGACATAAGCAAGTGTGGACATCTAGTCAGGCAGAGTACAGGAGTGGATATGCAACTTGCGTACTTGGTGTCGACCTTGGACTTTGCCTTCTCGAGCTCTTTTAGCTCCTTCTTTAGGTGCCCGATCTCCAGGGACTGGTTGTTCAGATTTTTCTCATGAGCTATAGCCAATCAAGGTTGAAGGTTAGAAACACAAAGAGGACGTCTGGAGCTACTCGGGCAGAAGGGAGATTTACCTCTGATAGTCCCTATCTTCTCCCATTGCTTGTCCCATAGCTTGTTAACCGAGTCCTTCAGCCAGTCCTCCCTCTCCTTACTGGTCCGCTCCAGCTCGTCCTTGGCGGCCTGAAGCTAGTTAAGTTGAGTGATCTAGGAGCGAGTTGGGTAAGAACTTGACTCATCTTCTCAGATTGCTCGACCATTCTCTGCAAAAGCAAGACAGTTATCAAACAAAGTGAGTCATTGTTGAATAAGATACAAGATCAGATAATCAGCATGAAGTTGAAGTTATAGACAGTTGAGTTGCATACCTCGAAGCCTTGATGGCGGCCTCCATCAACTCGACCCGTTCCTTCCGGGTAGCCTCCTCATTCAGTTCAAAAGCTTCATCGCTTCCATCTGGGTTAACCCAATAAAACACCCGGGGGAAGTTAGGTGGAGGGCCTTCGAGCCTAGGGAGGTCATTTTCTTCTGATAACAAGGACAGTGGAGGAGAGGGGATCCTGGGTTTGGGGTCTTCAGGCAGTGTTGGCTCGACAGTCGGCTCGGCGACTAGGACTTCGGTTGTGCTAGTGATATCCCAACTAGGAGATGATTGAGGCTTGGCCGAGTGTGCTGTCACAACCTCGGTGTCTGGAGCAACACTCGGCTCGGGCTGAGGCTCTACTGGTTTAGCCTCACTCAGGACAGGGATGGCACTGGGGGTCAGTGCTGCTATCCCCTTCGGATCAGCATCACTTGGCTTCCTGCATGATCATATTACAATCAAGGCATTGCAGCACATCTCAAAGTTTTCTGAAGACTGAAGATTTCATACCTCTGGGAAGTCTTAAATCTCCACCCTTGTGTGCCAGGGGTGGAGGTGGTTGGTGATGGGCCCGAAGGCCTACTCGGGGGGGATGTGTTGCCTGATGTTGGGCCTAGAAGGGTGGTAGCAGGCGGAGTGGAGCTCAGGCCAGTCGGCACCATGCTAGGTGCAGCCTACTGGGCTGGTGGAGCAGTCGACGGTGTGGTCCTAGTGCTGGTTCGTGCTGGGGCTGTGCTACTGGGGTCCTTAATCCTGGGACCACCTGATGCCATACTCGGCATGCTTTTCTTCTTGGCCTAGTCCGCCATAGGTTGTTTCCCAGCCCCAAAGGTTGGCCGGCTGTTTCCTGGACTCCCTAGTTGGCTGGCTAGGAGGGTTCAATAAGAATTCAGCAAATTCCAGCAAGCATTACGTATAAAGGCAGATTCAATTGGACTGGGCTCATATCCATCATCACAGACAAATATCAAGACAAACAAAAGACAAGGAGTTACCGTCAACCGGGGCCTGCTTTGGTAGTAGGGCTTGGGAGCCCTCTCAGTGTCTAAGGTCTCAACTACTCTGTTAACGAAGTAGCTGAGCAGGGTGTCGGTGACAACGTCCTTGTTAACAAAATTAGAGCACTCTTGTGTGGGATCTTTCTTTCCATGGTAATCATAGCCAAGATGAATCATGGCCTTCAGGGGCTGTATGCACCAATTTTGGAAAGTCCATGCCGCCCACAGCCCTGTCAACCCTTTGTCCTTCAGGGCTTCAATCTTCTCCAGCAGCAGTAGCACTTGGACCATGTCGGTTTCCAAAGGGAGAGCCGTCCAGCTATCCAGGACCATAGGAGGGTTCCCCGTGAAGGGCGTAAAGGAGGGCTCCGGGTTTGAATAGTAGAACCACTCTTAATGTCACCCTTTCAGTGAAGTCTTCAGGGGGACATGAAGATAGGCCTTCTTCATCTCATTGCGGAGCTGAAACCCTACTCCCCCTTGTTGATGTTTTACACCGACAATATGAATATGGGGCTACTCGGCGGATGAAAACTTGGTGGATTGCAAAGGAACACGAGGAGATTTATACTGGTTTAGGCCCTCAATGTGAGGTAATACCCTACGTCCAGTTTGGGGTATATTCCTTTGAGGAATTATGGTGGCGATTCTGATGAACCAACTCAACCTGCCCTCCGGGGGCGCCCTGCCTCCCCTTATATACTAGGGGACAGGGTTACAAGGTAGGAGTCCCAATCGGATTACGGCCAAGGGACCTCCTCTTAGAGATATAACGCACCCAACTAGGACTGTGTTTTCCTTATTGTACAAGGCAAAGTCTGCTAGGGATTACTATATCTCTAATGACAAGGCCAGGCCCATCCTCTATCCGAGTGGCCCATATGCTTGCCATGAGGTACGCGGGGCCCATGGCACCCACAGTAGCCCCTGAGACCTTCATAGTTGAGTCACAGTTGATGCCGAGTGCTCATCCTTCACGGTGAAGTCTTCCCGAGTGCATTGCTCCCAAGTACTCTTTGTCCGAGTGCTTCTTCTCCCGAGTCCTGCTTCATGTCAGCTAGCAGCGAGGCTATGAAGGGCTTCATGTAGATGTATGAATAGTGTGCACCAAATAGGCGCACCTATTAGGTGTAGCCCCTAACTTTGTGCTTAATTGTGAAGACAATTAAACATAAAGTCAAAGATCTTTAACCTGGTAGTCTTTCCCGAGTAGTATACTACAGGTATATGAGAGTCTTCGGTATCATGTCAACCAGAATATAATTTATAGTCTTGCCAAGTAGGGAACTACTCATATGTAGGACTCTTCGACTTCGTGTTAGTCGGAACGTGTGTTTATAGTCTTGCCGAGTAGGATGCTACTCATATATGGGACTCTTCAGCTTCATGTCAGCTAGAAAGGGGGTTTATAGTCTTTTTCGAGTGGCGTCCCACCCAGAAGTTAGACTCCTTCGTATCATGTCAGCGGGAATGTGTTTATAGTCTCTCCCGAGTAGTGCACTACTCGAAAGTTAGACTCTTCAGCGTCATGTCAGCTGGAATAATGTTGCTCATGGCAACTGTTGGCCAAGCATGTAGGCCGAGTACCACTTTTATGAAAATAAATCCACGGTGTGGTCAAGTGTAATCAAGAAAGATACCTGTATCCCCAATTTCAATGAAGACCAGCTTGTGATCCTTGTAAGGATATATCCTCGAGACCTGGTGGATAAAACAGATACCCAAACATATATGTTTAGCAATAAGGCTCTCTTGAAGCATATCTGTTTACCTCATCGGCTCCTGTTAGTAGCACCAGCGCTATAATTTCAACTCAGCCTGCGGGCGGCCCACATGGAGCATGCTACTGTAGGAAATCATATCTTAGTGGTTGCTACCAAATAAGCCAACCTAAACCGACCTACCCAGCATAGCTCTATAGAAGTAGCATCCATCGCATGTCAGGACGAGTACTCCAGCATTGGTAATTGCAATCAGCCAGAAGAATCCTTGTCTGCAAGCCTTTCTGACTTATGTTCTGGATGCACCTAGTTGCCACAGGTGCCTGAGTAGGTATGTTGCAGAATCTGCTTGCCCTCCTCAGGTGTGACACGGTACATGAGAACTCCGGATGTGCTTTGACGACATAAGTCTTCTCTGACTTGGGTAAAGCCGAATAAGATACCCGAACCTTGCGTTAACATAGGGTTCGGCTAGCGACCCTCATGGGGCGTACCATATCCAATAGAGCTATAGCCAAATAAGGTACCTGAACCTTGCATTAGCATAGGATTCGGCTGGCGACCCTCATGGGGCGTACCCGATCTAACAGAGTTGTGACCAAATAAGGTACCCAAACCTAGTATTAGCATAGGATTCGGCTGGCGACCCTCATGGGACGTACCCTACTTAGTCGAGTTGCGACTGAATAAGGTACTCGAACCTAGCATTAGCGTAGGATTTGGCTGGCGACCTTCATGGGGCGTACCTCACCCAGTCGAGTAGTATACAACCCCCAACTAACGCCGGAGGTCGGTTGTCAACTCACATGGAGTGTAGCCAGGGAAGATGACGTCCCGACTGGCGCAGTACTTGGTCAGTAGCTGTAACGCCCCGAAAATCGCCTTAATTAAAAATTATCGTGGGTAAATGGAAATACAAGAACACACTAGAAAATCTTTGTTTGAGAAAAGAGTTTGAATAAAATTTTGAAATTTTCAATATTAAAAATCCCAAGTTTAAATCTTTAAATAAATACTTGGATGCTTTTATATTCCAGGGGTTTTGTCGGAGTATTTTAAGCATTTGAGTATTTACAATATTAAATTCTTCATGTTTCATGGTGGCACTTACTTCTGGTAAATTCCCCGTGATTTAATAAACTCTCTGAAATTTTCTTGGATTTTTCGGAGCTACAGAATTAATTTTAATGCTATAAAGATCACTAAAGTAAAGTAATTAAATATAAATAAATTCCTTTTGCTTTTCCCTTGTTCGGGTCGTTCCTAATTCAGTCCTTTGAAGTCTCCCCATTCATCGTGAACTCTGACTCCTTTTCCTCTAGGGTTTTGTGTCGTTCCTAGAACCCTAAAGTCACCTCGAAAATCTAAATTCAGAGTTACCGGATTTATTCATTTTTGAAACTCTAGAACTCGTTTGGACTCCCAATCTGAGATCCTTTGTATTCGAAATATCTATATTCCCCTTTGAGATAAATCTTAGATATTTCCTTAAACTCCTTTTCCGTCGAAGCAAATCCAAATCTTTAATCGTCTGAGATTTCTCCAAATTCTGGTCCTAATAAAACACCCTTGTCAATTCTCTAATCCCAAGATATTTTATTCGAAATATTCCATTTTCCTGTTCCCGGGAAAATATTATAATTTCCCGCATCTCCAAAATATCCACATATTTTGGGAAGTTCAATTATGCTTGAATAATTCAAACTATTGATCTCTGTAAAATAATTCCCAATTTTATCGGATTCCCGAATTATTCCGAGATCCGGTTTCCCCAAATATTCTTTGATAAAATACCCTTCTTTTTCGAATCCCGCAAATATTCTCCCTTTTGAATTCCCCAAAATATCATCTATTTTGGACATATAAATGTTTCCCAGAAAAATCCCCTCTAGTTCCCAACCCGATGAATAATCCGATATTTGTTTTCCCAAATATCCTCGAATATCCCGATATTCTACTCCCAAATTTCCATCGGGAAAATATTCTTCATTCTCTGAATCCCACAATATGTTCCGTCTCCCGGACCCCCACTACATATATTCTTTTTCTAATTACTTCAAATACTGTTTGATTCCCAATATATATTTATACGTATGTATATATATATGTATGAATGTATATACCCTCAATATTCCAAATATTTGTTTCACCCCAAAATTCCTTTGACTCGACATTTTAATCATCTCTGGTAATCCGAGGTTTTCCCCAAATCCCAGATTTGACAAAATATCCTTGAGCTTCCAATTTCTAAAATATCCCATATATATATGTATAGATTCTGATTATCAGAATATTCCGACCTCTGAATATTTCTACAGATCTTCAATTCCGAAATATATCCCAAATTTATAAATTCCAATTTTCCAAATTTAGAATTTTATCAGAAGACCCCTCTCCTTTCTCCTTTTTCCCCTTTCCTCTTTTCTTCCTTCTTCTGTCCTTCTTCCTGGTCGAGCTCCCGGCCCAGGCCACCACGCCGCACCCCGAGACTCCCTGCCCGGCCCGCGCCTCTCGCTCGCCCGTGCCCGCGCCCTCTCCTCGGCCCGGCCTGCGCCCCGGCGCCGCGCCTCCCCTCGGCCTGCGCCCGACCTCGGCCCAAGCTAGCCGCCGGCCCAAGCCAGCGCCTGCGCCTCCTCTCCGCGCCTGCCGCCGCCGAATCCGCGCGCGCCGTCGCCCGTGCTGCCCCGGAATCCTCTCCCCTATAAGGCCAGCCGCCACGCGCTGTGCGTGCCCTAGTCGCGCCGCCCCTCTGCTGCTCCCGTGCGCCGTCGCTGCTCTCCCCGCCAGCGCCGCGCCGCCGCTCCCGCTTCTGCACAGTGTCGTTGCCTCGCTTCCCGTGCGCCACCGTCGCTCCTGCTGTTGCCCCAGCGCCGTCGTCGCTCAGCCGCCGCTGCCTTGCAGCTGTGCGCCGCCGCCCAGGCCGTCGCCCCTGCTCCCGTGCGCTGTCGCCGCCATCGCGCTGCCTTGCCACCGCCCTGCCGGCTATATCTGCCTTGCCGCCGACAGAGGTCGCCGTGGTCGTCGTCATCCCCGTCTACCGCCCGTCGTCGGTGAGCATCCACCCCGTCGTCCCCAATGCCCCATCTGCTTTTCCTTCTTCGACGCCTCGGATCGGGAAGCCGCCTGTCGTCGTCGCGTCGTCCCTGGCATCTCCGTCTAGCGTCGCCGTCGAGCTGCCGTCCTCCTCCAGCCGTCGTCGCCGTCCCCTCTTCGTCGGTTTCGCCGCCTGCCACCGTCCCTGCATCAAGCCGTCCTCCACCGCCGCCCAGGCCGCCGCCTCCCCCTCTGGCCGTCGGCATCGCTGTCGCTCGACTCCTAGCGCCGCTGTGCCTGCTCTGCTCCCCAGTCGCGGATGCCGCTGTGCCCAGTCGTCGCCGTCGCCGCTGAGCACATTAGCGCAGCCTTCGTCTTCTCCTACCCCTGGATCCGCTCTCTCTCTCTCTCTGTTCCTCCCGATATAGCTGCTCCCCGTCCGGCATCGTCGCCGTCGTCGTCGTCTTCGATCCTCGCCGCTGGTCAGCTCCAGACCTCCCATCGCCGGTGAGAATTCGGACCGAAGCCATCCTTCGTTGATTCATCGCTGCCATCGTTCTTTTCCAATCGGCATCGTCGCCCTCCTCCTCTGCCTCCTGTTCGTCATCGCCGTTGCGAGGTAGTCGTCGTCGTAGTCTATCGCCAAGCGCCGCTACATCCCCCGCTGTCGTCGTGCCGGCCGTCGCCCGCTCCCTCCTGGCTGTCCGCCGTCGCGTCGCCCGGGTCGCTGCTCCGTTGCCGGTCTGCCGCACCGCCTTCAGGCCATCTTTTCCGCCACCTGGTGTCGTCGCCTGCTGTCACCATTCCTGCTGTTGCCTGCAGCGCCACCATCGCTACGCCACCTCATCCCATCCCTGCTCTACTCCCCATCTGCGGTCGGTCGGCGTCATCGTCTCCGGACCTCCCCGGCCTTGTGTTCCCCTTGGCGTTGTCCGTCCTCCGTCCTCGCGGCCGAGCCGCCATCGCGCCATGGCTGGGCGCAGCCCCCTTTGACCCCGACATGTGGCCCTATCGGCAGTGTCTCTCTGCTGTGTGTGGACCCCACATGTCAGCATTTATCTAAAATAATTATTCTAATCGAAAATTCATAGAATATTCTTGAGAATATTCTTTTCCAATTCTTTTCGGATTTATTCTGAATTCAATATTCCAAAAGCCGTATTTTTTCCATCCGAAGTCCGAATCGACCCGTTTCTTCCTAAATTCATTTAAAATCATAATTTACTTGTTATGTATTTTTATGTATTGTTTATTGGAGTTTCTTAGGATTATTATTGTTTTACGTGTAGTTACGTATATTGCCGTTTCGGAAGACTTCGGAGTCTGCGGAAGAGTTCGGAAGAGCAATTGAAGACGTTTTGCGATTGCAAGGCAAGTCACACGACAATCTCCTTGAGCATGTTGATCCCGTTTGTGAAAGCTACTTTTATTTTAAAGTTATTGCATGAAATGCTTTAGAATGACATTATTACGGGTAATTATTTAATAGCCAATATTCCTTGATATTTATGGCCATTTTGGTTATTGCTATCTATACCTTGATACCTTGGGTGAATAATACTGACTAGCTGGATGTTTAAATATTTATCTGGCTAGATTATTTAGGAGTTGCTTAGCCATGCCTAGAAACTGTAGTATCATTTTATATGGGAAACTATTCATTCATTCTGATTAATTAATGATTAATGGTGATATTTTCACGACGCTTGGTCGTGGTTGATTAATTAACTATATCAACTAAAACTTGACTGAATGGTGGGTTGTGAGCACCAGGGTTGTGTTTGTTGCTAGCGGTGCTCATGACAATTAAGGACCGGTTCGCGGACTACTTGTTGCGAAGCAACACTCGTGCTAACCACAAGCTAGTATGGGCTAGCAGGAGTTTGAAGTGTGCCGAGTTCAATAGGAGGCTCCAGGGCGTGTTTGTGGCTGGTATAAGTCCACACATGGCAGTGACAATAAGACCATGCTTCGGGCGTCGGACCGTCTTGCGGGGAGGGCATTGATCACCCCTACCGGAGACCGGAGGTTCGACGGGAGGCTCTCCTATTGTGCGAGTTACATGAATGATCCTGTCACAATTCCTTTCCAAGGTACCGTGGTGGTACTTAGGCGCACATTGATGTGTTGAGGTACCGTGGTGGTATCGAGGGGCACAGTGATGTGTTGTGGAGTTATGTCTTGTGGGTAAATTGGTACATCTCTGGCTAGAGTAAAACTATTCGAATAGCCGTGCCCACGGTTAAGGGCGAGCCTAGCAATGTTTCTGTGATTAGTCCCACACTACTCATTAATGGAAATAAATGATGGAATATGGATAGCTCCTGTTTGGAGGAGTTTTGGTTTGGGCCTGAACTGCGTTGGAGCGCTATTCAGTGGTTGATTCAATACTGATTAATAATTAAACTATACTGTTTTTAATGATTTTAAATGCAAATGTTTTAAATGCTGTTTTACGCAAATAAGCCATATTATGCCTTTCCTTTGGTATCCTGTTGCATTACATTGCATTCCCTAGTGTGGCTTGTTGAGTACGGTGGGTGGTACTCAGTCTTGCATTATTGCAAATCTTTAGAGTGAAGCCTTGCGAGGAGGAGAAGATGGTGTTTGGCTTATACCCCAGTTGAGCTGCCTGTGGCTTGGTGCTGAAGCTACGCTAGTTGCCGTTCCGCTGCTGTTTTCTTCTGTGTGAGGACTAAGTGCCTCTGTTGTAAGTTTTTATCGTTATTTCGTTTTGGTTATGTTTATCAAATTGTCAATTTGTGTACCTCGGCTGATTCCTGGACGAGGATTTATTGCACAAATTAGCTTTGGAAATTCTGGTGAATTTCTGGGCGTGACAGTAGCCCTCATGGAGCATTCCAAGTGATTCTTGGCAGACTTGTCTAGCCCCCGAGCATAGGAGATAGGCTTGTAGCCCTGAGTTCCTGTCACGCGTATCCGGAGCTGGCCCTGCACTATAAACATATCGGATGAGTATCATCTGATGATGAAAACAATCATCCGAATAAAATGTATTTTACAATATATGTAAATATGAGTTCTTCCTCTTATTGATATTAATTTCTCCGAGTAGTTAACCCCTTACGTTTAAGCACTCTGCCTGACTAATCATAGCCCCCGAGCGTCGGGAGTTGGCTCATGGCTCTTTCCCAAACACGCGTTTTGGGTGACTTGAGTTCGTCTTTCATGGAGCAAAGTTTCATGGATCAGGATTTATGCTACTCGAATACTTTTGCAATCATTTAAGAGAAAAAATAGAAAAAAGTGCAGCTTGTACACCTATTAGGTGTAAGCGGCTGCGGCATTGGCGAGGCCAAGTGAAGAAATATTTATCAGGAAGCGACTTAGCTGTTCGATATGTTGGAGTGGGGATGCCATCCTTGCGTTTGGGCTTTTGAGCCCCCAAGCATGTCACTTGTTGTTCTAATAATCTTCAGTTGTTGAAGGTCGAAGACGGTTGTGACCGACTGCCACAATGAAGCCGTCTGACATGTGTTTGCGACTCCCAACTTTAGTCGGGACCGCGTCATCGGTGCCCTCCCGCTTCTTTTGTCAGGGTGCCTTCTTGTCGAGGGCCTCAGCAACAGTGTCAGCTGAGTCGGCGTACTTGTTTGCCATATCGAATAAAGCCTTGATAGAGTTGGGAGGCTTTCGAGTGAATTTGGCGATGAACGAGGTGTCTTTGACTCCTTTTCGAAAGGCGGCGATGACGACCTCGTCCTTGATCTTCGGGATTGAATTCTTCTTTTCAGAGAACCTCTTGATGAAGTCACGAAGAGACTCGTTCTTCCTTTGATGCAACTGATATAAGTCGTACTCGGAAGATGGCCTCTCGTATGTTCCCTGGAAGTTGGCGATGAAGCATTCCCGGAGTTTTCCCTAGGAGCCGATTGATTGCTTGGGAAGTCTCGTTAGCCATGTCCTCGCCGAGTTGGCTAAAGCGACTGGGAGGTAGTTAGCCATGACTTTGTGATTTCCTCTAGCTGCTCAGATTGCCGGAGTGTAGACTGTGAGCCAAGACTCGGGATTGGTCTTGCCATCGTATTTTTTGATGCCTGTAGGCTTGAAACCCGACGGCCAGTCGACTTGTTGTAGCTCCTGGGTGAAGGCTGGTACGCCTTCATCTTCATGAGGGCTCCGACTCCGAATATGACGGTGAAACCGATCGTGGTGGAGGCCGAAGCACTCATTCTCGTCTTCCAATTGGCGTTGCTCGTCTTCCTCTTGTTCGCGGCGCCGAGCCTTGATGTCCTACCGAAGATCACGTCATAGTCAACCTCGGAGATCCCGGTTGTCTCAACGGTCATTTTGATGTCGACGCCACCAGTGGCCATTGGGGTTGCCGAGTGATGTCTGGCAGGACTCCATGTACAGCCGACTGGAGCCGGCCGCTCGGTGTCGTGTTGAGGCGGATGAGACTGCCGTTGGAGACGTCGACCGGTTGGTCGGTATTAGGGTATCGCCCGACTGTTGGTGCTACTGACATGCAGCAGCGGTAAGCATGGTTTTTATCCTTGTGATCGTCGGAGTGGCCTGGTGATCAGGCCCGAACTGGAGTGTATCCAGTAGAGTTGCAGCAGCCACGATGTTCTGTTGAGGAGTAACGAAGACGTCGTGGTCGCTGACTCGGGTTTGTAGGATTTGTTGCTGGGCGGTCTGCCTAGCCCTGCGTAGATCGTCGTTGCGGGCGTGCAGGCGTCTTGCTTCTTCCTCCTGTTGTTCTCGCAGTCGGCAAGCCTCCTCCTCTTGTTGCTCACGTAGTCGGCGTGACTCCTGAGTAGGAGTAGAGCCTTTGGATGCCATGAAGATTTCTCGTGGCGGAGAGAAGCTTGCTGAGCTGCTGTCTGACTTAGAGTCGAAGTCCGATTGAGGGTCGGAATCCAACTGAGAGTCGAAGTCGGAATAATTGATGGGGGTGATTATAACTCCAACCTCCCTAGATCCGATCTCGAGCGGCTCTGGGCCGTATCCGAGTCGAACTCCAGAGGACCGGGTTTGCCGCGTCGGATGTTGTTTGAAGATATCCGCGGCGTTGCCGAGTCCGAATGGGAGATTGATGATCTCCTCCTTCCTTAGCCCGATCTCGGTCGGCTTAGGACCGAGTCCGAGTCGAACACTGAAAGGAAGAGTTGTCCCAAGACCCGGGCAAGTGGAAGATTGCCGCAGCAAGTCGATGATGGTCGCTACAGCATCGTGTGGACCGACTGGCACGGAGTCGGCTGATTCCTCGGCCGGTTCGATCTGGTCTGCGTCGGCCAAGGTGAGATTGCCGAACATGTCGGCAACAAAGTCGAGGCTTCCGAATGAGATTGTATCTCCGGGGGAGAATTTGCCGCCGTCGACTCCGGTTACTAGATCCATCGAGCTTGTAGATGTACATCTTGCCAAAGCCCCTACCTGGCGTGCCAACTGTCGATGTTTTACACCGGCAATATGAATATGGGGCTACTCGGTGGATGAAAACTCAGTGGATTGCAAAGGAACACGGGGAGATTTATACTGGTTCAGGCCCTCAATGTGAGGTAATACCCTACGTCCAGTTTGGGGTGTATTCCTTTGAGGAATTATGGTGGTGATTCTGATGAACCATCTCAACTTGCCCTCAGGGGGCGCCCTGCCTCCCCTTATATACTGGGGGACAGGGTTACAAGGTAGGAGTCCCAACCGGATTACGGCCAAGGGATCTCCTCTTAGAGATATAACGCACCCAACTAGGACTGTGTTTTCCTTATTGTACAAGGCAAAGTCTGCTAGGGATTACTATATCTCTAATTACAAGGCCAGGCCCATCCTCTATCCAAGTGGCCCATATGCTTGCCATGAGGTACCCTGGGCCCATGGCACCCACACCCCTATTACTTGGGGTCTGGATTTGGAAGGCTGGGGTTTTACGTGG
Source organism: Oryza meyeriana var. granulata (assembly GCA_003991445.1). Lineage (NCBI taxonomy): Eukaryota > Viridiplantae > Streptophyta > Magnoliopsida > Poales > Poaceae > Oryza > Oryza meyeriana. The sequence goes on from RYFJ01002346.1 coordinate 29,233, forward strand.
AAGAGGAAGCGGAAAAGGTTGAAATGGGGATCGACCCCAAGAAAGGCCTCATAGAGAGTCACAAAGATGGAGATCTAGAGGATGGAGTTGGGGTTCAGATGGATGAGCTCGATTTTATAGTAATCGAGGAGGCCACGGAGAAAATCTGAAGAAGGAAGAGCGAAACCCCTATTGAAGAAAGAGGCGAATACTACAATCTCATGGGAATCCGGAGAGGGGATTGTCTCACCGATGGCCGGATGCCAGTTGATGAGCTCCTTTGGCTAGAGGCATTTCTTCTTCTCTAGGTATGCCAGCTTCGAGGAGCATGTGGTCGATGTTGGCCAAGTTCTGGACGGGATGTTGGGGACGTCGAACGGAGTCCTCAGCATCTTTGGAGTCTAGAGCGAGGGGGAAAAGCTTCTAGAAGGTGGGAATTGAAGATGGAGTGGAGAGCCTTGTGGATTTCTGGTGGGGAGCTCGAGCAAGCGAAAACCCTAGGCGGAGCAGAGAGCGCGAAGTTTGGGTGTATTTTCTAGAAGCTGAAGCGGTTTGGTGATTTGGGGGATAAAGGTGAATCTTTTCTCTCTCCCCAGGATTTATAGGCCTATGGTGGATGGTTGGCTTGGGCCGACCTGCTAATTATTGGGTCGAAAAATATGAGTTCCTAAATGGCATGTCCTATTGGGCCAACAACTGTTTGTGTTAAAATCACATTATAGATGCTATTTGCAGGAACCAATTAAAATAATCAGATATGCTCCATGTTAAGTCTAATTGCTGGACACATGTATCTGAATTATTTAATAGGTATTGAGGATATATCCTTATAAAGATCAATAGCTGGTCTCCATTGTAATTGGGGATGCAGGCACCTAACCACATATTGGGTCAAAATTCATGAAGTGGTACTCGGCTTACATGCTTAGCCAAATTGCCTTGAGCAAAAATCTTTTCCAGTTGATATGATGTTGAAGAGTCCAATTTCTGAGAAATATATCACTCAGGAAAGACTTAAAGGTTAAAGATCTTTGACTTTATGTTTAATTGTTTCACAATTAAGCACAAAGTTGGAGGGCTACACCTAATAGGTGCGCTTTTTTGGCGTACACTATTCAACTTTTTCTATGAAGCCCTTCATAGCCTTGTTGCTAGCCAACATGAAGCAGGACTTGGAAAAGAAGTACTCGGACAAAGTACTCAGGAGCAAAGCACTTGGGAAATCTTCACCATGGAAGATGAACACTCGGCATCAACTGTGACACAAATATGAAGGTCTCAGGGGCTACTGTGGAGGCCATGGGCCTCGAGTATCTCATGGAAAGCATTATGGCCACTCAGACAGAGGATGGGCCTGATCATGTAATTAGGGATACAATAGGACTTGGCATATGTTACCTTGCATGACAAGGAAAGGTATATAGTCCTAGCCGGTTATATTGTGTTCCTAAAAGGAAATCCCTTGGTTGAGTCCAACTAGGATTCTTGCTTTGTAACCTTGTCTCCTAAGTATATAAGGGGAGGCAAGGAGCCCCATGGGGCAGAAGAGAAGATCGACATACAAAATCTCACTAGAGAAACTTCAAAGGCAATACACAACATCTGGAAGTAGGGTATTACCTCACCTTGAGGGCCTGAACTAGGATAAATCCTTTCCGTGTTCCTTTGCATCCATCAAGTTTAGGTCTTGCGAATAGCCCTATATAATTATTGCTGATGCAAAGCATCGACAGTTCTCATCATTTTTCCCATTATCTTTTGGAGGAGGTGGAGGTGTAGGTTTATCCTTAAGATCATAACCTTTAGGTTCCCATTTAATGTCAAAGCTCACCTTGTTAATGTAAATGTGAATAGTGAAGTCCAGGGCATTAGGATCAGTACAAGCAAGTTTGACTCTAATAGGCCCCTCTCCTTGCAAGCTCCTATCATCCAACTGTTCAAAAAGACCCATGAGCTGCACAATAGCCTTGATATAAATCTTAGACCTGGCCAACTCAGGCACTCCAAACAGTTTCACCCAGACAGAGACTAACTCATCAATAGCATCTTCAGTCATATTAGAAGCAATCACACTAGTTTTACTAGTTCTACATTTAAAATCAAAGCTAGGGAATCTAGTTAGATGCTTCCTGTCTTCTTCAGAAGGGAAAGTAATCAAACTCTCTGTCATTTAGTTTTTTGTCTTTCCAATCCCATGTCACATCAAGAAAAAGACCACACAGTTCACCAATAACTCTATTAGCAGAAACTCCCCATTTGTCAACAGACAAGATGCCTCTTACAGGTTTTTTGATATTCTCCTCCTCCTGATGATCAATATGTAAACTTGTCGATGTTTTACACCGGCAATATGATTATAGGGCTACTCAGCAATCAAAACTTAGTGGATTACAAAGGAACATGGGGAGATTTATACTGGTTCAGGACCTCGATGTGAGGTAATACCCTACGTCCAGTTGTGATGTATTCCTTTGAGGATGTGTGTTGTTCTGCCCTCAGGGGGCGCCCTGCCTCCCCTTATATACTGGGGGACAGGGGTACAAGGTAGGAGTCCCAGCCGGATTACAGCCAAGGGATCTCCTCTTAGAGATATAACCTACCCGACTAGGACTGTATATTCCTTATCGTACAAGGCAAAGTCTATCGAGTTCTATCATATCTCTAATTACAAGGCTAGGCCCATCCTCTATCCGAGTGGCCCATATGCTTGTGATGAGGTACCCGGGGCCCATGGCCTCCACAGCAGCCCCTGAGACCTTCATAGTTGAGTCACAGCTGATGCCGAGTGCTCATCCTCCACAGTGAAGATTACCCGAGTGCATTGCTCTCGAGTACTCTTTCTCTGAGTGCTTCTTCTTCCCGAGTCCTGATTCATGTCAGCTGGCAGCGAGGCTATGAAGGGCTCCATCTAGATGTATGAATAGTATGCGCCGAATAGGCACACCTATTAGGTGTAGCCCCCCGACTTTGTGCTTAATTGTGAAAATAATTAAATATAAAGTAAAAGATCTTTAACCTTGTAGTCTTTCCCGAGCAGTATACTACTGGTATATGAGACTCTTCGGTATCATGTCAACCGGAAATAATTTATAGTCTTTGCCGAGCAGCATGCCACTTGTATATGAGACCCTTCAGCTTCATGTTAGCTAGAAAAGGTGTTTATAGTCTTTCCTGAGTGGTGTCCCACTCGGAAGTTAGACTCCTCAGCTTCGTGTCAGCTGGAAGAAATATTTATAGTCTCTCCCGAGTAGTGCACTACTCGGAAGTTAGACTCCTCAGCATCATGTCGGCTGGAAAAATATTTGCACATGGCAACTGTTGGCCAAGCATGTAGGCTGAGTACCACTTTATGAAACTTAATCCATTATGTGGTCAGGTGTACTTGAGAGATACCTGCATCCTCATTTTTAATAAAGACCAGCTTGTGACCCTTGTAAGGATATATCCTCAATACCTGGTGGATAACACAGATACCCGAACACATGTGTTCAGCAATTAGGCCTTCATGAAGCATATCTGATTACCTCATCGGTTCCTGTTGGTAGCACCAGCACCGTGATTTTAACACAGCCAGCGAGCGGCCCACATTGAGCGTGCTACTGTAGAAACTCATATCTTGGTGGCTCAGTACCGACTTTGTAAGCCCAAGCCCACGAATCAGAACCGGCTCTATAAAAGGCGGGGAGAGAGAGAAAAGATTCCCTCATCTTCTCCAATCCTCCAATCGTTTCGTCTTCTAGCTTCCGCGCCAAAATTTTGCCTCCCGCTTCGCTAGGGTTCGCCATTGCTTGCTCTTCCCCATTGGAACTCGGGTGATCCCACTCCTTTTCGTCCATTCCAAGCCCCTAGTAAATTTTCCCCAAATCTTCTCGCCCTTAACCATGCCGAGGGCTTCAGATTTCTTGGATCCGTCGGATGGGGTCTGGCCGACTTTGGATTGCGGGCTGATGCATCTGGAGAGATTGTTGTGACTGTAGAGCCGTGATGTCATTAGTTGGCGTCCGGCTAAAGGTGAATCGGTTCCGGAGCCCCAAGCCGGTGAGACCCCGTCATTTTCGCCTCTTTTTTCGACCGGGGTCTTTCTCTTCCATCTTCCGACTTTCTCCGCCAGCTTCTTGCCTTTTATGAACTTGAGTTGGTGAATCTGAAACCCAACTCTATCTTGCAAATTTCTATCTTTGTGACTCTGTGTGAGTGTTTCCTAGGTGTGGAACCCCATTTGAATCTATTTAGACATCTGTTCCACATCAAACCCCAGCCCTCCAAGAGCAAGGTCCAGGTGATTGGGGGGCCGGTATTCAGCTCAGGGGTGAGATGAAGAAGATTTATATCAATATTCCCCTGAAGTCTTCCCTCAAAGGCTAGCATAGGGAGTGGTTTTACTGTTCTGATCTTGAACCAAGCCTCCCCCTTTTATGGGTTTGCCCCCGGTGGTTGTGCCCAACTGGTCATCTGTGCCCAACTTTGAAGAAATAGGCCAAGTTCATATACTGATTGACAAGATTGACAAGCTGAAGAGCGCCGGGCTGACTGGTCCATGGGTGGCCAGACGTTTCTTGACTCGGCGCCTCAAGTTCCTGAAGTTGAGGTGCCACTTCGGCTGGGACTACAAGGGTAGAGGTGATCCCAGTCGGGAGTATCCCGACCTGTTGGACAAGCACAAGGTGATCGACATCCTGCTGGATTACTTTGCCAGCGGGGTGGTCGAAACTGAAGACTCAGAGTGGTCTGTGGTGGCTTACAGCCGGAAGAGGCTGTGTCTAAAGGTAACTCTTGCTGATATTAACTTGTTGTCCATCTGTGATGAATGCTTGTAGATATATGCCCAAGATTGCTCTGCAATGTGTAACATATGTTGTTGAACTGCTTGTAGTCATGTGAGGAGTTCAATGATGATTCCCAAACTTTATCGGCCATGAAGTCAAAGAAGAAGAGGTCGTTAAGTCCTTCTGCTGCCTAGCCCGATTCCAAGAGAGCGGGAAAGAAGCCTGTTGAAGACCAGGGCAAGAAGAAAATCATCAGGCCGAGTGCCGCAACTGGGAGTCTAAAAATCAAAGACACCGCTAGCACAGCTCCCAGGCCGCCGAGTCCCAAATCGGGACCAGCGCAGTCAGGCTCAGCAGCATCGAGCCCAAGAAGAGCGCCGTTAAGTACAAGGTCGGGTCAAGTGCCACTGGGCTTAGCAACATCGAGCCCAAGGATGGCGCCACCGAGTACCCTAGTGCCCCAACCGGCCACACCAAGAGCTGGGCTGACCAGGACTGAAACACCACCACCGACCGCCGAGCCATCCAGCCCGACAGCCAGTAGTCCTCCAATGCCAGCATCAGGAGCACCCAGTTGGAGGTTCAAATTCTCCAAGAGGTATGTGACTTTGAGCCTTCCGAAAGTCCTGTTCAGCATTGTGGTGTGTTGATACTTAGCTCTCCATGAAAGAAACGGGCCAATATTGATCTCAAGGAGGCCACACCGGTGGCTCCTATTGTCAAGCCGGCCCCAACTGAACCAATGCCAGCGAGCATATCTGCCGAGCCGGTGACAGTCTCAGTTGCAGAAACTAAAGTCGTCCCAACTGTAGAGTCGTCGACACCGGCCGACCAAGGGGCTAATGTTGAGGCTGTCGCCCCAGCCCCTGAGCATATCACTGAAGCCCCAGCAGCCGCCGAGTTGGGCGCCAGGATCCCGTCGCCATCCTTGTCATCGTCGTCGTCTTCAGAAGGGCCGAACCTCCCTAGGCTTGAGGCTCCTCCCCGCAGATACCCGAGGACGTTCTGCTGGGTAGCCCCTGATGGAACTGTGAAGAGTTATGAGCACGATGAAGTGGCAACGGAGAGGGAACGTGAAGTCCTGCTTCGCGCCGCAATCGCCGTGTCCCGGGGGGTCCAGGTATGATTTCCGCCCTGCTGAGTTCTTATCAGTCTTCTTTGTATGAGTGTCATGACGCTTGACTCTGCCTTGCTCTGTTTTGCTCCGAGCAGAAGATTGTCAACTTCTCGGAGAAGATGAATGAGGTCCTATCCCAGCTTGCCCCCCAACTCTAGCAATTAGGCCAGCTCCAGACCTCGAAGGCTAAATTGGAGCGGTTGAGCTAGGAGAGGGAGACTTGGCTGAGGGTAGCTGTTGACCAGCTCAGGGATGAGAACTGGGCTCTGGCCAGGAAGATCAGAAGTAAGTCTTCCGTATTTGTCTTCCTGACTAAATCCCATGCATATTTCTCCAACTTTGTTGTTTCCCGACTGCTCAGTTGTGTCCTAACTGCAATCTCGGGTTTTTGACCATTCTGATATGTAGCCCTCAAAGCTGAGGTGAAGACCCGAACAGAGGGGGAATCCAAGCTGAAAGAGGCCGAGAAGGCCAAAGCTGAGCTCGAGAAGGACAAGGCCGACTTGGAGAAGGCCAACGCCAAGCTCGAGAGAGAGAAGGTTGAACTGGAGAAGGCCAAAGCCAAATGGGAGGCCGACTACGAAAGTAAGCCTTCGCTCTGACAATGATCTTGACCAATCCCCTAGGTACTCTGTCTGTAGTTTTGCCTAACAAGTTTACCTGTCGATGAACCTAGGTAGCTGCTAGAGCCAATGCCCAAATCCAGTTTCAAGCTTTTGCAGAGGAGATAAAAGTCGTCAAGGAGTCACGGGAGACCCTTGCCGAGTCTGTGAAAGGGCTCCTTGACGTAATGGACCCTCACTACGTGGGAACCAGCTCCAACATGATCTCCCAAGTGCAGGCGCGCCTTAATGAAGCCTTGAGTATCCTGAAGAGGTACTCGGACAAGCGCGTTGTAGTCGGCGTGGCCCAAACCCTGGCGATGACCAAGTCAATCTACCCCAGGGCAGATATTGAAGCCATCAGAGAGGGATTCGCCGAGGAAACGACACCTGAGGATTCGCTGAGGAGACAACAACTGCAGAGGTGATCACTCGAGACCTGGGTATGTAAGAACAGTCCATCATGCAGTCGGTGTATATAAATTTTTGTAAGGACATGTGTAAATATATGTGCAATGCCGCAAAGCTCGAAGTTTTGACTTAGTTATCATTAGCTTTGCCCGACTATATAGTGTATGCCGAGTTAGTCTATAGGAACTTAATAAAATCGTTCACCGCAGAAAGCTGTACTCGGGCAAACATAACAAAGTCGTTGCAAAACTTCATAACTTAAGCAAAACAGGCTCGTATATTTTTGACGAAGCACATATAATACATGCAGCCCCCGACTCACTACTCGGTTGGAACAAGTGGTGTAGTGAGTCAGAGAAAAACTGTACACATGGGAAGGTATAAAACTCAGGTATAGAAAGGACGTAGCTGTTCTATATTCCATGAGTTGCTGACGAGGGCACCGTCTTTAGTCTTCAGTCGGTAGGCGCCTGGCCGTGTAACTTCTGCGATAATGAACGGCCCTTCCCATATTGGGGATAGTTTATGCCTATCTTTGGTGGTTTGTATTTTTCTCAAGACGAGATCCCCAACCAAAAAGGCGCGGCCACAGACATTACGACTGTGATAATGACACAGGCCTTGAAGATATCTTGCCGACTGGATTATTGCGATGTCCCTCGCTTCTTCCAACTGATCTAGCTCGACCAATTGGGTGTTGTTGGATGTGTCTTCTGAGTAAGCCCGAACTCGTGGAGAGCTGAACTCTAACTCAGTTGGTAGCACGGCCTCAACACCATAGACTAGAAAGAAAGGGGATTGCCTTGTTGCCCGACTAACCGTGGTTCTAAGGGACCAGAGAACGGATGGGAGTTCTTGTACCCACCGGCCCGTGTATGGTTGTAGTCGGTCAAATATCCTTGTCTTGATGCCTTGTATGACCATGCCATTGGCACGCTCAACCTGCCCATTGCTTCATGGATGTGCCACAGAAGCATAACAGATCTTGATGCCAAATTCGTCACAGAAATCTTGAAAGACGCTGCCCATGAACTGAGTGCCGTTGTCCGTTATGATGCGGTTAGGAACTTTGAACCGGTATAATATACACATGATGAAGTCCTTTGCTTGTGCCGTTGTTATGGTAGCAACTTGATGCACTTGGGTACTCGATCTTCTGATAGGTTCGATTTGGTGAAGTGAAGACATTCACATTTTGAGGCTTCTGATCAGCGATTGTCACCTCGCAACCGCTACACCCACACGTCTAGTTGTTATCAACCACGCTCTCACGTAGTTGACCTCACCACGAAGGTTTTATCTCTGCAAGCAATCGAAGAAACTCACAAGAATAAGGAAGAACGCAATAAGGTTTTATCAACCACGAGGGTTAACCCTAGATCGCATACCCCTTGGGCTTAGCCCACAACACAATTACAAAGCCCAAGGCCCAAAACAGACTCGAACTAGAAGAGGTACGTGTCTTGTTTTGACAATTTCGGACAGCTCAGGATGAATTTTGACATGGGACCAAAACCATCTGAATGTAGACTCTATAACCTTTCCAACAAGTACTCATGGGCCCCGAAAGTCCTTCTAGATCAGCCGCTAGATCCGTTTGAAGTTGATACTGTCAGGAGGCCCGAATCCGAATCCAAAACGTGCAGAACTTCATCTCTTGCCTTCTATGGACCAAAAGTGACGTGGTGATGTAGGAGTAGACTTGGGTAAGGTCTTGGTTTGGTCTCCAATCAACTTCTTTAATCATCCATGCGTTTCTTGCGCTCGGTCTCTTTCCCTTCACCCAAGCAAGTATCTCTGCAAACGAGAACACACAAAACTCACGGTGCAGTAATGGCTGTTCAAATATATAACATGTAAATCTTACGTAGAAAGCATGCACCTTTGATTGATGAATACATAAGGTAGCTATGGTCATATCTGAGCTAGTGATGTCCTCATCATCCTTCTCTTCTTAATTGGAAACCGTTCGTGGTTTCACCTTATCATTAAGCCTGATGAACATATCTTTATCTTTCACAACATAGGTTGAGGTAGTGTTGTGCATATGGTTGGATTCTGAAATTTTTAAACACAGAGAACACTTTGTAGTGTCGTGCATCTCACAACACTCCCCTTCTTGCAAACCAACCTGCAACTCATTTAAACAACTAGAGGAACTAGATAGAGAATTATTTATATTCATGCGGTCCCCTAGACAAGACTTGTCACTACGAAAAGGAGGTATATTAAAATTCGAACAAATGTATACTCTATGTACATTATATTCTCCTTTATTATCATAATTACCAATAACATGAAAAATCACATGAGAAGGACATGGCAAATCAGATATAGCTAATAATTTCTTCTCTAAACAATTGAGTGGACTAAGATCATTAAATTGAATATAGCCCCAAGTATTTAAAGAAGATAGCAATCTAAGCTTTTCATTCTCGCTAGCAATATGAACAACATGTCTAAAATCAGTACATAGTGGTTCGACAACATTACTAACATGTTCATTCACTAGTTGTGGCATGGATATAAGTGAAGCATTGCACAACTCTTCTTTATCATAAGAAATAGGAACCAAATCATCGTGTGACAAAGGTAATTTAACACATGATTCCACTGGTGATTGCTCTAAACTAACATGATTGGTGGACATATATAGCACATCAGAATTGTCCTTACCTTGAGTGAACGTAGCACCATTTCTGTTACCTTGGTTCTCATTTTCAAAAACTGTAGGTGCACTCTTAATTAAACCATCTTGAAATATGCATGGAACAACAGGTGGATCTTCTTTCTCTATGTCTTTCTTCTTTTCCTCATTACCTTGGCTCTTCTCAGATACCTGCAAAATGTCAGTGCCTAAAGCAATACGTTCATTTTGCAAAAACTCAGGTTTAGGTGAAGGTATCAAAACATTAGTATTATTACATTTATTTCTCAAAACCTCATGGTTTTTAATCTCTTCCCTCTCAAGATCACCTTTCAAAATTTCAGCAGGGGACATAGGTATCAACTTAAATTTCTTGCCATTATGTGTGAAAGTGTATGTGTTGGTTCTACCACGGTGCACAACATCTCTATCATATTTGCAAGGTCTACCCAAAAGTAGAGAACATGCTTACATTGGAATAACATCGAATTTGGCACTATCATGATAATTGTCTACTGAAAACTCCACTTTCATAATTTTACTTACCTTCAACTTACCACAAGAATTGAACCACTGGATGTAATAAGGCCGAGGATGTGGTTGCATCGGCAATCCAAGCTTCTCGACCATATCTGAACTTGCCAAGTTGATACAGCTCTCGCTATCAATGATAATACGGCATGCTCGATTCATAACCAAATAAATCGGCTGAGTGCCGCCATGCAGCCTATCAGCTTCTGGACGTCCTTCTGGCTAGTCAGGGGTGCCATGTTCATGATTGCATTGACTTTCTCCGGGTTGGCCTCGATGCCACGATGCGATACAATGAAGCCGAGCAGCTTGCCAGATGGCACACTGAAGGCACACTTTTCCGGGTTCAGCTTTATCTTGAATCTTCGAAGATTTCGGAAGGTTTCTTCCAGATCAGCGATGAGGTCTTCTTTGGACTTAGTCTTGATCACCACATCATCGACATAGGCTTCCATGTTGCATCCAATCTGAGTGTGTAGACACCGCTAAATTGCTCATTGATACGTTGCTCTAGTGTTTTTCAAACCGAACGGCACAGTAATGTAGCAGTATGCGCCAAACGGCGTGATGAAAGACGTCTTTAGGCAGTCCTCCTCCTTCAAGCTGATTTGGTGGTATCCCGAGTAACAGTCGAGAAAGCTGAGAAGTTTGCACCCCGCGGTTGAATCCACCACCTGATCTATTCTCGGTAGACCAAACGAATCCTTGGGTCATGCCTTGCTTAGATCGGTGTAGTCGACGCACATGCGCCATTTACCCTTTTTCTTCCAGACTAGAACTGGGTTTGCCAGCCAGTCCGGGTGGTAGACCTCTTTGATGAACCCGGTTGCGAGGAGCTTGGTGATCTTCTCCCAAATAGCATCTTTCCGGTCCTATGCAAAGCACCGTAGCCGTTGCTTGACTGGCTTGGCGTTTGTCTTGACATTGAGGCATGCTCGATCACCTCCCTTGGTATGCCTGGCATGTCGGACGGTTTCCATGTGAAGATATCTTTGTTGCCTTGAAGGAAGGTGACAAGCGCATCTTCCTATTTGGGATCTTCTTCGTGTCAAAGTCCGCTAAAATTCCCGACTTTGCTGCCTTTTTCGCCGGAACTTGGTCATCCACAACTTCAGTTGTGATGGCTTGCCGAATGCTATTGCATCCGACTGCTGCCTCTTGCGATTGAGCCAACTCGCAGCTCTCCTTGTCGCAGGGGAAGGCTTGCTTGACATCGTTGCGGAGGGAGAGAACTCCGGCGAGCCCGGGCATCTTAAGCACCATGTAGGTATAGTGCGGTATCACCATGAATTTGGCGAGCGACAGTCGTCCGAGTATCGCGTGGTACGCAGTCTCGAAGTCGGCGACCTCGAAGCAGATTTTTTTGTGCAGAAATTGTCCCACGTGCCGAAGGTGACCGGCAAGGTTATCTGTCCGAGGGGAGTTGAAGATAGGCCGGGAATTATCCCGTGGAAGTGTGCCGTACTCAGCCGCAATTCTAAACGAGGAATCTTCATCTCGTCTAGAGTCTTGGCGAACAAAATGTTGAGCGCGCTGCCTCTGTCTATGAGGACCTTCTTCAGCTTATTTTTTGACGACCGGGTCCAGGATGAGTGGGTAGCGTCCCAGGTGTGAAACCCGATCTAGATAATCTGCGCAGTTGAATGTTATGGACATCTCTAACCAGCACAAATACTGGGGGGTGTCTGCTGTAGAGACCGCGTTGACATCGCGTGCCGTAAGCTTCTTGTGGGCACCCCGGAAGTGTATTGTGGAGAGTAATTATTACGACAACGTGACATATCTAGATGGATGGGGTCTCGAATAAAAACTGATTAAGTACAGTAACCATCCATCCTCATCGCAGCCTTGCCATAATCTTTACCCACTCACAATACAAATCCAACGCGCCGAATTCAGAAATAAAGAGATATTTGGAGAGTTGATTCACCAGTCCCAAACGGCGAAGTGTGCCCGTCAAACCACACGAAGGTGGCGACCAAACACGATACACACTTCTGGGGACATGGTCTATGGTTGAACCAACATCCATGCATCTCATCATTTCTAAATTCATACTCATGTTCAGCTAGTCCTCAGGAAAGCGACTAGCCTCACACTTTCATCGCAAGCAATTGATAAACATCACAAGTACTCTAAATATGGATAAACGAGCAGTAGGGTTATATATATTACATAGAGGGCTCACACCCTAATTCATCACAAAGTAACTCCAAAGATAGCAGCGGAAAATATAAACATAAAAGATAGAACCAGTGGTGCCATTACCAAACCACAGGGCAACCGACTGGGGATAGAGCATAACTTCGACTACACATTATCCTCGCCACCCTCGGCGGGATAATAGTAGACCACATCAGTGTCGTCGATATCCTCACCTGAAAGGTATGCAGCGTGAGTACAACAAGTACTCAGCTAGACTTATACAATAATAATAGAACAAAGGAGTAATGCTAGTCTCTACATCAAGGAGTATGGCTATGTCGATCTGATTTTGCATAAAGCTGATTTTATTGAGCAAGTAATACATTTAAAACATAAGCAATTGTGAAATAGCTCAATCTGAAAATTTAGGACAGCAAGCTTATAGTTCTGAAATGGAAGTAAAAATGAGCACAGTCCCGTGCTCTAACCATCATCCATGGGCCACCATTGCCCAATTATATATGCTACACAAGCATACCATTTATCATGACTAAACCAAGTCATATTTAACATCAAAGCCTTTTATATAAACCCATCCATCCATGATTATCCTAAGTCATGGTATAACAACATAATCCCATAACCATATTTCTCAAGTTTGATGCTAACATAGACTGACTAACACATCAAGCGGTCGTCCTGTAACCATGTACACGGCTATTCGAATAGTTCTTACTCTGATCAGAGGTATACATCTTTACCCACACGATGTGATAGAAGCCAAACGGCTACACTCTAGTTTGATCCGTACCCGTCGGTACCCACACTCTACACGTTGAGTGCGGACTAGAAGTCACAACAGAACCTTTCCCACGCTTAACCCCAACCACCTAAACCACGTCTGGGCCCCCGACGACTTAGTCACGTGCGTACGTGGCAACTAAGGCGGGCTCACCATCGCGGGAGGCACCTCCGGCCAAAACCAGGCTCGCTTGAGGCCCTCCAAGGACTCTCCGTCCTCACGACTGACGGACGGGCGTAGATGGTCACAGCCTCCCGTGCTACTGAGTTAAGCCGTCCCATTCCCGGCATGTGGAAGTACGTAGGTTGCTTGAATAGATGTCAACATGTTCGGTCCTTAACGACCCAGACGGAGCTACATGCATGGGGAAACACCATCCCAAAGCATTCGGTAAAATAAAAGTATCCCAAAGTCCTTAACCAGGGGTGACAAGGTAAAAGTATGGTATCAACAATCAAGGAAAGGAAATGCATACAATTGGGTAATATTGACTCTACCCGTTTTCCCATTTTAAATAGACCGAAACATGCATATAGATATTGCTTTCGCAAAAAAAAAAATTATTGAAAATATAGGTTCAATATACTTAGATGCTTGCTCTAGATGCTTGCCTTACTGCAGCAAGTGGTCATACTCAACCTCAGGATTAGCTTCCTCGTACTCCGAGTTGTCTGAATCTATTGATAAAAAGCAAATATGCAAATAAGACGCAATTAAATATGTCTATGCAAAAATGATCAATAATTATGAGATAAATACAGTAGGTAGGTCATGTCCTAACAAGATTTTAGGAGAAAGAACCAAGTCATTTGCATCTCTGGATTGGGAGATACAAAAATAACAAGACTCTAAGGCTGAAAACGGCAAAAGCCGAAACTATAGGAAAAACCCCAAGTGGAAAATATATACTTGCATTCCCTGGTAGGATTTTATGAGTGTGAGCATTTTCATGTGAAAATACATATCTTACTGGTTCCGACAAAATTTGGTTCACTAAAATTTGATTTAAAAATATTTAGTTACGAGTTTCTCAAGTTTATCAAAAAGAAAGGTTAGAAATTACTTTAGGCCTATTTTGGGAGGTAGTTTAGTCAAATACAAATTATCCACAGTAAAGGTTACAACTTTCTGAGTTAAACAAAAGTGGTTTCATATTTTTAGCAGTTAGGATGAATTTTCTAGATATTTATAAACTTCTAGGTTATTAAGAGGTATATAAAAGATATTTCCTTTTTTAGAGAAAAATCCTACACAGAAGTTCTCACTTTTTATTTTACAAAATTAAAGAGAACATTTTTATGAATCCATAGAAATGTGGTTCACCTCAAAAGGAGTTATAATGGATTTTATAGAAATATTCCAAGTTCTTAGGTACAAATTAAGGTATTTTTGCTTTACATTATTTTATAGGCATTTTCTGTACAGAAGTGGTTCTATTTTATTTCACAATATTAAAGTTTACAACTTTACAGAACTAACAAAATTGGTTTCACTCAAAAAGGAGTTAAAATGGCAAAGTTATGGATTTACAAAGTTTAACTATTTTTCTGTTAGAAAATAATTCCCTTAATTGCTTTTCTAATTTTTCTTGTTTTCTTATATCTCTTCCAACCCGGGCCCATCTGTCTGCGGCACAGAGCAGAGGAGGCCAAGGACTAGCTTGCCACCGGCTCTGTTTGCCAGCGCCGGCGGCGAACGGCGGCGCGGCTGACGGTGCGGCCAACAGAGAAAAAGAAGAGGAAGGCGAGGCGAACACATCGGCGGTCTTCACATCGCCGGCGGTGGCCGGAATCTCGCCGGTGGCGGTCTCCAGCGGCGGCTGCTTTCGGGTTGACGTGGCAAATTGCCCTACGGGCTTATTTCGTTCCAGCCAGTGTATGCAAGTGCTTCTAAAAGACTCCAGGAGGCTCACTAGAGGTCGTGCGGGGTCCGGCAGGGTCGGCGCAGCAACAGCGACATCGAGGATGGCTCGGCGGCGGCGAAAACTCTCGGCTCCACGACGGTGGCTCTCTTCGGTCGATCTGCGGCCGAGGTAAGGTGTCTACAAGGTCATACGCTTCTTAGGGATGGCAGGAATGCAAGGAATCAAAGTAGAACTCACCCAAGGGAAAGAAATTGACTATGGCGGCAGGCGGCCGGACTTGGGAACGACGACGCTGATCTCCAGCTTCACGGCATTATACCTCGATTCCTTCAGCCAGCTAGCTTCTAGGGGTGAGGCGGCACTGGTGGCGAAATGGCTCGGTTAGAGACTTCCTGTGCCGGCCGGAACGGCGAAGCGACGCCGGCGGTGGCCCTGCGGATCAGAGGACAAGGACGGCGGCAACACGGCGACTTCGGCTGACGAACCTAGGGCCATGAAATACAAAAATGGAATGATTGGGACATGCTAATCACGTTCCTGCAGAGGGAAGAGGATGGGGCTCACCAGAGCAAGCTCGAGCTCAACCGAACACCTTCGGCAGCAGGGAAAATGGCTCTGTCTCCGGTGACCCTTGGAGGTTTTCGTGGGTTTTCTCGGTGGGAACAAGGAGAGGAGGAGGAGAGGTTTCTGCTGGCGAGATTTGGAGCGAAATGACCGAGGTTTCCAGTGGTTGAGCTCATCTCTATGCCTCTTTGTGCTGTGAGGGAGAGGAAGAAGGAGGCAGTGACACGTCTGGCATGCAGTTGCTGAGTTGCTCTAGTGCTACAGTGTTCAGGGTGGGTCCCACATGTAAGGAAACAATGTTCTACACATTTTTGGCTAGATTGTGACTATGACTTGTGGGTCCAAATAGTTAGTTCCTAGGTGACAGTGAGGAGGGTGGTAGAATTTTGGGGTCAAACACTCTGTCCAAAGAAAATCTGAGGCTTACAGGTGGGCCAGATCTTGTGGGGTCCACCTGGAAGTGAGAAATGAGAGGAGAAATCTCTAGAGACTAAGTCTAGAAAAGTGTGCTATATAGCTGTATTGCATCTGTGATTTCAGCAGTTTACCATGGGGTATAATTCATGGAAAAATTATTGGAGGTAGAGAAAGATGCGTTTAACCTGCTGACCAATTTTCATGGTCAGAAGTGGTCTGGTTCATCTTTGGTGAAATTGCAAAGTAGGCATACTGGTCCAGTTTTTCTGTAGTGTAATTTCTGTCCCTAGGGCTTTGCCCTTATTATTTTATGTGATTTCCTTGGGAATTAAATTGAGCCAAAATTACTGGTGGTAGGGTTCATGTTGGCACACACATTGGCAAAAGGGCTCTGTCTAATTAGTCTTCATTTTCATTTGGTGAATTTTAGAATTATACATATTCATTTAAGCTAGCTTCCTAGTTTTGCTGATTTGAGGGATTTTATTGAAGTACCAAATGAAGTGATAAAATCATGTAAAATTTACAGTGGATTGACTATGTGGAAAAGTGTTCACAGGAATTTTTCCATGATTTTATGTTTGACCAATCATCTTTAGAAAAACCCTAGACTATACAAAAGCATATGTCAGAGGAAAGGACCCAGGCTGAAACTTGTTTGAATTTTTAAGGGGTCTAAACTAATGAAATAAATTCTGGAAAAATTATATTGATTCATGATAAATAAGCTAGCATTTGAATAAATTATTCCCCCATATGTTTCTGTTCCATTTGACGCACTTTTAGGAGTTGGTCTAATTTTGCCGATTAGGGTTTAATATTCCCAACTTAAATTTCCATGAAGTGAAAATGCAAGAATTTAAATTGTGCATTCTAATGACAGTAGGACTTAACCCTAATTACCTGAAATTAGATTTAGGGCTGTGACAGTTCTCCCCCCATAAAAAGAATCTCGTCCCCGAGATTTCGACGGGTTGGAGAAAAGGTAGGGATAGGTACTGCGAAGATGGTCTTCGCGTTCCCACGTGGCTTCATCCTCGGAGTGATTACTCCACTGGACCTTGCAGAATTTTGTAGCATCCTTTTGAAAGATTTATCTAACTGGGATAAGAAACATCGGGGATCAACTTAAACAATGTAGGTAAGGTAGGATCCAAGGCTGGCATTACTAAGAGCATGTTGGATGGTGCTACCAATGGCATTAGTTTTCCTTAGCAGGGCTACTATGAGGTTACTCTCGGACATATAGATCTACAAGATTGTCTAGATTTATCTCCTTCACAAGGGCAGGGTTATTTAAACATTCAGTTAAAAAGCTGGTTGGGGGATTCACTAAAGGCTCAATGAAAAGGGGTTGGATTGCTTACAGGGACTTAATTTAAACCTATCTCCATTTCAAACAAATCAGGTTCAATATTTCTACCCGACGTTGTAACCCACTGGCTACTAAGGTTTCAACACTTATGCGGAAAGGAATTTCCACATTCTAGTCAGGCAGTTAAATTGAGCTAGCTATTAGGTTCAGTACAAAGGATGGAAGTGATTGAAGTATTAAGGTTGGTTGACAGCTAGGTTCCACCCGACAGTAGGTTCAGTTGGTGGACCTCACATTACATCGCACTACCCGGAACTTGGGTGCTACTACAAAGTTCTGAAATTTATGTGACTAGAGATCTAACTGACTTTTGTGTGCTTAGTTTCGTGTGGTGTTATTTTCTGGACAGCAAGTATTTAGGAGAGAAGACCTTAAATAAACGGGTACACGATTAGGGTCATGGTCCCTACGTAGGTTTAGACAAAAAGGGGTGCACAACAACCATCGTATGCACTGACTTTGCATAGAGTTATCGAGGATGAACCTAGGTGCTTTCTATTCATGGATCTACAAACCTAGGCAACATGGCTTAGGGACTTTGAAGCTAGACTTTTATGTGTAAAGTGATGGCAAGGCTAGGCACTAATAAGAGCTAAAAGATAGTCCGTCGTCACAAGGTAGTACTCAATGTAGAATCCGTCCAGTATGTCGAGTGAGCTTTGTTGGCAGTAGCAGGGAATGCCATGGGTATGCTAAAGCTTTGGATTTATACATGGTACATGCTGACTTGGTATGCTACCCCCCTTAAAATTTTTAGGATGTGAACTGGTGAGCAGAGGACAAATAATCTAGTAGGTTAGGTTTGCTATAAATTTTCTTAGCAATACTATTTTCATTAACCTAATGATACCAGGATGACCAAATGGCTGGCTATACTATACTATCATGGAAGGTACACTGGTGTCTAGTAAAGCAAATGTAGATCAATGCACTTGATGTCTTATGTGGTTTAATTAGGAGTTTAATTTCTAGTTGCCAATATTCTAAAAAAAATGTTAGATAACTTAAGATGAGAGCTAACTTAGGATAAGGGTTAGAGAACTGGCGTTTATAGGATCAAGGTGCTAGATCTTGGTAGTGTGATGAGAGAGGTGGTGAAGTCTCTTGGTTCGGCTTGCTCTCTATCACCCGAAATGGCAATGGCCCTGCAGCCGCACTCCCAGTTCCGGTGACGAGATCAGTGAACCTTCAACTTCTTCCGACCTATACGGTGAATGATGGAACAAGTTAGAATGAACTTAGATTTTCGATATCTCAACCATAGTTTGAGTAACTAACAGAAATATTGTAAATAGGTGGGGAATATGGAATAGTGGTGCTAGAAATCCTCTAACTTGAGTTGGGTAACCTAGAATAGGGTTAAACTGAGCTGAAGTGTTCTAGGTTGGCAGGTATGGCTCCATGATGCTACCATAAATGATAAAGTGTCATGGATAATCATGGTGCAATTATGGATGACATGCTGAATAGTGTAATGTAATTATGAATGACAAGATGCTATGCATAATGTAGTGCAACCATAATATAGTGCAGTGATGAGTTACATGGTGCAATGTTGCGGATGGTGCGTTAATGCTATGCACCAGATGTCGTGATGCATAGATGAAATGATATTGTGCAGATGCTCCATTATATGATGCGAGCTATGACATGGTGCAGTGCAAATGCTTGATGTAATGGTGTAATTCATGTTATGGTGCAATCGCATATGGTTGCCATGACACAGAGTTGCTCGAATGAATGATGCATCATGTGACACAGTGCAGTGCAAAATTATGATAACATGGTGCAATGCAGAGTATGGTGCAATATGTGATTGCAATGAGATGATGCTCGCATGTTATGATGTATTGCTCATGTGGTTTTATGATGATGCACATGCGTAACGGTGCAATATGTTATGGAATGGTGCAATGCTCTATGGTGGTGCACATGTATTATGGTGCGATATATTGATACAATGGTGCAACGTACACGTGATGCGATGAGATGTTCATGCTTATGGTAATCGGTTCCACTAATCCAGGGTTTGATCTCTGGGTAATGGGGTTTAGGTACGAGATGCTATGGAGGTTCAAAGGTCAGAAGTTTATTATCTAATTCTGTTTTGGCTTCTAAAATTTTCATTCCCCTACCAAAGTCTCCTAGCTCACTCATGGAACCTCCTTGATAAGTATAAATATATCTACTAAAAATTTTCTACTGCACTGTTGGTGGTCGGCTATATGGTACTAGCGAGAATGCATCCTATTGGTTTCGGTTTGTAGCTAGGTGCATCATTTGAATTTTCCTATTATGATAGACTCATCCTAAGGTTGCAAATGGTAGACATACACAAGGTTTATATTTAAGAACTAATTAGAGACCTTGGATGAAGTTCCAACATATAAACGCGGCGTAATATATGGATGGGTTAGTTCTGTCCTGCGTAAGTATCTGACGAAACTGAGTCTCAAAGTCATCCTAGAGATATAATAAATATTACAAAAATTTTATATTCAAGTTTTATGTAGAGTTCTATCAGCTCTGGGAAAGAATTGGAATTTTTATATAGGTAGATTTCTGTAAAGAAAATAAACAAGGTGGGCAGTGCAGTGCTGTGGTAGTTTATCAGGTGCAATTGTTCCAACTTTATCCCCTAGGTTACTGGTTCAAAAATTCCCAGAAAATTCCCCAGGCTTCCTCACTAGGTCACTAAGTTACTGACCAAAAATGATTATTTTATCACCCATGGTTTGGGCTGTACAAATATATTAAGTAGGTAACCTACGGATTCCAGATTCTGAACATATCTAATGTGTGGATTATTTGATCATGATATGGTCATCTAAAAATCCCAAAGAAATTCATGAAGCTTACTGGAGGAGTCCACGAGCTACTGGTAAAAGATCAGGATCTTATCACCTATGGTTTAACTTACACAAAAATAGGAAATATGTCAATTACAGATTTCAGGACACGACTAGGTATTCTATTTGAATTTTTATTCAATGATGTATTGGTCTAAAAAAATTCCAGGTTAATTCATGGTGCTCCCCATGTGAGTCTACAATCTACTGTCAAAATTACAGAATTACTATTACGAATGAAATCGCCAAATGCACTGAAATGGCGATATGGTTAGCCTAGCATGCTATGATGCATTTCAATAAGATCCAATGAAAAACCAAGTAAACTCACACTACTCCTACATTCTGAACAAGAACCTCAAAAATCAACAAGAACCAAATACGTTCCTGCGAGGGGGTAGTTAGGATCGTGAACTACCCGTTGAAATAAAAGAAAGACCGAAGATCCAATTAAACCAACAATCATATGGCCATAGTAGATATCTAAGTAATTTTGTAGCGAGCGTCTCTCAGCTAGGAGTACCCTTTAACAATTTATTTGGTGGATTTGTGATGATTGTACATTTTATATTACAGAAAACTAGAATCTGTAATTTTTAGGACTGCAGGACAGCAGCCAATTCATGAATTTTTAGAGGGAGCTACAGATGAAATTTATTTTGGAAACTTTTTGTGATGCTTCCTGATGTAGTTGGTGACCTCCAGAAAAATTGGCAAGGTAAGATAAGAAGCAGAACTCTCTGTAGAAAATCTTGAATACTAGCTGTTTCAGATTCTTCAGAACACGTCTTTGGAGAGATAGAGTAATAAAATTTAGTTGTGGGCTTTCAGAATTTGTAAGATTTTTATGGGTAACTTATTAAACAGCAAGGAGTCAGTGTAATTTACTTGATTACCAAATTTTGTTTCAAAAGTGAAATAAGAATGAACTTTCTTAATCTCAACTTACCGGCTTCTTTTATCGAACTAGTATTTGAATGAGACAAGCATAGAGTTGATTTTACAAATAAAAATCATAGCAAGATGAGGAGATAAAATGAGATTAAAGTGAGGATGAATACTAGAAAGGGATGAGGAGCAAAAAGGAACACACATCCTAATGCGTTTTCGACAAATAGTTTTATTTGAACCTTTCGCAATATTTTTGCAATCATCAGCTAAGCTCTAGCCTACAGTCAGTATTGCTCTGAGACCAACCGCTGTGGGCACCTCCGGAAGTGCATTATGGAGAGTAATTACTATGACAGCACGAAATATCTAGATGGATGGGGTCTCGAATAAAAACCGAATAAATGCGGTAACCATCCATTATCATCGTAGCCTTGCCATAATCTTTACCCACTCACAATACAAATCCAACGCGCCGAATTCAGAAATAAAGAGATATTTGGAGAGTTGATTTACCAGTCCCAAACGGCGAAGTGTGCCCGTCAAAACCAATGAAGGTGGCGACCAAACACGATACACACTTCTGGGACATGGTCTATGGTTGAATAAATGTCCATGCATCTCATCATTTCTAAATTCTTACTCATCGTTTAGCTAGTCCCCAGACGAAAGCGACTAGCCTCACACTTTCGTCATCGCAAGCAATTGATTAAACATCACAAGTACTCCAAATATGGATAAAAGGGCAGCAGGGTTATACATATTACTTAGAGGGTTCACACCCTAATTTATCACAAAAGTGACACAAAATGATAGCAGTGGAAAATATAAACATCAAGGTAAAACCAGTGGTGCCATACCCATCCCAGAAGGCAACCGACTGGGGCAGAACTTAACTTCAACTATACATTATGCCTCACCACCCTCGCGGTAATAATAGTAGACCACAGCAACGTCGTCGTTGTCCTCACCTGAAAGATGCAGCGTGAGTACACAAGTACTCAGCTAGACTTATACAATAATAGAGTTCAAAGGCAGTATGCTAGTCTCTACATCAAGGAGTATGGCTATGTCGATCTGATTTTGCATAAAGCTGATTTTATTGAGCAAGTACCTACATTTAAAACATAAGCATTTGCAAACCATATAGCAATCTGAAATTCTAGGACAGCAAGACCCGAAAAGCATGCATATAGATATTTCCTTCGCAAACAAATCAATTTATGGAAAATATAGGTTCAATATGCTTAGATGCTTGCTTAGTAGCTTGTTTAGATGCTTGCCTTCCTGCAGCGAGTGGTCACACTCAACTTCTGGTTCTTGGTCCATGTACTCCGAATTGTTTCAATCTACTGATAAAAGGCGGATATGCAAATAAGAATTAATTAAATATGCTTATGCAAAAATAATCAATAAATGCTGAGATAAATACAGTAGGTAGGGCATGCCCTAACAAGATTTTAGGAGAAAGAACCAAGTCATTTGCATCTCTGGATTGGGAGATACAAAAATAACAAGACCCTAAGGCTGAAAACGGCAAAAGCCAAAACTATAGGAAAAACCCTAAGTGGAAAATATATACTTGCATTCTCCGGTAGGATTTTATGAGTGTGAACATTTTTATGTGAAAATACATATCTTCCTGGTTCCGACAAAATTTGGTTCACTGAAATTTGACTTAAAAAGATTTATTTATGAATTTCTCAAGTTTGTAAAAAGAAAGGGTTAGAAATTATTTAGGCTTCTGTTCGGAGGTAGTTTTGTCAAATACAAATTATCCACAGTAAAGGTTACAATTTCCTGAGTTAAACAAAAGTGGTTTCATATTTCTAGCAGTTAGGATGAATTTTCTAGAAATTTATAAACTCCTAGGTTATAAAGATGTATACAATAGATATTTCCATTTTTAGAGAAAAATCCCACACAGAAGTTCTCATTTTTTATTTTACAAAATTAAAGAGCACATTTTTATGAATCCATAGAAATTTGGTTCACCTCAAAAGGAGTTATAATGGATTTTTATAGAAGTATTTTAAGTTCATAGGCACAAAATAAGTTATTATTGCTTCTTATTATTCTATAGGCATTTTCTGTACAGAAGTGGTCACATTTTATTGGACAGTATTAAAGTTCACAAATTTACAGAACTAACAAAATTGGTTTCACACAAAAAGGAGTTAAAATGAAATATTTATGGATTTACAAATTTAACTATTTCTCTGTTGTAAAATAAATCCTTTAATTATTTTCCTATTTCTTTCTTCTTTTCACTTTTCTCTTCCAGCTCGGGCCCGCATGTCAGCGGCACAGAACAGGGCAGGCGCAGGCAAACTGGGGGCGACGAGTTTCTCGGCGGCGGCGGCGGCGATGGCGGCATCGGCTGCAGTCGGGGCCAAAAGAGAAAAGGAAAAAGAGTTCACGGCGAACACATCAGTGGCCTTCTCATCGCCGGCGGTGGCCGTAATCGACGACGAAGGCGGCGCAGGCGGCGGGGTACTTCGGGATGCCGAGGTGATCTGCGATGTGGCTGGACCCAGGGCAAAACCATGCATGCGTGCGGCTATATAGAGTACCAGGGTGCTCACCAAGGCTTGGCCGGGGATGGCATGGTCTAAGCGACAGCAGCTACGTCGAAGACGGCTTGGCGGCGGCGGAATCCAGCAGCTCTTCGTCAGCGGCATCCTCCGGCCAACAGGTTGCTAGGAAAAAGGGTGCACGACCTCATGTAAGTCCAAAGGCAGCCACATGAACATAGAATCTGTCTAACTCTCACCGGTGAGCGAGGAATCGACGGCGGCGGCTCAGATCGGCACCAGGGAAGATGACAGTGGATCTTGAGCTTCGGGGTACCGCAGCTCGAATCCTTCGGTTGGCATTCTTCTGGAGGCAGGGCGACGGTGTTGGCGCAAGGGCTCGGTCAGACTTGCTCCGAGGCGGCCGGAACGGCAGGGCAACACCGGCGGCAGCGCTGTAAGGCAGAGACAGAGCACGGCGGTGCCACGGCGACTTCGGCCAGCAACCCTAGGGCAACCAAGTGCAAAAATGGAATGGTTAGGAGTGGTGGATCGTGTTCCGATGGTTGGGAAAGGATGGTGTTCACCAAAGCAAGCGCGAGCTCAAACGAACACCTTCGATAGAGGGAAGAATGAGCTTGCCGGCGGTGATCTTTGGGGATACTATGGGTTTCTCCGGTGGGAACGTGGAGAGGAAAGGAAGAAGAGATGGCTGGTGAGATTTGGAGCGAAAATGTCGAGGTTTCCAATGGTTGAGCTCATCTATGTGTCTCTGTGTGCTGTGAGGGAGAAGAACGAGATGCTGGCACATGTGACATGCAACTACTGAGCTAATCCAGTTCCACAGTGGTCCAAGGTGGGTCCCACATGCAAGACATTATTTTTCTACACACATTTAGCTTGGTTGTGACTATGTTTAGTGGGTCCATGTAGCGATGTTCTAGGTGACCTTGAGGAGGATGGTAGGATTTTCGGTGAAACACTCTGTCCCAAGACTTGCAGAGGCTTACAGGTGGGCCATGGTCTTGTGGGTCCCACTGGTCAGTGACTTGAGAGAGGAGAAAACTCTAGAGACTGTCTTGTGAGCTGTATCTGGGATTTCAGTAGGTTAATGAGGAGCATAAATTATGGGAAAATTACTGTGGGCAGTAGGTGGTATTGTCTAGCTCTGTGAAAAAATTCAGAGTTGTGGGACTTGTGGATTCCTCTGGAGAAAATGGCAAAGTTCGGCCAAAAAGCAGTTTCTGCTGTGCACTAGTCTGAGTCAGTGAGCTTTCTCCTATTATTTTATGTTCAATCTTTGTGAAAATTGTACTGAAATTTTTACTGTAATTAGTTCACAATCTAATACAGGTTCTGGTAAATTTTCGTGAGAAGGTCATTGATGGATTTATTCTGGAAAAATGTCAAATAGACTGTCTGCAGGGAAAAATGCTGTCTGCCTTGCTGAATCCAAAACATTTGTTTGGGACACTTATTGAAGTGATAAAATTTGGTAGAAATTACTGGAGATAGAGGAGGATGTGATTGACCTTCTGAAAAAATTCAGGGTTAGATGTGGTCTGGTTCATCTTTGGTGAAATTGCAAAGTAGGCATACTGATCCAGTTTTTCTGCAGTGTAGTTTATGTCCCTAGGGCATTGCTCTCATTATTTTATGTAATTTCTTTGGGAGATAAATTAAACCAAAATTCCGGGTGGTAGAGTTCATGTTGGCACACAGTTTGGCAAAAGTTATCTGTCTAATTAATCTTCATTCTTATTTGGTGAATTTTAGAAATGAACCAATTTATTTCAGCTAGCTTCCTAGTTTTGCTGATTTGAGGGATTTCATTGAAGCATTTATTGAAGTGATAAAATCATGTAAAATTTACAGTGGGTTAAGTATGTGGGATAGTGTTCACAGGAATTTTTCTATGATTTTATGTACAACCAAACACCTTTAGAAAATCCTTAGACTACACAAATGCATAGGTCAAGGAAAAGGATCCAGGCTGAAACTTCTCTGAATTTTTAAGAGGTCTAAACTAATGAAATAAATTCTGGAAAAATTATATTGATTCATGGCAAACAAGCTAGTATTTGAATAAATTATTTCCCACATATGTTTCTATTCAACTTGATGCACTTTTTTGTGATGTTTGGTTTTTTCCGATTAGGGTTTTATTATCGAGAGTTTGAAAATATTTGCAAACTTTAATTTCGCATGAAGTGACAATGCAAGAATTTAATTTGTGCAACTCTAATGACAGTAGGGCATAACACTCATTACCTGGAATTTGATTTAGGGCTGTGACAAAATTCAGCGCATCGCCACCCTTTTCGATGGGTTCTTGCTTCTCGAGCCGGGCTGCATCGGTTAGGTCCGAACTCCTGCGAGAGGGTAAGTCTCGTTACCCCGACTACCTTATCGTCTAGGAGTTCCTTGGTTAGGTCCGATATTCTAGCTAAGCTACGGTAGTTGGCTTACCACGGTGTATCTATTCTGTCTACGACTACATCAGTTAAGTTTGATCTCTTAGGCCGAGTGGATATATCACATCACACGTGCATAGATTTTATCAGCTTACTGGGTGTAATTTATCATCAGTTTGTGTTGCATCGGTTAGGTACGACCTACTAAACTGCCTGCGATAAGTTATTCCTGCTAGGTTGATAGATTTTATGCAAGCGTCTTATCGAAATGTATAGCCGATAAATTATCTTTTACTAGATAAAGCCGACTACATTGTCTTGATTATTATTCTGTCTATCTACTCTATCATCGGCTTCAAGCAGATGTCCAAGTATTTTTTTGGCAGTCGGCTGGCTTATTATTTGCTTATATCATCATCGGCTTTTAGCCGATGTACATGTACTATCGGCAATTGGCTGGAAGGAGTCTGTATCGGCTTGTTGGCCGATTGGTTCATTGATCTAATATTTTCTCTCCGTGTCAATTACTAGGTCAAATTGACTGGAACGCTCACGAACCTCAAATTTAGGACCTGCACTGGAGCTAAGCAGATCTCCCAGGCCTTCGCATATCTAGTGCACCGAACCAGATCATCAGCTCGTCCTCAATGCTGCTGGTGATTTTTGGTGTCAACACATTTTTGGCACGCCCAATGGGACACAGAACTTCGACATGGCTGGAAAGGAGGTCAGCACAAACAACGTGATTCTAGTCACAATGGAAGATTTGACCGAAGAACAGAGACAACAAGTGGAGCAAAACATTGCTGAATTTCATAAGCTTTGTCTAGAATCCTTCGGTATGACACATCAAGGGCCGATTCAAAAGTCCCAATTTCCAAAGCCTATTCTGATTGGGGAATCGAGCCATACATCGCCTGCAAGTTCACAGAAACCACTTCAAGAGATGGTTAATGAAGCAGTTCACCATGCATTGATCAATCAATCTGGGATATTGGTGAACACATTACAGAGCTTGATCATGAAGTCGGTGGAGCCGATTCAACTGGCTCGGGGGCAACAAAATGGAATTCCTCAAGGATATCATCACACTGCATACTATGGGGGGCATCAACAAAGTCATCCAGGAGCCGTCCCTGAGTATAATTATTAGAGAGAATATCAGAGGCAGAATCGGCTACCAACTCCACCTCTGCATTATCATGTCGAAGATCCAAGGGAAGAAAATTGGACAGCAAGAGTCACAGAGGTGGTGATAGAACAATTCGGCCTAAAACCAAAGGAGGAAACATTTATGTATTGGCATCCATATCCGGATTGGTTTGATAGAGTTCCGTTGCCGCGCCGATATAGAGTACCAGACTTCTCCAAATTCTCAGGGTAAGATGATGTATCTACAGTGGGACATGTCAGCCGATTTTTGGCTCAGTGTGGGGAGGCATCGGCTGAAGAAGCTTTGAGAGTTAGATTTTTCCCGCTATCATTGTCCGGATCCGCTTTCACATGGTTTTCTTCGTTACCACCAAATTCAGTTTGGGGTTGGGCCGATTTGGAAAAGCAATTGCACAAATATTTCTTTATTGGGATTCAGGAGATGAGTTTAACAATTTAACATTGGTAATATAGAAGCTGGATGAATCAGTCACAGAATACATCCAGCGGTTTCGTGATGTTAGAAGACGATGTTATAGTTTAAGTCTAGATGATACACAGCTGGCCGAGTTAGCATTCCAAGGTTTGTCGGCTCCGATCAAGGAAAGATTTTCATCACAAGACTTTGAGAGCCTAGCACACCTAGTACAGAAGGTATCAGCTCATGAAAGCCGATTTCAAGAGGCTATGGAGGAATTGCTGAAGCCCAAACAGAAGAATTTCAAAGTTCGATAACAAACTCCGAAATTGGGGGGCATGTGTTAACACCAAAATTTGGTACGGTTCGTTATCAGGTTCGGTTAAGGAAAGAGGCTATATCAGCCGATGGAAGCTAATCCAGAAGAGCCCGAATTTGGAAAGGAATCATGAAGACCACAGCATGGCGGTTTAGTATTTTATCTATAAATTAGGTAGCTTTAATGATTTTTAGGAAACCTGATCTCGTGCCCGATCAGGGTTTGTTAATTTTCCTTTTATAGTTAGGAAATTCCTGTTTCGTGTCTGATCAGGACTGTATCAACTCAGGGTATAAATACGTATGCCCGGGTACCTTGTAAACTATCTCTCAGATCAATACAAATTTGGCGTATCGCCACCCTTTTCGACGGGTTTTTCCTTCTCGAGCCAGGCTGCATCGGTTAGGTCTGAACTCCTGCGAGAGGGTAAGTCTCATTACCCCGACTACCTTATCGGCTAGGACTTCCTCGATTAGGTCCGATATTCTAGCTGATCTACAGTAGTCGACTTACCATGGTGTATCTATTCTGTCTACGGCTGCATCAGTTAAGTTTGATCTCTTAGACCAAGTGGATATATCACATCATGCGTGCATAGATTTTATCAGCTTACTGGGTGTAATTTATCATCAGTTTGTGCTGCATCGGTTAGGTCCGACCTACTAAACTGCCTGCGATAAGTTATTCCTGCTAGGTTGATAGATTTTATGCAAGCGTCTTATCGAAATGTATAGCCGATAAATTATCTTTTACTAGATAAAGCCGACTACATTGTCTTGATTATTATTCTGCCTATCTACTCTATCATCGGCTTCTAGCAGATGTCCAAGTATTTATTCGGCAGTCGGCTGGCTTATTATTTGCTTATATCATCATCGGCTTTTAGCCGATGTACAAGTACTATCGGCAATCGGCTGGAAGGAGTCTGTATCCGCTTGTTGGCCGATTGGTTCATTGATCTAATATTTTCTCTCCTTGTCAATTGCTAGGTCAAATTGACTGGCACACACACGAACCTCAAATTTAGGACCTGCACTGGAGCTAAGCAGATCTCCCAGGCCTTCGCGTGTCTTGTGCACCGAACCAGATCATCAGCTCGTCCTCAACGCTGCTAGTGATTTTCGGTGTCAACAGGGATGTGGAAGATTGTTGCAGCAAGTTGATGAGGGTTGCTGTGGTGTCGTGTGGGCCGACTGGCGCGGAGTTGGCCGGTTCTTCGGCCGATCGGATCTGGTCCGAGTCGGCCAAAGTAAGGTTGCCGAACTTGTCGGCAACGAAGTCGAGGCTTCCGAATGTAATCATGTCTCCGGGGGAGAATTCGCTACCATCGACTCTGGTTGTCGAATTCATCAAGCTTGTTGAAGTTGATCTTGCCGAAGCCCCTACCTGGCGCGCCAACTGTCGATGTTTTACACCGGCAATAAATATATAGAGCTATTCGTGAGACCAAAACTTGATGGACTGCAAAGGAACATGAAAGGTTTATACTGGTTCAGGCCCTCGAGATGAGGTAATACCCTACATCCAGTTGTGGTGTATTTCCTTTGAGGATGTATGATTGTGATCTTGGTGATTCTCTGTATGCCCTCAGGGGGCGCCCTGCCTCCCCTTATATACTGGGGGACAGGCATACAAAGTAGGAGTCCCAGCTGGACTCCGGCCAAGGGATCTCCTCTTAGAGATATAACCTGCCCAACTAGGACTGTATATTCCTTATCGTACAAGGCTAAGTCTGCCGAGATCTATCATATCTCTAATTACAAGGCTAGGCCCATCCTCTGTCTGAGTGGCCCATATGCTTGTCATGAGGTACCCGGGGCCCACGGCCTCCATAGAACACGATGAGCAAGCAGCATTGAGAGAGCACGGAAATCTTATTCATGCTGCAATCGCTGCATCCAGGGGATTCCTGGTATGTAGCGAATCTTGCCATGTTGGGTTCTTGATAGTTTCCATTGATCTGGTACTCTGCCATTTGACTTTGTTTTCCTCTATTTTGTTCTGAGTAGAAGATCATCGATCTCTTAGAGAAGATGAATAAGGTCCTAACCAAGCTCGACCCTAGCTCCAACGACTGCGCCAGCTCCAGGTAGCCAAGGACGACCTGGAGCGGACTATCCAAGAGAGGGAAACATGGCTAAGGGGATCGGTTAATAAGCTTAGGGACAAAAACTGGGCCCTAGCCAAAAATGGAAGCTGGAAAACAAGTTTGACGGACTGGAGATTACACACGTACTACACCAATACAATGAAGCTGTAGATGAGCTAGCCAATATGGGATCCAAGCGAGAAGTGGTTCCGACTAGGATTTTTGTTGAGCAATTATTGGAGCCATCAGTCAAAAAGAAGCCAGTACTCGAGCAGTCAGGGGTAGAACCTACCCCGACAACAATAGAAGTGCTAATCATCTCTCAGGATTGGCGGACTCCAATCATCAGATTTCTCTTAGAAGATGAGCTCCTAGAAGATCGCAATGAAGCCGAATGGATCAAACATCGAAGCAAATATTTCCTTGTAGTCGGAGAAGACCTCTTTCGTCGAAGCGCATCCGGAGTCCTCATGCACTGTGTCACACCCGAGGAGGGCAAGCAGATTCTACAATCCATCCTCTCGGGCATCTATGACAACCATGCTGCATTAAGGACGTTAGTCGGAAAGGCTTATGGGCAAGGATTCTTCTGGTCGACTGCAGTTACAAACGCTAAAGACATAGTTCGGACACGCGAGGGATGCCAGTTCTTTGCTCAGCAAACACACCTGCCAACTCAAGAATTACAAACACTTTCAATATCTTGGCCCTTTGCAGTTTGGGGGCTTGACATGGTTGGGTCGTTCAAAAAAGTGCCAGGAGGGTTCACACACTTGTTCGTAGTAATGGATAAATTCACAAAGTGGATCGAGGCAAAACCCGTTGCTACCATAACAGCGGCAAGGGCAAAAGACTTCATCATGAGTATCATATATCAATTTGGAGTTCCTAACCGTGTCATAACAGACAACGGCACTCAGTTCACTGGTGGCATATTTCAAGATTTCTGTGACCACTTTGGCATCAAAATCTATTATGCTTCTGTGGCACACCCACGAAACAACGGGGCAGATTGAACGTGCAAACGGCATGGTCTTACAAGGTATCAAGACTAGGATGTTTGACCGACTGCAACCATATGTACGGCGGTGGGTGCAAGAGCTTCCATTTGTTCTTTGGTCTTTACAAATCACAGTTAGTTGGGCAACAGGGCAATCCCCTTTCTTCCTAGTGTATGGTGCTGAGGCCTTGTTACCAACCGAGTTGGAGTTTGGCTCTCCGCGAGTTTGAGCCCACTTAGAAGACAAATAAACCAAAGACCGATTGGTTGAGCTAGATCAGTTGGAAGAAGCAAGGGACATCGCAACTCTCTAGTCAGCAAGGTATCTTCAAGGCCTATGTCGTTATCACAGTCAGAATGTTTGTGGCCACTCCTTTTTGGTGGGAGATCTCGTTTTTTGAAAAATCCAAACCACCAAAGACAGGCATAAACTATCTCCCTTATGGGAGGGGCCATTCATTATCGCTAAGGTGACATGTCCGGATGCCTACCAACTAAAGACAGAAGACGACGTCCTAGTCAACATTTCATGGAACATAAAATAGCTACGTCTTTTCTATAACTGAGTATTGTAATTCTTTTTAATATAAATAAAGTTTGTTACTCTGACTCATTACACTGCTTGTTTCAGCCGAGTAGTGAGTTGAGGGCTACATGATAATAACATGTCTTTTGTTGTTTGTAAATTTTGACCTTATTTTGTTAAAGTCATGAAGTTTTACATGATTATGCTAAGTTTTCCTGAGTATAGTCTCATGAGGTGAAAGCTTTTTTAAAAGTTGGGCTCAAACTACTTGGTATAAACTGGCTGGTCAGGTAAAACTAATGATGGCTAAGATGGAATAAGTACTCAGCAAGATATAACAAAAAACATCAAAAGTATTTACAACATCTACATATTGTTCTTGTCATACACCGACTACTTAAAATAAGTTTGTCTTTACAATGACAGATCCTCAGCGATTTCCCTAGAGTCAGCCTGGCCAGGTTTATCACCTCTAAACCCTCCTTCAGGGTGGTCCCCTCAGCAAATCCCTCGCCAATAGCTTCAATATCTACTCGGGAGTAGAGAGACTTTGTCATGGCTAAGGCCTGGGAGATCCCTACGGTGGCGTGATCTGTGACGAATTCCTTCAGTATAGCCGAAGCGTCCTGAAGGCGTTGTATCACCTGGGTAGGGGAGCTTGAGATAGAGCTGGCTTGGCCTGACTGCATGATGCCAAGTAAAGCCTTCGCTGAATCCACTATGGAATCTCATGAATCCTTCACTACTTTGATTTCCTCAGCAAAGGCGTCGAATTGTGTCTGCGCATTGGTCTTGAAGGCTGCTCATACAAAAGAGAAGACATAAATAGATCGGGATATCTAGTTGGATAGAGTACCACAGCAGATATGAAGCTTACTTGTTATTCAGTGTCGACCTTGGATTTTGCCTTCTCGAGCTTCCTCAGCTCCTTCTTTAGGCATTCAATTTCTAGGGACTGGTTGTTCAGATTTGTCTCTAGAGCTACAGCTGAACAAAGTTAAAGATCAACAAAACAGAGAAGATGACTAGATTTACTCAGACAGAAGGGGAAACATACCTCTGATGGTCCCTGTCTTTTCCCAGTTCTTGTCCCTGAGCTTGTTCACTGAGTCCTTCAGCCACTCATCCCTCTCCTTGCTAGTCTTCTCCAAGTCGTCTTTGGCGACTTGAAGCTGGTGGAGTTGGGTCAAATGAGGAGCAAGCTAGGAAAGGACCTTACCCATCCTCTCCGATCGGTCAACCATTTGCTGCATAAGTTGTGTCACAGTCAGACAAGGCGAGATGCAACAATGAAAGATTCCAAGAACTGTAAATCAGCAAGCATAGTTGGATGGACTATGTACCTAGATAATCCTTGACACTGCGATAGTAGCCTCCATTAGACTGACTTGCTCCCTCTGGGTAGCTTGCTCGTTCAACTCGAAGGTTTGTTCATCCCCCTCCATTAGTCTGGGGGAAGTTTGGAGGAGGAGATCCAAGCCTAGGGAGGTCATCGTCGTCAGATAATGAGGAAAGAGGAGGAGAGGGAGTCCTGGGCATAGGATCGACTAGTGGTGCTGGGTCTTTGGTAAGCTCAGCAACTGGGACGTTGGCTATGGTTTCTCAACTGGGTGAAGTTTGTAGCTCGGCCGAGTGGGTTGTCTCAACCTTAGGGGCTGGAACAACGCTTGGCTCTAGTTGCGGCTCTGTAATCTCGGCCTCAGTCGGGATAGGGGCAACTGCAGGGGTTGGTGGCGCTGTCCCCTTGGGATCAGCGTCACTTGGCTTCCTGCAAAATTATTCAGCAATCAAGATGCTACAAAACTACTGAACATTTTCTGAAGATTGAGGATTTTCATACCTTCTGGAAGTCTTAAATCTCCACCCCTGTGTGCTAGGGGTGGAGGAAGTCGGCAACGAGCCCGAAGGCCTGCTCGGCAGCAGAGTACTACCGGCTGTCGGGCTTGTGGGCTAGTCGGTGGCATAGAGCTTGGCCTAGTCGGCATCGTACTAGGTGCGGTCGACTGGGGCATGGAGGTAGTCGGCGGCATGGCCTTAGGGCTGGTTGGTCCAAGGCTATGCTACTAGGGGTCCTTGATCATTGGACCACCTGATGCCTTACGCGGTATGCTCGTCTTCTTGGCCTAGTCCATCATTGGTCACTTCCTAGCCCTCTTGGGGCTGGGTTGGACTGAAGAGGGCCTGGCCGGCTGCTTTCTAAATTCACTGGCCAGCTAGCAAGGTGGGCTAGAGGCGAACTCGGCAAATTCATGCAGACATCATACATCAAGGAAAGTTCAATTGGATGACATTTAAACTACACATCACAGACAAGCATCAAAGGTGATGAGGAAACAAAATATTACCACAGGCCGGGGCATGTCTTGGTAGTATAGCTTGGGGGCTCTCTCGGCATCTAGAGTCTCAACAACTCCATTGACGAAGTAGCCAAGCAAGGTGTCAGTGATGACATCCTTGTTGACAAAGTCGGCGCACTCCCGAGTAGGATCATTCTTGCCCCCATAAACATAGCCAAGATGACTTCTGGCCTTCAGAGGTTGAATCATGCGATTCTGGAAGGTCCTGGCCACCCAGGGTCCTGTCAGCCCATGTTCTTCAGTGCATTGATCTTCTCCAGTAGCAACTGCACCTGGACCATCTCTGCCTGTGTTGGCAGAGCAGTCC
Organism: Oryza meyeriana var. granulata; assembly: GCA_003991445.1. NCBI lineage: Eukaryota > Viridiplantae > Streptophyta > Magnoliopsida > Poales > Poaceae > Oryza > Oryza meyeriana. Next base: position 63,285 of record RYFJ01002346.1, read on the forward strand.
AGCTCTCTAGTAACGTGGGGGGATTCCCGAAGAAGGGCGGCAAGGAGGGCTCAAGATTGGAGCAATAAAACCACTCCTGATGCCACCCTTTCAGTGAGGTCTTCAGGGGAACATGCAAGTAAGCCTTCTTCATCTCGTTGCGGAGTTGAAGGCCTGCTCCCCCAATCACCTGGATCTTAGACTTGGAGGGCTGCGGCTTGACGTGGAACAAGAAGTGGAAGAGGTTGAAATGGGGATCGATCTCCAAGAAAGCTTCGCAGAGAGTGACGAAGATCGAGATATGAAAAATGGAGTTGGGGTTGAGGTGGTAGAGCACAATCTTGTAGTAGTCAAGGAGCCCGCGGAGGAAATCAGAAGTGGGAAGAACAAGACCGTGGTTGAAGAAGGAAGCAAAAACCATTGTTTCGTGGGGGCCTAGAGAGGGGATGGACTCACCGGCGGCAGGATACCAGTTGATGAGCTCCTTTGGTTGGAGGCATTTCTTCCTCTCTAGAAGGGCGAGCTTCGTTGTGTAGGTGTTCGACGTCGGCCACGCTCCAGACGGCATGGCGGGGATGTCGAATGATATTCTCAGCATTATCAGGGGATCGAATTGGTCGAAAGAGCTTTTGGACGATGGGAATCGACATGGAGAAGGAGATTTTTGTGGATTTCTGGAAGGGAGCTCGAGCTACAGGAAACCCTAGTTGGGGCGGAGAGCGCGAAGTTTGGCGCGTGTGCGGGAGCCGAAGCGTTTTGGCAAATTGGGGGAGAAAGGAGAATCTTTTCACTCTCCCACTGCTTTATAGGCCTGCGCTGGGTAGCTGGTCTGGGCCGGCTTGCTCAGTAATGGGCCATAAGATATGAGTTCCTAAATAGCATGTCCTTTTGGGCTAACGGCTGCCTGTGTTAAAATCACAGTGCATATGCTATTTTACAAGAACCAATTAAAATAATCAGGTATGCTTTATGTAAAGCCTAACTGCTGGACACATGTGTTCAGATATCTAAATTATTTAGCAAGGTATTGAGGATAAATCCTTATAAGGATCAATAGTTGGTCTCCATTGAAATTGGGGATGTAGGTATCTCTCAAAACACCTCACCACATATTGGGTTAAAATCCATGAAGTGGTACTTGTCTTACATGCGAAGCCAAATTGCCTTGAGCAAAAATACTTTCAGCTGATATGATGCTGAAGAAGTCCAATTTCTAAGAAATATACTTCTCGGGAAAGACTTAAGGGTTAAAAATCTTAGACTTTATGTTTAATTGTTTCACAATTAAGAACAAAGTCGGGGGCTACACCTAATAGGTGTACCTATTCGATGCACACAATTTATATTTTTCTATGAAGCCCTTCATAGCCTCATTGCCTGCTGATATGAAATAGGACTTGGAGGAGAAGTACTTGGGAGAAAAGCACTAGGGAAATCTTCACCAAGGAGGATGAGCACTCGGCACCAGCTGTGACTCAACTATGAAGGTCTCAGGGGCTATTGTAGAGGCCATGGGCCTCGGGTACCTCATGAGGAGCTTTGTGGCCACTCGGATAGAGGATGGGCCTAACCCTGTAATTTGGGATACAATAGGACTCACTGCATATTACCTTGTATGATAAGGAAAGGGAATAGTCCTAGTTTGGTACGTCCGACTGGGATTCCTTGGTCAAGTCCGACTGGGATTCCTACCTTGTAACCTTGCCTCTTCGTATATAAGGGAAGGCAAGGAGCCCCTTGGGTGTAGAACAACACAAGAGAGATCGACATGCAGAATCTCACTAAAGAAACCTCAAAGGCAATACACCACAGCTAGAAGTAGGGTATTACCTCACCTTAAGGGCCTGAACCAGGATAAATTGTTTTGTGTTTCTTTGTAATCCATCAAGTTTAGGTCTCACAAATAGCCCCATATTATTATTGCCGATACAAAGCATCGACAAAGACCACCAACTTATCCTCTCCCTCTGCTCCTTCAGATCGACACGCTCGTCCGCTCAAGCAGCCAGCCCACACGCCACTGCCGTGGCGCTTGTCCCTGCCCTCTGGTCTTGCTAGCGTCGGCAAGGCCCGCTGGCCGGCCTCCTCCCCCTCCACCCTCCTCTTCCCCAAGCTGGCGGTGGCGAGTGCCCCTGATGGCAATGGGGTGCCCAATCTTCCGTTAGGTAAGGATAACTATCGATTTGGTGGAGAATTGACACTCACTATCCTGCTTCTGATCACCAAGACCTGAACCCTGCAATCGCAGCACCACGTCTCCTCTTGTTATCAACCGTGCGCTGCCCGGTTGACCTCGCCACGAAGGCTAATCCCTGCATGTGAATCGAAGAACACAAGCAAAAACAAGGAACATTGCAACTCAACTTACAGATGAACAATGACGGCTACTATATATATATATGAGTTGGGACATCCTAGGATTAACACTAGAGCGCACACCCCTTGGGCTTAGCCCACGACACAATTACAAGGCCCAAGGCCCAAACAGAATCGGACTAGAAGAGGTATGTGTCTTGTTTCGACGATTTCGGACAGCTCAGGAGGAATTTTGACATGGGACCAAAACCATCTGAAAGTAGACTCCATAAACTTTCCAACAAGTACTCATGGGCCCCGAGAGTCCTTCTGGATCAGCGGCTAGGTCCATTTGAAGTTGATGCTGTCAGGAGGACCGAATCCAAATCCAAAACGTGCAGAACTTCATCTCTTGCTTTCTATGGACCAAAAAGTGACGTGGTGATGTAGGAGTAGACTTGGGTAAGGTCTTGGTTTGGTCCCCAATCAACTTCTTTGATCATCCATACGTTCCTTGCGCTCGGTCTCTTTCCCTTCACCTAAGCAAGTATCTCTACAAACAAGAACACACAAAACTCATGGTGCAGTAACGGCTGTTCAAATATATAGCGCGTAAATCTTACGTAGAAAGCATGTACCTTTGGTTGATGAATATATAAGGTAGCTAGGTCATATCCGAGCTAGTTATGTCCTCATCATCCTCCCCTTCTTGATTGGAAACCATCCGCGGTTTCACCTTGTTATTAAGCCTGATGAATATATCTTTATCTTCCACTACATAGGGTGAGGTAGTGTTGTGTATATGGTTGGATTCTGTAATTTTTAAACACGGAGAACACTTTGTAGTGTCGTGCAGCTCACAACACTCCCCTTCTTGCAAACCTACCTGCAACTTATTTAAACAACTAGAGGAACTAGATAGAGAATTATTTATACTACTCATGTGGTCCTTTAGACAAGACATGTCAGTATGAAAAGGAAGTGTATTAAAATTCGAACAAATGTATACTCTATGCACATTATATTCTCCTTTATTATCATAATTGCCAATAACATGAAAAATCACATGAGAAGGACATGGCAAATCAAATCTAGCAAATAATTTCTTCTCTAAACAATTGAGTGGACAAAGATCATCAAATTGAATATAGCCCCAAGTATTTAAAGAAGATAGCATTCTAAGCTCTTCATTCTTGCTAGCAATGTGAACAACATGTCTAAAATCAGCACATGGTGGTTCAACAACATTACTAACATGTTCATTCACTAGTTGTGGCATGGATATAAGTGAAACATTGCACAACTCTTCTTTATCACAAGAAAGAGGAACCAAATCATCGTGTGACAAAGGTAATTTAACACACGATTCCACTGGCGATTGCTCTAAACTAACATGGTTAGTGGACATATATAGCATATTAGAATTGTCCATACCTTGAGTGAATGTAGCACCATTTCTGTTACCTTTGTTCTCATTTTCAAAAACTGTAGGTGCACTCTTAATTAAACCATCTTGAAATATGCATGAAACAATAGGTGGATCTTCTTTCTTCTTTTCCTCATTACCTTGGCTCTTCTCAGATACCTCGGAAGCTCGTGAAGATGGCGCTGCTGGTGCCCTATTGGTGGAAGGCGTAGAACTCCGAATAGGGACACTTTTGCCTTGCCCAATGGAAGGCCTCGATGTAGACGTTCTTCCCCAATTGTTCCTTCTCAATGGCTGCCTTCCTTGCAATTCCTGTTCAGCTAATATAGCTAGATGGAACAACTGGTTAATAGAATTGTATTCTTTATAGGCAATTATATTCTGAACTTACACCGGCAATATGAATATGGGGGTACCCGGCGGATGGAAACTCGGTGGATTGCAAAGGAACACAGGGAGATTTTATACTGGTTCAGGCCCTCGATGTGAGGTAATACCCTACGTCCAGTTGTGGTGGTATTCCTTTGAGGATTTGTGTGTATCTATGATCTTGTCTGCCCCAACGGGGTGCCCTGCCTCCCCTTATATACTGGGGGACAGGGGTACAAAGTAAGTGTCCCAGCCGGATACGGCCAAGGGATCTCCTCTTAGAGATACAATTCACCTAACTAGGACTGTATATTCCTTACCGTACAAGGCAAAGTCTGCCAGGTGCTACTATATCTCTAATTACAAGGCTAGGCCCATCCTCTATCCGAGTGGCCCATATACTTGTGATGAGGTACCCGGGTCCCATGGCCTCCACAGCAGCCCCTGAGACCTTCATAGTTGAGTCATAGCTGATGCCGAGTGCTCATCCTCCACGATGAAGATTGCCTGAGTGCATTGCTCCCGAATACTCTTTGCCCGAGTGCATCTTCTTCCCAAGTCCTACTTCATGTCAGCTAGTAGCGAGGCTATGAAGGGCTCCATGTAGAAGTATGAATAGTGTGCACCGAATAGGCGCACCTATTAGGTGTAGCCCCCGACTTTGTGCTTAATTACGAAAACAATTAAACATAAAGTAAAAGATCTTTAACCTTGTTGTCTTTCCCGAGTAGTATACTACTAGTATATGAGACTCTTCGGTATCATGTCAACCGGAATATGATTTATAGTCTTTTCCGAGTAGCATGCCACTCGTATATGGAAGTCTTCAGCTTCATGTCAGCTGGAAGGGGTATTTATAGTCTTTCCCAAGTGGCGTCCCACTCGGAAGTTAGACTCCTCAGCATCATATCGGCTGGAAAAAAATATTTATAGTCCTTCCCGAGTAGTGCACTACTCGGAAGCTAGACTCTTCAGCACCATGTCGGCTGGAATAATATTGCTCATGGCAACTGTTGGCCAAGCATGTAGGCCAAGTACCACTTTATGAAATTAAATCCATTGCGTGGTTAGGTGTACTTGAGAGATACCTGCATCCCCAATTTTGATGAAGACCGGCTTGTGACCCTTATAAGGATATATCCTCAATACTTGGTGGATAAGACAGATACCCAAACACATGTGTTCAGCAATTAGGCCTTCATGAAGCATATCTATCTATCTCATCGGTTCCTGTTGGTAGCACCAGCACTGCGATTTTAACACAACCAGCGAGCGGCCCATGTTGAGCGTGCTATTGTAGAAACTCATATCTTGGTGGCCCAGTACCGACTGTGTAAGCCCAAGCCCACGAATTGGAAATGGCTCTATAAAAGGTGGGGAGAGAGAGAAAAAGATTCCTTCATCTTCTCCAATCCACCAATCGTTTCGTCTTCCAGCTTCCACGCCGAAATTTCGCCTCCCGCTCCGCTAGGGTTTGCCATTGCTTGCTCTTCCCCACTAGAACTTGGGTGATTCTACTCCTCGTCTATTCCAAACCTTCCACGACATTTCCCCCAAATCTCCACATCCCCAACCATGCCGAGGGCTTTAGATCTTGCGGATGTGTTGGATGATGTTTGGCTGACTTCGGATTGCGGGTCGGCTAAGCTGAAGCTCCTAGAGAAGCAGTTGAGATTGCAGAGCCACGATGTCATCAACTGGCATTCGGCTGAAGGGGAAACGGTTCCGGAGCCCCAGGAGGGTGAGACCGTTGTTTTTGCCTCTCTTTTCCACCGGGGTCTTTCTCTTCCTTCTTTTGAGTTCTTTCGCCAGCTTCTTGCTTTTTATGAACTCTAGTTGGCGAATCTGAATCCCAACTCGATCTTGCAAATCTCCATTTTTGTGACTCTTTGCGAGTGCTTCTTGGGTGTGGAACCCCATTTGAATCTCTTTAGATATCTGTTCCATATCAAGCCCCAGCCCTCCAAGAATAAAATCCAAGTGGTTGGGGGGCCGGCATCCAACTGAGGAACGAGATGAAGAGGGTTTATTTGAACATTCCCCTGAAATCCTCTCTCAGAGGCTGGCATAAGGAATGGTTTTACTGCTCTGATCTTGAGCCAAGCCTTCCCCCTTTTATGGGTTTGTCCCCGGTGGTCATTGCCAAGTGGTCGTCTCTGCCCACCTCTAAAGAAATGAGGCAAGTCCACAAACTTGCTGACAGGATTGACAAGCTGAAGAAAGCTAGGTTGACTGGTCCATGGGTGGCCAAACGCTTCTTGACCCGGTGCATCAAGCCGCTAAAGCTGAGGTGCCACTTCGGCTGGGACTATAGGGGAAAAGTTGATCCTAGCCGGGAATATGCTGACCTGATTGACAAGTACAAAGTGGCCAACATCTTGCTGGATTTCTTTGCCAGTGGGGTGGTCGAAACTGAAGACACAGATCGGTCTGTGGTGGCTTATAGCCAGAAGAGGCCGCACCCAAAGGTAACCCTTGCTGCTGTTGTCTTGTAGTTCATCTGTGGTGAATGCTTGCAGATATATGCCTAGATTGGCTCCAGAATGTGTAAAATATATTGTTGAACTGGTTGTAGTCATGTGAGGAGTTTGATGATGACTCCCGAATGTTGTCGGCCATGAAGTTGAAGAAGAGGCTGAGAAGTCCTTCTGCTGCGTAGCCCAACTCCAAGAGAGTGAGGAAGAGACCTGTTGTAGATCGGGCCAAGAAGAAGGTCATGAGGCCGAGTGCCGCAGCCAGGAGTCTATAGATAAAAGACGCCACCGGTACAGCCCCCAGGCCACCGAGTCCCAGGCTGGGACTAGCGCAATTGAGCTCAGCATCATCGAGCCCAATACGACTGCTGCCGAGTACAAGGCCAAGTCCAGCGCTGCCAGGCTCAGTAACATCAAGCCCAAGAATGGCGCCACCGAGTACCTGGGCACCCTAGCCGGCCACACCGCGAATGGGGCCGATTAGGATAGAAGCACCGCCACCGACTACCGTGCCCTCAGGCCTGACAGCCAGCGGCCCTCCAGTGCTGACCTCTGGATCACCCGAACAACGGCTTAAGTTCTCCAAGAGGTAGGTTGCTCTAGGTCTTCGGGAAATCTTGTTCGGCATGGTAGCATATTGATGTTTGATTCGTTATGTAGGAAGCAGGCCGACATATATTGATCTCAAGGAGATCGCTTTGGCTACCCCCGTCATTGAGCCAGCCCCAGTCGAGCTAGCGCCGGTGAGCACACCTGCTGAGCCAGCGACGGTCGCAGTTGCAGAAACTGAGACTGTCCCAACTACAGGGCCGCCGACACCGACCGACCAAGGGGGGTTGTCGAGGCTATCGCTCCAGTCCCTGAGCCAACCCCCGAGGCCCCAGAGGCTGCCGAGGTGAGGGCCAGGACCTCGTCGCTATCCTCGTTGCCGTCGTCGTCATCGTCGTCACTGTCATCGTCGTCGTTGTCGTCACTGCCTTCAGAAAGGTTGGATCTCCCCAGGCTCGAAGCCCCTCCCCGCAAGTTCCCGAGGACATTCCGCTGGATGGCCCCTGATGGAACTGCGAGGAGTTACAAGCATGACGAGGTTCCGGCGGAGAAGGAGTGTGAAGACTTGCTTCGCACTGCAATCACCGCGTCCTAGGGGATTAAGGTATGAATATTGTCGTATTGGAATCTTGGTAGTCCTCCTTGCACGAGTGTTCTGACGCTTGACTTCGCCTCGCACTGTTTCTCCCTGAGTAGAAAATGGTTGACCGCTCGGAGAGGATGAACGAGGTCCTGACCCGGGTTGCCCCCTAGCTCCAAGAATTGGACCAGCTCCTGGCTTTAAAAGCCGAAGTGGAAGGGCACAGCTAGGAGAGGGAATCTTGGCTGAGCGAGGCCGTTAATCAGCTCAGGAATGAAAATTAGGACCAAGCCAAGAAGATTGGAAGTAAGTCTCCAGAATGTCTCCCTGACTGATCCCTTAGTATATTTCTCTAGCTGTGTTGTTTTCCGACTGCCCAGTTGTGTCTTGACTGCCATGTTGAGTGCTTGACTATTCTGATCTACAGCCCTTGAAGCCGAGCTGAAGACCTGAACAGAGGGAGTAGTTCAGCTGAAGGAGGCCGAGAAAGCCAAGGCCAGGCTTGAAAAGGACAAGTCCGACCTGACAAGGGCCGTGGCCGAGCTTGAGAAAGAGAAGGCCGACTTGAAGAAGGCCAACGCCAAGCTCGAGAAGGAAAAGGTTGAACTGGAGAAGGCCAAAGCCAAGTGGGAGGCTGACTACGAAAGTAAGTCTCTGCACTAACAATGATCTTAACCAATCCATTAAGTACTTTGTCTGCAGTTTGCCTAACAAGTTTACTTGTTGGTGAACCCAGGCAGCTACTAGAGCCAATGCCCAAATCCAATTCCAGGCTTTTGCAGAGGAGATAAAGGTCATCAAGGAGTCACGGGAGATCCTTGCCGAGTCCGTGAAAGGGCTCCTTGACGTGATGGATCCTCATCATCTGGGAACCAACTCCAACAAGGTGTCTCAGGTGCAGGCGCGCCTTAATGAAGCACCGAGTATCCTAAAGAGGTACTCGGACGAGCATACTGTTGTCGGCGCCCAAACCCTGGCGATGACCAAGTCCATCTACCCCAGGGCAGACATTGAAGCCATCGAAGAGGGATTCACCGAGGAGACAACACCTGAGGAGGCGTTGGAGCTGATATCCAAGGCAAGGCCAACTGCAGAGGTGATCACTCAAGACCTGGGAATGTAAAAGCAGTCCATCATGCAGTCGGTGTATATGAATTTTTTTAAGACATGTGTAAATACATGTGCAATGCCGCCAAGCTCTGAATTATTACTTAGTTGTCATTAGCTTTACCCGACTATATAATCTGTGCTGAGTTGGTCTATAGGAACTTAATAAAATTGTTCACCGCAAAAAGCTGTACTCGGGCAAACATAACAAAGTCGTTGCAAAACTTCATAACTTAAGTAAAACAGGCTCGTATATTATTGACAAAGCACATATAATACATACAGCCCCTGACTCACTACTCGGTTGGAACAAGCGACATAGTGAGTCAGAGAAATCTATACACATGGAAAAGTATAAAACTCAGGTATAGAAAGGACGTAGCTGTTCTATATTCCATGAGTTGCTGATGAGGGCACCGTCTTGGGTCTTTAGTCGGTAGGCGCCTAGCCATGTGACCTCAGCTATAATGAACGGTCCTTCCCATATTGGGGATAGTTTATCCCTGTCTTTGGTGGTTTGTATTTTTCTCAAGATGAAATCTCCGACCAAAAAGGCGCGGCCACGGACATTGTGATTGTGGTAGCGACGCAGGCCTTGAAGATACATTGCCGACTAGATTATTGCGATATCCCTTGCTTCTTCCAACTGATCTAGTTCGACCAATCGGGTATTATTTGAGGTGTCTTCTGAGTAAGCCCGAACTCGTGGAGAGCCAAACTCTAACTCAGTTGGTAGCATAGCCTCAGCACCATAAACCAGAAAGAAAGGGGATTGCCCTGTTGCCCGACTAACCATGGTTCTGAGAGAGTAGAGAACAGATGGGAGCTCTTGTACCCACCGGCCCGCATATGGTTGTAGTCGGTCAAATATCCTGGCCTTGATACCTTGTAAGACCATACCATTGGCATGTTCAACCTACCCATTGTTGCGCGGGTGCACCACAGACGCGTAGCAGATCTTGATGCCGAAGTCGTCACAGAAATCTTGAAGCACGCCGCCTGTGAACTAAGTGCCGTTGTTTGTGATGATGTGGTTAGGGACCCTGAATCAGTATAATATACTCATGATGAAGTCCTTTGCTCGTGCCGCTGTTATGGTAGCAACGGGTTTTGCCTCCATCCACTTTGAAAATTTATCCATTGCGACGAACAAGTGTGTGAGGCACTTTCTTGAAAGGCCCAACCATGTCAAGCCCCCATACTGCAAAGGGCCAAGAGATTGGGATTGTTTGGAGTTCTTGGGCTGGGAGATTGGTTTGTCTTGCGTAGAATTGGCAGCCCTCGCATGTGCGAACAATGTCTTTAGCATCTGTTACTGCTGTTGGCCAGAAAAATCCCTACTAGTAAGCCTTTCCGACTAATGTCCTGGATGCGGCATGGTTACCACATATGGCCGAGTGGATCGATTGCAGCATCTGCTTGCCCTCCTCGGCGGTGACACAGCGGATGAGGACACCGGATGCATTTCTTTAGTACAGGTCTTCTCCGATGACTAGGAAACCCTTGCTTCGACATTTGATCTGTTCGGCTTGACTGCAATCTTCTGGGAGTTCATCGTCCAGGAGGAATTTGAGAACAGGAGTCCGCTAGTCTTGACATATGTTCAGTACTTCATTTGTTGCCGGGGTACGTTCGCCTCCCGACTGCTCTGGCACTGGTTTCTTCTTGACTAATGGTTCCATAAGTTGCTCGACAAAGATCCCTGTCAGGACCGCTTCTTGCTTAGATCCCATGTTGGCCAATTCGATTGCAGCATCGTTGTATTGTCATAGGACATGTGTTATCTCCAGCCCATCGAACTTGTTTTCCAGCTTTCGGACCTCCTGACAATAGGCCGCCATTCTGTCGTCGAGGCATGTCCAGTCTTTCATGACTTGGTTGACCACGAGTTGAGAATCTCCTCGCACAACCAGTCGGTGGATGCCGAGTGATATAGCAATGTAGAGCCCGTGGATAAGTGCCTCGTACTCGGCAATGTTGTGGGAAGCCGGGAAGTGGATCTGGAGAACATACTTGAGTTTTTCGCCGGTAGGGGACGTCAGTATGACGCCGGCCCCGGCGCCGCCGATCCATAGAGAACCGTCAAAGTACATTATCCAGTGCTCTAGCTTTGCTGTTGATGTAGGCATTTAAACTTCTGTCCACTCGGCCACGAAGTCGGCTAGAGCTTGTGATTTGATAGCTGTCCGTGGCTAAAAGGTGATGTCGAACGCCATCAAGTCGAGCGCCCATTTAGCGATTCAGCCAGTGGCCTTGAGATTATGTAGGATGTCCCTGAGTGGATACGATGTGACCACCGTGACTTGATGTGCTTGGAAATAATGCACTAGCTTCCGGATAGTGATGAGTAGGTTGTACAAAGTAGACTAGCCATTGAATCTTCAAGTCGGCAAGGACCTCGCTGACAAAGTAGACTAGCCATTGAATCTTCTGTATGTGACCCTGTTTGGATCGCTCAACGACCAGCACTATGCTGACTACCTGAGTAGTTGCCGCCAGATATGGCATTAATGGTTCTTGGGGCCTTGGTGACGCCAACACGGGTGGTGATGTGAGGAATTTTTTGAAGTCTTCGAAGGCTTGTTGGGCTTCGGGAGTCCATTGGAAATTGTCTGCTTTCTTCAATAGCTTGAAAAAGGGCATGCCCCATTCGCCTAGTCAGGAAATAAACCGGCTGAGTGCTGCCATGTAGCCTGTCAGCTTCTGGACGTCCTTCTGGCTAGTCAGGGGTGTCATGTTCATGATTGCATTGACTTTCTCCAGGTTGGCCTCGAGGCTGCGATGCGAGATGATGAAGCCGAGTAGCTTTCCAGATGGCACACCAAAGGCGCACTTTTCTGGGTTCAATGTCATCTTGAATCTTCAAAGATTTTGGAAGGTTTCTTCCAGGTCAGCGTGAGGTCTTCTTTGGACTTGGTCTTGATCACCACGTCGTCGACGTAGGCCTCCACGTTTCGCCCGATCTGAGTGTGTAGACACCACTGAATGGCCCGTTGATACATTGCTCCCGCGTTTTTCAAACCGAACGGCATAGTGATATAGCAGTACACTCCAAACGGCGCGATAAAAGACGTCTTTAGGCAGTCCTCCTCCTTGAGGTTGATTTGGTGGTATCCCGAGTAACAGTCGGGAAAGCTGAGAAGTTTGCACCCTGTGGTTGAGTCCACCTGATCTATTCTGGGTAGACCAAATGGATCCTTGGGGCACGCCTTGTTGAGATCGGTGTAGTCGACGCACATGTGCCATTTACCATTTTTCTTCTGGACCAAGACTGGGTTTGCCAGCCAATCCGGGTGATAGACCTCTTTGATGAACCCAACGCCAAGAAGCTTGGTTATCTCCTCTCGGATAGCATCTTTGTGGTCTTGGGCAAAGCGCCGTAGCCGTTGCTTGACTAGCTTGGCATCTATTTTGACATTGAGGGCATGCCCGATCACCTCCCTTGGTACACCCGGCATGTCGGACGGTTTCCACGCGAAGATATCCTTGTTGTCTTGGAGGAAGGTGACGAGCACGTCTTCCTATTTGGGGTCGAGTCCGATCCCGGGTAGAGCAGTCTTGGAGGGGTCGGAAGGGTCCAGGGGGATCTTCTTCGTGTCAGAATCTGCTGAAATTCCTGACTTCGCTGCTTTTTTTGGCCGGAACTTGGTCATCCTCGACTTGGGTTGTGACGGCTTGACGAATGCTGTTGCGTCCAACTGCCACCTCTTGTGATTGAGCCAACTCGCAGCTCTCTTTGTCGTAGGTGAAGGCTTTCTTGACATTGCTGTGGAGGGAGAGAACTCCGGTTGGCCCCGGCATCTTGAGCACCATGTAGGTATAGTGCGGTATCGCCATGAATTTGGCGAGTGCCGGTCATCCGAGTATCGTGTGGTACGCGGTCTCGAAGTCGGCGACCTCGAAGCAGATGTTTTCTGTGCAGAAATTATCCCGCGTGCCGAAAGTGACCGGCAAGGTTATCTGCCCAAGGGGTGTTGAAGATAGGCCAGGAATTATCCCGTGGAAGGGCGCAGTACTCGGCCGCAGTTCTGAACGAGGTATTTTTATCTCATTCAGGGTCTTGGCGAAGAGGATATTGAGCGCGCTGCCTCCGTTTATGAGGGCCTTCTTCAGCTTGATATTCTTGACGACCGGGTCCAGGATGAGTAGGTAGCGCCCCGGGTGTGAGACCCGATCGGGGTGATCTGCGCGGTCGAATGTGATGAGTGTTTCTGACCAATGCAAATATTGGGGGGCGTCTGTTGTAGAGGCCGCATTGACGTCGCGTGCTGTTAGCTTTTGCTTCCGCTTGGATTCGTACGCAGACAGCCCTCCGAAAATGTGGTTGAGCTTGGCTTGGGGATCCTGAAAATCATCGGCCGGGCCCGAGTCTGGCTTGTCTTTGTCCTTGTCGCCGCCAGATGATGAAGTCTGCTCGGAGGCAAACTTCTTGAGTATGGAGCAATCCTTGGCCGCGTGCTTGCTCTTGGGATGGAAGGGGCATGGCCCATTCATAACCTTCTAGTATTTGTTGTTCATTGGGGGCCGCGACCGAGTGCGCTCCACGTTGGCCACCTCGTTGTCCGACTTCCGCTTGCGGCTGCCGGACTTGTTCTCTGATGGCTCGTTGTCAGCTTTTGCTTTTTGTTCTTTTTGCCGGGACTCTTTCTTCTCGTCGAGGGCCTCTACGACCACCTCGGCCGAGTCAGCATATTTATTTGCCATATCGAAGAGAGCCTTAACAATGGCTGGAGGTTTCTAAGTGAATTTTGTGATGAACGGGGTGTCCTTTACTCCTTTGCGGAAGGCGGTGATGACGACCTCGTCCTTGATCATTGGAATTTGGTTGCACTTCTTAGAAAACCTCTTGATAAATTTGCGCAAAGACTCGTTCTTCCTCTGGTGCAGTTGGTATAGATCGTGCTCAGAAGACGGCCTCTCGTAGGTCCCCTGGAAGTTTGCGATGAACCGCTCCTTGAGTTCTCCCCAGGAACCGATCGACCGCCTCAGGAGCCCGGTTAGCCATGTCCTCGGTGAGTCAGCCAAGGCGACCGGGAGGTAGTTAGCCATGGTTTTGTGGTCACCTCCAGCAGCTTGGATTGCCAGAGTATATACGGTCAGCCAGGATTCGGGGCTGGTTTTGCCGTCGTATTTCTCGATCCCCATAGGCTTGAAGCCAGATGGCCAGTCGACATCCTATAGCTCGTGGGTGAAAGTTGGAATGCCTTCATCTTCATGAGGGCTCCGGCTCTGATCACGGCGGTTGAACCGCTCGTGGTGGAGGCCGAAGCACTCATGCTTGTCCTCTAGTCGGCGGCGTTTGTCCTCTTTGCGTTGACGGCATCGGGCATTGATATCTTGTCGGAGGTCACGTTGTAGACGAACTCGGAGGTCTCGGTTGAACCGGTAATCATTCTGATGACGCTGCCGATTGTTGTTGGTGGTGTTGTCGAGTGATGTTTGTCGCGACTCCTCGTGCGGTTGACTTGAGCCGGCCGCCCGGTGTCGTGCTGATGTGGATGAGATTGCCGCCAGAGAACCCGACCGGTTAATCGGTATAAGGGTTTTGCCCGACTACTGGTGCTACTGACAGGCAGCAGCTGTAATCATCGCCTTGATCTTGGCTATCATCGGGGTGGCTTGGTGATCAGGCCCGAGCTGGATTGTGTCCAGCAAGGTTGTAGCGGCCACGACGTTCTGTTGTGGCGTGACGAAGACGTCGTGGTCTCCGACTCTAGTCTGGAGGATTTGCTGCTGAGCAGTTCACCCAGCCTTGCATAGCTCATCGTTGCGAGCCTCGCGGTCGGCCTCCTCCTATTGCTGTAGTCAGCGTGCCTCCTCTTGTTGCTCCTCTTGTAGTCGGCGTACCTCTGGTGGAGGGGTTGAAGCCATGAAGATCTCGCGGGGCAAAAGGAAACTTGCCAGACTAGTGTCCGAACTGGTGTTCGAACCGCTGTCTGACTTGGAGTCGGAATCCAAGTAGTTGATCGGAGTAAGGACGAGTCCGACCTCCCTAGATCCAATCTGGAGCAGCTCTGAGCCATGTCCAAATTGAACCGTGGGGGATCGGGTCTGCCGCGTGCGATGTAGATCCGCGGCGTTGCCGAGCCCATGCGGGAGATTGACGATCTCTCCCTTTCCTAGCCCGACCTGGGCTGGCTCAAGGCCTTGCGTGAGTCGGACACCGAAGGAGAGAGTTGTCCCGAGGCTCGGCGAAGTGGGAGATTGCCACAGTAGATCGATGATGGTGACTGCGGTGTCTTGTGGGCCAACTGGCGCGGAGTCGGCTGGTTCCTCGGCCAGTTGGATTGGATCTTCGTCGGCCAAGGCGAGGTTGTCGAACATGTCGGCGATGAAGTTGAGGCTTCCGAATGAAATCGTGTCTCCAGGGGAGAATTTACCGCCATCGGCTCTGGTTGCTGGATCCATCGAGCTTGTAGATGTAAAACTCGCTAGAGCCCCTACCTGGCACGCCAACTGTCGATGTTTTACACCGGCAATATGAATATGGGGCTACCCAGCGGATGGAAACTCAGTGGATTGCAAAGGAACACAGGGAGATTTTATACTGGTTCAGGCCCTCGATATGAGGTAATACCCTACGTCCAGTTGTGGTGGTATTCCTTTGAGGATTTGTGTGTATCTATGATCTTGTCTGCCCTAAGGGGGTGCCCTGCCTCCCCTTATATACTGGGGGGAAGGGGTACAAAGTAAGTGTCCTAGCCGGATACGGCCAAGGGATCTCCTCTTAGAGATACAATTCACCCGACTAAGACTATATATTCCTTACCGTACAAGGCAAAGTCTATCGGGTGCTACTATATCTCTAATTACAAGGCTAGGCCCATCCTCTATCCGAGTGGCCCATATGCTTGTGATCAGGTACCCAGGGCCCATGGCCTCCACAAACTGGTTAATAGAATTGTATTCTTTATAGGCAATTATATTCTGAATTTCACGACTCAATCCCCCATAGAACCGAGCCATCTTATCCTCTTCATCCTCGTGTACGTCACAACGCAACATTCCTATTTGTAGTTCTTGATAGTATTCTTCTACAGACTTATCACCTTGGTCTAGGCATTGCAACTTTTTTCGCAAATCTCGTTTGAAGGATGGAGGAATAAATCTACCCCGCATAGCTCGCTTCAGTCTATCCCATGTGTCAGGTTGTAAGTTGAGATTACCTAATTCTTGCCACCAGATTTTAGCAAAATCCTTGAACTCACTTGTAGCTTGCCTAACCCTATGAATTTCAGGAACTAGATGGGAATTAAACTTCTGCTCTACTGTCATCTCCCAATCTAAATAAGCCTCAGGGTCATATTTTCTAGAAAAGGAAGGCAAGGTAAATTTAACTTTAGCAAAAGGATCATCATTACCTCACCCTTGGTGGCGGTTACCTCCCATACCTTGCCGGTTGAATCGCAACCGTTGTCGTAGGTGCTCGTCACGAAGTTTAGCGCGTGCACCACTATTGTCGGCTTCGTCTTCTTCATTATCTCTGTCATCATCAACAAGTGGTGGTGTTGGGTGCCGGTTTGCTGCCAGCTGCTCGATGCTGCTAGTGAGGGTGGTAATGCTCCCCACTATAGCCTAGAGGTCTTCCCGCATAGCATTCACGGCAGCTACATTTTCCTCAATCTTCTGATCTAGCTTAGTGTTCTCCTCTTTTGAAGCACAATCAGCGAAATCGTTCACCTCACCTGCCATGGTTAGTAGAAAATAGAAAACTAACAGCACAAAAGTATGATCCCTATCAACTACTAGGCACTAGGACACACTCTCAAGTGTCTTACCTTGCTCTTACAAGAATCTTACCAATTGAAGCAGGCGATACGACTCGAAGAGGTGGGATGTTTGATGATGGCAGGGGTGAGATTGCGAGGATCAACCTGTACTGACCAGAAGTGTGTGGATCTCGGAAGGCAATGTATTGTAGCAAGGGTTAGCAAAATTCAATAACAGAATAGCAAAGTTGAAGAAGTGTTCCAAATACTTGTAGCAGTCGCTGGCCGAGATACATTCCTAGAGCCAGCCTAACAAGCGAGAGTAAGAAACAAAGGACTTAGGACAACTCTCTCTCACCAAGTCTCTCGAAAATCTTGAAAGATCAGCTCAGCAAGGCTACTCACTGAAAACAGCTCTCTATCCTTTTCTTTTTCTTTTTTTTCTCTCTTTTTTTTCTCTTCTCTTTTTTTTTCTTTTTTTCTCTTCTAGGAGTACACCTAGTACACAAGAAGCAACCACAAAAATTGGCAACTCGATATAATGCACGGAGTGACCCTGGAAAAACACGCAGAGGCGCTCTGAAGAGCGTGTAGGAATTCCGGGGATTGAAAACTTAGTCTTGCAGGCCAAATTTCATGATTTTAGATCAGCCAAACCCAATGAAGTGCGGGAGGAGTCGATGTAAAATTTTCTGTAGATGTCTGCAGATATAAAGTTTGCCCAATTTCGAGTCCGTATGCAAAAATTATGGCTATTTTAAGATAGGTAGCGCGAACTAGGGTTTCACGGCTCAACCTTGTTGCTCTGGCTAGAGTATAAGTGCCAATAGGTCAAGCGGGCTGACAAGGAGGCTAGCGGTGCAAGGTGATTGACACAAGGCGGCTAGCGACCTATCTAAAAAGGCTTGTGAAAGCGGGTTAAAAGCTCAAGGCGGCTTGCAATCCAAAACTGAGTAGAACTCGATCTCTCAAGGCAGGCTCTCGCGCAACGCAACAGCTAGAACTAGAACCATGAACACGACTCTAAACTAGTGACCACTAACTTGACCTAGGACACAGACTCAACAAAGCAAAACTAAAATAAATTTTGCAAAGGCACAAAGGGGTTTGGTGATGTGCCTAGGTGCCTGATCTTCCGATAGGTTTGATTTGGCGACGTGAAGACGTTCACGTTTTAAGGCTTCCGATCAGCGATCGTCACCTTGCAACCGCTACACCCACACATCTAGTTGTTATCAACCACGCTCTCATGTAGTCGACCTCACCACAAAGGTTTTATCCCTGCAAGCAATTGAAGAAACTCACAAGAACAAGGAAGAACACAATCTGAATTACAGATGAATGTTTAGCACACGAAGTTGGGGTTCTACAAACCGATCTAGACAGTGAAACTACAATGACAGAATAATCTAAGTAAAACCCACCTCTAAACAGCGGTAGCTACTGAATATATATGAGTTAGGACATCCTAGGGTTAGGATATTCCCTGTGAGGGGCGCACTCCTCATGGGTTTAGCCCACGACACAAATACAAGGCCCAAGGTCGAAAACATACTCGGACTGGAAAAGGTATGTGTCTTGTTTTGATGATTTCGGATAGCTTAGGAGGAATTTTGATGTGGGACCAAAAACCATCTGAAAGTAGACTCCATAAGCTTTCCAACAAGTACTCATGGGCCCCGAGAGTCCTTCTGGATCAGCGGCTAGGTCCGTTTGAAGTTGATTCTATCAGGAGGCCCGAATCCGAATCCAAAACATGCAGAACTTTATCTCTTGCTTTCTATGGACCAAAAAGTGACGTAGTGATGTAGAAGTAGACTTGGGTAAGGTCTTGGTTTGGTCCGTAATCAACTTCTTTGATCATCCATACGTTCCTTGCGCTCGGTCTCTTTCCGTTCACCTAAGCAAGTATCTCTGCAAACAAGAACACACAAAACTCATGGTGCAGTAACGGCTGTTCAAATATATAACACGTAAATCTTACATAGAAAGCATGTACCTTTGGTTGATGAATACATAAGGTAGCTAGGGTCATGTCCGAGCTAGTAATGTCCTCATCATCCTCCCCTTCTTGATTGGAAACCGTCCGCGGTTTCACCTTATCATTAAGCTTGATGAACATATATTTATCTTTCACAACATAGGGTGAGGTAGTGTTGTGCATATGGTTGGATTCTGAAATTTTTAAACACAGAGAACACTTTGTAGTGTCGTGCAGCTCACAACACTCCCCTTCTTGCAAACCAACCTGAAACTCATTTAAACAACTAGAGGAACTAGATAGAGAATTATTTATACTCATTCGGTTCTCTAGACAAGACATGTCATTATGAAAAGGAGGTATATTAAAATTCAAACAAATGTATACTCTATGCACATTATATTCTCCTTTATTATCATAATTGCCAATAACATGAAAAATCACATGAGAAGGACATGGCAAATGAGATCTAGCAAATAATTTCTTCTCTAAACAATTGAGTGAACAAAGATTATCAAATTGAATATAGCCCCAAGTATTTAAAGAAGATAGCAATCTAAGCTCTTCATTCTTGCTAGCAGTGTGAACAACATGTCTAAAATCAACACATGGTGGTCAACAACATTACTAACATGTTCATTCACTAGTTGTGGCATGGATATAAGTGAAGCATTGCTTAACTCTTCTTTATCACAAGAAATAGGAACCAAATCATCGTGTGACAAAGGAAATTTAACACACGATTCCACTGGTGATTGCTCTAAACTAACATGATTAGTGGACATATATAGCACATCAGAATTGTCCATACCTTAAGTGAATGTAGCACCATTTCTGTTATCTTTATTCTCATTTTCAAAAACTGTAGGTGCACTCTTAATTAAAACATCTTGAAACATGCATGGAACAACAGGTGGATCTTCTTTCTCTATGTCTCTCTTCTTTTCCTCATTACCTTGGCTCTTCTCAGATACCTGCAAAATATCAATGCCCAATGCAGTATGTTCATTTTGCAATAACTCAGGTTTAGGTGAAGGCATCAAAACATTAGAATTATTACATTTATTTCTCAAAACCTCATGGTTTTTAATGTTTTCCCTCTCAAGATCATCTTTCAAAATTTCAGCAGGGGACATAGGTAGCAACTTAAATTTCTTGCCATCATGTGTGAAAGTGTACGTGTTGGTTCTACCACGGTGCACAACATTTCTATCATATTCCCAAGGTCTACCCAAACATAGAGAACATGCTTGCATTGGAACAACATCGAATATGGCACTATCATGATAATTGCCTACTGAAAACTCCACTTTCACAATTTTACTTACCTTCAACTTACCACAAGAATTGAACCACTGGATGTAATAAGGCCGAGGATGCGGTTGCATCGGCAATCCAAGCTTCTTGAATATATCTGAACTTGCCAAGTTGCTATAGCTCTCGCTATCAATAATAACACGGCATGCTCGATTCATAACCAAAAACCTTGATTGGAACAAATTGTGGCATTGATTTTGCTCCGCTTTCTCCATTTGAGAACTTAGCATTCGTTGTACCAAAGTACTCTCATTATCCTGCAAAAGGTTAGTCACAGAAGAAGGAACAACAAGGGGTTGCTTCTCTAAATGACACACTTTATTTTTGTAAGCAAACTTCTAAGATGGAGAAACAAATTTCTCTCGCATAAGCATTTTCATATCGTTCCAAGTTTGAGGCAATCAATCATGTGAAGATGTTATTAAATTTTGCCACCATATTAAAGCATGAGAAGTCAAGACACTAGCAGCATTCTTAATCTTTCGTTTATCACACATATGATGATGAGAAAAAAATTTATCAATCGCAACTTCCCAACTCATGTATGCTTCAGCACCAAATCCATTATACGAAGGGGGAGATGACACAGTCTTACCTTCACTTGTCGAAGGTGATGTGGCAGCTATGGTAGGGCTCTCATCCAAATGTGAACTGTCATAGTTAGTGGAAGACAAGAAGAAACAGTAGCTGGCTGCTAATGTCGTCTCAATTGTTCATATTCACTAAGGAGACCTTTCATGCTCTCAGCTATCGCCTGAAGGTCTTGTTGTATAGAGTTCATGCTATGTCATCACATTCCTGCCACTGTTAGTAGAAAACAGAAAACAACAATACATAAGCGTTATCCCTATCAACTACTAGGTAGTGGACGGTGGAATCACACACTCTCAAGCAACCAAAAGCGTCTTACAGAACTCTTATGATATTCTTACCGATTGAAGCAGGTGGTATGACCGGAGAGGTGGGACATTGACAGCAGTGAGTGTTGCGATTACTCGGATCAAATCTGTACTGATAAGAAGTTTGTGGATCTCAGGAGGCTCAAAAGTATGGTAGCAAGGATTAGCAAAAATTAATAATAGAATAGCAAAGCTTAATAAGTGTCCCAAATAGTTGTAGCAGTCGCTGGCCAAGACATGTTCCTAGAACCAGCCTAACAAGCGAGAGTAAGAAACAAAGGACTTAGGACAGCTCTCTCTCACCAAGTCTCTCAAATATCTTGAAAGATCAGCTCAGCAAGACTGCTCACTGAAAAAAGCTCTCTATCCTTTTCTTTTTCTTTTTTTCTCTCTTTTTTCTCTTCTCTTTTTTCTTTTTTTTCTCTTCTAGGAGTACAGCTAGTACACAAGTGTTGATGGCCAAAATTGGCACAAGGCCAGTCTGGCTGGGAAAACCGGCCTGACCTGTTTCCCAAAGCGGCCTGGCCGGTTTAGCCAAACTGGCCTGACCTGTTTCTAAAACCGACCTGACCTGTTTCCAAAACTAGCCTGGCCGGTTTTGACCCAGTCCGAGTAGAGTCAAGGAATCCATAATTGGAATTCCTTGCAGGGGCAAGACCTCCCCACCCTATAAATATAAAGGGCCACGGCCGATTGAGGATCTATCTAATCGATCAATCAAAATACCTTTACTTTTTATTTCCTCCTAACCCTAGCTTTTCCAACCCCCTTTGCTTCTCCTTCTTCGACTCCACGGTGATTTGGGACGTTCTGAGTGGCCTGCCGATCTCAGAACAACCCTAGGCACATCATCCCTGACGAGGTCCCTCCCGGGGTGGTGGCTCTAGGTTTTCACGGCCAGCTTCAGGAAACCGGCTTGACCGGTTTCCCAAACCGGCCTGGCTGGTTTGCACATGGGCTTCCCGCAAGGTGATTTCGACAACCGCGCGTGCTAGCGCAACTCGGTGTGTTGGCCCTAAACTGCATCA
The DNA here is from genome assembly GCA_003991445.1 of Oryza meyeriana var. granulata. NCBI lineage: Eukaryota > Viridiplantae > Streptophyta > Magnoliopsida > Poales > Poaceae > Oryza > Oryza meyeriana. The sequence continues at coordinate 84,998 of RYFJ01002346.1, forward strand.
ACACATTTTTGGCGACTCCGCTGGGGACGAAAGATCTGGTTGCTAAAACCGTTCTATCAAACCCTAGCCAGATGGGATCTAACACGAAATTCGACAAGAACAACATCATCACGGCTTCTATCGAAGAGATCAGTGAAGAGGAGCGTCAAAATTATTTGGCGGCGGAAGCTTATTTCAGATCTGAATTCTTGATGGGATTCAAGAAAGACAGCCAGGGCACAGTCACAAGAGTGCAAGATTTCGTGATGCCCGCGTTCAAGATGAGCGACAACAAGGTTGAGGTAATAAGCAATGTAAGCAATTCACCCCCCAACACATCTGTACCTAATGTCAAATCTAATACTGTTGCTAGAAGTACGAATGAACTTGTTGCGACATTGATTGAACGAATAGAAAGATTAGAAAAAGGAAAATCTATTGAACCTAATGTTAATCTACATGAGGTCATACAACCTAGTACATCGGCTACACCAGGTGCAATTCCTGAAAATGCACAGTATGGTATGCCGTTGAACTTTTTTCAGGGTCAAACATCACCAGGTCAGCCACAACTGCCGAACACGCAGAACCGGCCAGACCGGTTCTTCAAACCGGTCAGACTGGTTTTCTGGTGGTGGTGCCCGAGCAGCCTGAACCGCTTGCTACCATGCCTAGTTCGGCCACTTATGGTCGTACTAATGAAATTGTTAATTTTGTTCCACCTTATACCACATTCGTGTACACTTCACCCCCTATTCCTAATGCAAATGCATCTTATAGGGGGATACCGAATGATGTATATGATAGCTATTTAAGGCGTGCTCATGGTAATCATGTACCTCATGTAAATCAGAGAGTAAATACTGCTGCTACAATGCCACAACAGCCAAATAACTCTAGTTGGAACAATGAATTTTCTAAATTTAGGGAGGATTTAACATCGGTTAAGCAAGGTAGAGAAGAATCTATTTCTGATTATATCAGACGATTCAAAGAAACCAAGAACCGTTGCTTTAATTGTCAATTTCTGATATGGATCTTGCAGATATTTGTTTTAAGGGATTGAGATCTTCTATTAGGGATAGAATAGAAGGTGGTGATTTTCTTTCGGTTGCTCAAGTGCAAATAATAGCTTTAATTCAGGAAATCCGAATTAAGAAAGAAAAGGAAAGCTTTAAGCCTCATCGATCTAATGTTCATGTTGTTGAGTATAAATCTGATAGTTCAGACGATGAGGACAAAGATGTTTACGTTGCTGAATTTGTATGGCCTTCAAAAGCTAAAACATATTCTTGTTCATCACTTAAGCCGGCTCATAAGGGTCGGCAAGAAGAAATGCGATTTACTTTTGATGTTTCTAAATGTGATCGTATATTTGATGAATTGTTTAAAAATGGAAACATTAAGATATCTCATGCTATGCCTTTACCTGAGGAATTGAAGAAGCGTGCATATTGTAAGTTTCATAATTCTTTTTCACATGCTACTAACGATTGCAATGTTTTCCGTCGACAGATTCAATCGGCTATTAATGAAGGACGATTGACTCTTCATGAGATGCAAGTGGACAAGACACCTTTCCCTATCAACACCATAGATTTACAGCAGCCCAAGGTACTGGTTCGGCCGCATCAAGCCGAAACAACCAAAGGGAAGAATGTGGTCATTGGTGAAGCCAAGACCGAGAGCTTAAAAGACAAAAAGTTGATGAGGGAGGTGGTGTATGAAAAAGCTCCTGATGGCAGAGAGTCCTTTAAAATCACTGTGAAAGCTTCTGGACACGGGGGGCAAGGACCGTCTTCGCAAATTGAGCAGAGACCGTTTGAACCTGTTATGCAGGACAAACCGGTTGACCGGTTTGCAAACCCGGTCAGGCCGGTTTTAACCAGGGCCGTCCCCGAATGCTGAAACCAAAGCGTCCAGAGATTGGCACATGGAAATTAAATTCAGCAAAAGATCAGGGGAGCGTTATGAAGCGGAAACCTACTTTTGATCAGCTTTTGTCCAAATATGTCAATTAGAGGGCCGTTACATGTGATCGGCCGGTTAAAAAGAGAATGAGGTCACCAATGCATCAAGGGAGATCCAATTCACATTCAAGGGCAGCTATAAGACCGAAGAGTGTGGTTGTGACTTTGCATCCTCACCAAAGTCAGTATCCTACCATGCCTTGGGCTCCTTCAGCATCAAACTCGCAATATCCGATGTTAGAATATAATGGGATGATGTGGATGCCTTGCCATCCTATGCCATATCAATCTTTTCATCCAGGATGGAAGAAATCAAGGAGGTCAGCTTTTGATAGGATTTCACGCCCTACACATAACCGTTTGGTACCTCGCCGATCAGGTTGGGATCAGCAGGTGAAACCAGTCAGACTTGTTTTGCCAAATCGTTCTAACCGGTTGGAGCAGAGACGCACATCATCTCCTCTAAAGCAAGTGTATCGGCCCAAGAAGAAAGAAGAGGAGGTGCAGAAGGTTAATGTTGATCTAGAGAGGACTACGGCCGATGATGTTATGCAGATTGGAAGCATGTTAGTCCCTAACAAGGATGATGGCAAAAGACCGATTGTCATTGGCGATTTAGTTGAGACATCTGTCCAAAAGGCTCCTGCAACCAATGATCATGGAGCCAGCACCGGTGGTTCTACTTCTAAGTATTTCTTGCCAAGGTGGTGTCCTCCGGGCTTGACTCGTACTCAAAAGAGGAAATTACAGAGACTTCGCTTTCAGGAGAAAAGGGAACATGAGCTTGAGAAGCAGAGAGATGAATACTTCAACAAATATAGGCCCATGATCCCGCAGAAGAGGAGTGAAAGATTAAGGTTGATGCTCGCCCAGCAGCAGAACCGGTCAGACTGGATTCAGAACCGGTCAGACCGGTTTCTCCCAAGGCGGTCAGACCGGTTTCAGAATCGGTCAGACCGGTTTCGACAGAAGCAGCGCCTAGTTTTGATATTTCTGCTCCAATGGTTTGTGATGATAAGTTGTCATCGGAATCCCAGGAAAAGGACGATGAACAGCTTGTTGATTATGGTTCATCTCCTGAGCGTATGAATGTGGATATATGTGTGGTGCATCTCAATTCAGGTTATCGTATTATTCCAGAGGGAAATCTTGCTGTCATAAAGCCGGTTGAGGATCGGCTAAACCACCTCATGTGATTTAGATGGATTTAAATCTAGAGTGGTTGCAGCAGAGACTTGAGCACTATCGGGCGAATAAGAACGATATATGCAAGGCCATTCAAGACTTTGATGATGTGAGCAAATTAGGACAAGGTTTTACGTCGGCTGATCCTTTAGAGGAGGTTGATATTGCTGATGGTACTGTACCAAGGCCGACATTTATAAACAAAAGTTTGAAAGCTGATTATAAAGCTAAATTAATCGAGCTGTTGAGAGAGTATGTCAATTGTTTTGCATGGGAATATCATGAGATGCCTGGTTTAAGCCGCGAGTTAGTTGAGCATCAGCTGCCTTTTCAGGTATGACAAGAAATTAAAAAAGAAGTCTTTTCAAGGTTTGTGACATGGTTTGGAAGACAATTCTACCTAGAGATAATATGGTGATTTTCAGGAATTCTTATATGGTGGAAACTTTGCGAGGTCGTGGCTGCTTAGAGCTCTTAATAGTAGATACTTGAAAAGGTATTATCCAAGTGTATGGCAAGATGCTTGAGATAATATGGCCGGTATCTTCAAATATCGCCCTTGGAACAAAGAGACCGATGAATTATGTAACGAGCATTGCCCTTAGATTAATTTTTGTTTTAACCTGTTTTCTGGAACGCAAGCTTTACCAGAAAACAGGGGGGCATATGTTGATGGCCAAAATTGGCACAAGGCAGTCTGGCTAGGAAAACCGACCTAACCTATTTCCCAAAGCGGCCTGGCCAGTTTAGCCAAACCGGCCTGACCTGTTTCTAAAACCGGCCTGACCTGTTTCCAAAACCAGCCTAGCCGGTTTTGACCCAGTCCGAGTAGAGTCAAGGAATCCATGTAGATCACGACTTGTAATTGGAATTCCTTGCAGGGGCAAGACCTCCCCACCCTATAAATATAAAGGGCCACGGCCGATTGAGGATCTATCTAATCGATCAATCAAAATACCTTTACTTTTTATTTCCTCCTAACCCTAGCTTTTCCAACCCCCTTTGCTTCTCCTTCTTCGTCTCCACGGCGATTTGGGACGTTCTGAGTGGCCTGCCGATCTCAGAACAACCCTAGGCACATCATCCCTGACGGGGTCCCTCCCGGGGTGGTGGTTCTAGGTTTTCATGGCCAGCTTCAGGAAACCGGCCTGACTGGTTTCCCAAACTGGCCTGGCTGGTTTGCACAGGGGCTTCCCGCAAGGTGATTTCGACAATCGCGCGTGCTAGCACAACTCGGTGTGTTGGCCCTAAACTGCGTCAACAACAAGAAGCAACCACAAAAATTGGCAGCTTGTATAATGCACGGAGTGACCCCGAAAAAACACACAGAGGCGCTCTAAAAAGCGTGCAGGAACTCCGGGGCTTGAACGCTCAGTCTTGCAGGCCAAATTTCCTGATTGTAGATTGGCCAAACCCAATGAAGTGGGGGAGGAGTGAATGTAAAATTTTCTGTAGATATCCGCAGATATAAAGTTTGCCCAATTCCGAGTCTGTATGCAAAAGTTATGGCTGTTTTAAGATAGGTAGCGCGAGCTAGGGTTTCGCGGCTCAACCCTGTTGCTCTGGCTAGAGTATAAGTGCCAATAGGTCAAGCGGGCTGACAAGGAGGCTAGCGGTGCAGGGCGATTGACACAAGGCGGTTTGCAACCTATCTAAAAAGGCTTGCGAAAGCGGGTTAAAAGCTCAAGGCGGCTTGCAATCCGAAACCGAGTAGAACTCGATCTCTCAAGGCAGGCTCTCACGCAACGCAATAGCTCGAACTAGAACCATGAACATGACTCTAATCCAGCGACCACTAACTTGACCTAGGACATAGACTCAACAAAGCGAAACTAAAATAAATTTTGCAAAGGCACAAAGGGGTTTGGACAGGGGATAAACTTAACACTACGAAGAACACGGTGGTAATAAATTTTTGGGTTTTCTGGACTCTAGGTAAGGGAAAACAAAACTTAACAGAAGGAAACTCAAATGATACCTATCGAGCAACCTGATGCTCTGATACCACTTGATGCGCCTGGGCGCCTGATCTTCCGATAGGTTCGATTTTGCGATGTGAAGACGTTCACGTTTTGAGGCTTCTGATCAGCGATCGTCACCTCGCAACCGCTACACCCACACATCTAGTTGTTATCAACCACGCTCTCATGTAGTCGACCTCACCACGAAGGTTTTATCCCTGCAAGCAATCGAAGAAACTCACAAGAACAAGGAAGAACACAATCTGAATTGCAGATGAATCTTTAGCAGGCGAAGTTAGGGTTCTACAAACCGATCTAGATGGCAAAACTGCAATGGCAGAATAATCTAAGAAAAACCCACCTCTAAACAGCGGTGGCTACTGAATATATATGAGTTAGGACGTCCTAGGGTTAGGATTTTCCCTGTGAGGGGCACACTCCTCATGGGTTTAGCCCACGACACAAATACAAGGCCTACGTTCCAAAACAGACTCGGACTAGAAGAGGTATGTATCTTGTTTTAATGATTTCGGACAGCTCAGGAGGAATTTTGATGTGGGACAAAAACCATATGAAAGTAGACTCCATAAGCTTTCTAACAAGTACTCATGGGCCCCGAGAGTCCTTCTGGATCAGCGGCTAGGTTCGTTTGAAGTTAATACTGTCAGGAGGCCCGAATCTGAATCTAAAACATGTAGAACTTCATCTCTTGCTTTCTATAGACCAAAAAGTGACGTGGTGATGTAGGAGTAGACTTGGGTAAGGTCTTGGTTTGGTCCCCAATCCATTTCTTTGATCATCCATGTATTTTTTGTGCTCAGTCTCTTTCCCTTCACCTAAGCAAGTATCTCTGCAAACAAGAACACACAAAACTCATGGTGTAGTAACGGCTGTTCAAATATATAACGCGTAAATCTTACGTAGAAAGCATGCACCTTTGGTTGATGAATACATAAGGTAGCTAGGGTCATATCCGAGCTAGTGATGTCCTCATCATCTGGCCAGGGGATAAACCTAACACTACGAAGAACACGGTGGTAATAAATTTTTGGGTTTTCTGAACTCTAGGTAAGGGAAAACAAAAGTTAATAGAAGGAAACACAGATGATACCTATCAGGCAACCTGATGCTCTGATACCACTTGATGGCAACGGGGTGCCCGATCTTCCGTTAGGTAAGGAAAACTCTCGATTTGGTGGAGAATTGACACTCACGATCCTGCTTCTGATCACCAAGACCCGAACCCTACAATCGTAGCACCACGCCTCCTCTTGTTATCAACCGTGCGCTGCCCAGTTGACCTTGCCATGAAGGCTAATCCCTGCATGTGAATCGAAGAACACAAGCAAGAACAAGGAAGATTTCAACTCAACTTGCAGATGAATGATTATATTCTTGAAGTTGGGGTCTCACAAACCGATAAACGGCGAAACTGTTCAAAGACAGATTAATCTAAGCAAAACCTGACTCTAAACGATGACAGCTACTATATATATATATGAGTTGGGATGTCCTAGGGTTAACCCTAGAGCGCACACCCCTTGGGCTTAGCCCACAACACAATTACAAGGCCCAAGGCCCAAACAGAATTAGACTGGAAGAGGTACGTGTCTTGCTTCAATGATTTCGGACAGCTCAGGAGGAATTTTGACATGGGACCAAAACCATCTGAAAGTAGACTCTATAAACTTTCCAACAAGTACTCATGGGCCCCGAGAGTCCTTCTGGATCAGTGGCTAGGTCCGTTTGAAGTTGATGCTGTCAGGAGGCCTGAATCCAAATCGAAAACGTGCAGAACTTCATCTCTTCCTTTCTATGCACCAAAAAGTGACGTGGTGATGTAGAAGTAGACTTGGGTAAGGTCTTGGTTTGGTCCCCAATCAACCTTTTTGATCATCCATGCGTTCCTTGCGCTCGGTCTCTTTCCCTTCACCCATGCAAGTATCTCTGCAAACAAGAACACACAAAACTCATGGTACAGTAATGGCTGTTCAAATATATAACGTGTAAATCTTACGTAGAAAGCATGCACCTTTGGTTGATGAATACATAAGGTAGCTAGGGTCATATCGGAGCTAGTGATGTCCTCATCAGCCCCACTCTGCTCTCTTTCATTTCTCTGGAGGCTCCCTCGCCAACTCCACCTCCTAACTGATCAAGTTCTCGACACCTTGGCCGCCAATACTGGCCCACCACCGGCTCCCAACCCCGCAGCTTCGCCGGTGGTGCCACTGCCTTCCATGGCAATACCTCTATGCCTTTGGAACTCCCCCTTCTACCCCCTCACCCACCCCTCCCCTAGCCCCAAAACCTAAATCCTAACTCCACTGCCATTCGTCGGATCGCTGGATGTCGGTGCCATGGGTCCTAGGTACCTCATGAGAAGCTATTGGGCCACTCGGACAAAGGGTGGGCCTAGCCTTGTAATTAGGGATACAATAGGACTCAGCATACATAGCCTTGTATGACAAGGTTAGGATACAGTCCTAGTCGGGAACATTGTATTCTTAGAAGAAAATCCCTTGGTCGGAGTACGACTAGGATTCCTACTCTGTAACCCTGTCCCCCAGTATATAAGGGGAGGCAGGGCGCCCCCTGAGGGCATAGCGCAAATCTCACTAGAGAAACCTCAAAGGCAATACACCACAAGGCCTGAACCAGTATAAATTGTTTTGTGTTCCTTTGCAGTCTATCAAGTTTAGGTCTCACGAGTAGCCCCATATTATTATTGCCGATACAAAACATCGATAGTTGGCACGCCAGGTATGGGCATCGGCGAGATCATCTTCAACATGCCTGATGGATCCAATCACTAGAGTCAATGGCATCAAGTTCTTCCCCGGGGAAACAATCACCTTCGATTGCCTCGACTTCGTTGCCGACGAATTCGGTGACCTCACCTTGTCTGACTCGGACTCGATCCGATCGGCCAGAAATCAAGCTGACTCCGTGCCAGTCGACCTACTCAATGCTGTAGCAATCTTTGGCGACATGCTATAGCGATCCCCAAGATGCCTGAGTCTAGGGACAACTCTTTCTTTCAGTGTTCGACTCGGACTTGGTTTTGAGCCGACCCAGATCAGGCTAGGAGAGGAGGAGATCATCAATCTCCCATTTAGACTCGGCAATGCCACGGATAACTTCAATTAGCATTTGACGTGGCAAACCCGATCCCCTGGAGTTCGACTCGGATACGGCCTAGAGCCGCTCAAGACTGGATCTACGGCGGTCGGAGTTGTAATCACCCCCATCAACCACTTTGATCCTGACTCTAAGTTGGACAGCAGTTCGGCAAGCTTCTCTCCACCACGCGAAGTCTTCATGGCGTCCAAGGGCTCAACTCCCACTCAAGAGGCACACCAACTACGCGATTTGCAAGAAGAGGAAGCCCGCCGATTACACGGACAACAGAAGGAAGACGAAAGACGCCTACTAGCTGAGCATGATGCTCGGAATGACAATCTACGCAAGGATGGGCGGACTGCTCAATAGCAAATTCTCCAAACCCGAGTCGGCGACCACAACGTTTTCGTAACTCCTCAAGAGAACATTGTGGCCGCTGCAAGTCTACTGGATACACTGCAGTTTGGGCCTGATCACTAGGCCACCCTGATTATAGCAAGGATTAAAGCCATGATCACTGCTGTTGCATGCCAGTAGCGTCAACAGTCAGGCGACACACTCATACCGACTAACAAGTCAGCTTCTCCAACGGCGATCTCATCTGCCTCAATGTGACGTTGAGCGGCTGGCTCTAGTCAGCCGCACACGGAGTCATGCCACACGTCACTCGGCAACCACAATAATGACTGACGGCGCTGACATCAAGATGACCGTTAGGATAACCAGGACGTCCAAGGCTGACTACAACATGATCTTCGGTAGGACAACAACGCATGACACCGCGAACACGAGGAAGATGAGCGTTGCCTACTAAAAGACGAGAATGAGTGCTTCGGCCTCCACCATGGACGGTTTCACTGCTGTAGTCGAAATCGGAGTCCTCACACAGATGAAGGTGTACCGGCCTTCACCCACGAGCTGTAACAAATCGACTAGCCATCAAGCTTCAAGCCGACTAGAATTGAAAAATACGACGGGAAGACCAACCCCGAGTCCTGGCACATAGTTTACTCTCTGGCGATCCGAGTAGCTGGAGGAGATCACAAGGCCTTTGCTAACTACCTCCCAGTTGCTCTGGCCGACTCGGCGAGGATATGGATAACAGGACTTCCTAAGAGATCAATCGTGTGGAGGCCATGGGCCCCGGGTACCTCATCACAAGCATATGGGCCACTCGAATAGAGGATGGGCCTAGCCTTGTAATTAGAGATATAGTAGCACCCGGCAAACTTTGCCTTGTATAATAAGGAATATATAGTCCTAGTAGGGTAGGTTATATCTCTAAGAGGAGATCCCTTGGCTATAATTCGGCTGGGACTCCTACCTTGTACCTCTGTCCCCCAGTATATAAGGGGAGGCAGGGCGCCCCATGAGGGCAGAATCATCAAGAGTTCATCAGAACGACACAAATCCTCAAAGGAATACATCACAACTGGATGTAGGGTATTACCTCACATTGAGGGCCTGAACCAGTATAAAATCTCCCCGTGTTCCTTTGCAATCCACCGAGCTTCTATCCGCCGGGTAGCCCTACAATCATATTGCCGGTGTAAAACATCGACAAATCGGCTCCTGGGGAGAACTCCGTGTTGACGCCAAAAACCGCCGGGGCAGTTCGGCGCCTTGGAGACACGCGAAGGCCTGGGAGATCTGGTTAGCTCCAGTGCAGGTCCTAAAATATTTGAGGTTCGCAGGCGTGCCAGTCAATTTGACCCCGCAATTGACAAGGAGAAAAAAGTTAGATCAGTAAACCAATCGGCCAGTAATAATCCTATCAGCCGATAGCCAATAGTAACTTGCACATCGGCTAGAAGCCGATGATGATATAAGTGAATAGTAAACCAGCCGATTGCTGAAGTGATAATCGGCCGGTGATAAAGTAAATAGGCATCCGTGCCCGGGCCCCTGCTCGTGCCCGTGCCCAAGTCGTCACTCGTGCCCGCGCCCAGGCCCTTGGTCGTGCCGGCGCCCGGGTACTCTCTGTGCTCGTGCCCGGGTCCTTGGTCGTGCCCGCGCCCGGGTCCTTGGTCGTGTCCGCGCCCGGGTCCTCGCTCGTGCCCGTTCCCGGGTACTTGCCCGACTACCAGTAGCACTTGCACATCGGCTAGGAAGCCGATGGTAGCATGGATGATACTACAAACAGATAATAAACCAGCCATCGGCTAAGGAGCCGATGATAGAGTAGATGATAATATAAACAAACAATAAGCTAGCCGACTGCCAATATAATATGTGCAGCGGCTAGAAAGCCGATGATAGAGAGGATAAATATAATACGTGTCATCGGCCGATAACTGATATTGACCAAAGTAATTGAACATCGACTGGAAGCCGATGATGGTATGGACAGGTAACATAAATGATAAGCAATTGATAAGCCAGCCGACTGCCAATAGTAACACATGGACATCGGCTAGGAGCCAATGATAAAGTAGATAAGCAGAATAATAATCAATACACAATGCAATCGGCTTTAAAAGATAACTTACCGGCTAAGCACTCCGGTAATACATCGCATAAAAACCTGTCGACTCAACAAGGATAAATCTATCACTATCAATCTAGTAGGTCGGACCCAACCGATGCAGCACAGATTAATAACGATAAAAGAACCTCGATGAGCCGATAGATCTAATGCAATCGTGATGTATATGATAACTTATCGGCTATACATTCCGATAAGACGCTTGCATAGAAACCATCGGCCTAGCAGGAACAACTTATCGCTCAGTTTAGTAGGTCGGACCCAACCGATACAGCACAAACTGACGATAAACTATCCCTAGTAAACCAATGAAAACTATGCACGCGTGATGTGGTATATCAACTCGGCCTAAGAGATCAAACTTAACTGATGCAGCCGTAGACAAAGTAGATACACCTGGGTAAGGGGTGACGAGTCTTACCCTTCTCGCAGGAGTTCTGACCTAACCGATGCAGCCCGGCTCGAGAAGCAAGAACCCGTCAAATAGGGTGGCGATGCGCCGAATTTGATTGATCGAGAGATAATTTACAAGGTCCCCGGGCGTACGTATTTATACCCCGAGTTACACGAGTCCTTATTGGACACGGTACATGATTTCCTAATTATAATAGAAAACGCTAATAAGACCTGACTAGACACGAGGTCAGGTTTCCTAAAGATAAACACTTGCCTAATTAATAGATACAGTAAATAACTGCCACGCTGCGGTCTTCACGGCTCCTTCCCGGAATAGGTCTCTTCTGGATCAATTTCTGTTAGTTGACTGCAATTTTTCCTTTGACCGAATCTGATATAGGGCCTTACCAAATTCTGGCGTCAACACTCCAGGAACGCTTCATCGCCAATTTCCAAGGAACGTATGAGAGGCCATCTTCCGAGTATTATCTGTATCAGTTGCATTAAAGGAAGAATGAGTCTCTTCATAATTTCATCAAGAGGTTTTCTTAGAAGAGGAATTCAATCCCAATGATCAAGGACGAGGTCGTTATCACCGCCTTTCAAAAAGGAGTCAATGACACGCGTTCATTGCTAAATTCACTTAGAAGCCTCCCAACTCAGTCAAGGCTTTGTTTGACATGGCGAACAAATACACCGACTCGACCGACGCTGTTGCTAAGGCCCTTGATGACAAAAAAGGCACCCCGACAGAAAGAGTGGAAGGACACCGATGATGCGGCCCCGACTAAAGCTGAGAACCGCAAACGCAAGTCGGACGACTTCATTGTGGTAGTCGGTCGCAACCGTCTTTGACCTCCTATAACTGAAGATTATCAGAATGATAAGTGCCATGCTCGGTGGCTCAAAAGTTCAAATGCAAGGATGGCATCCCCACTCCCAACTCGTGCAATACTGAACAGGTAAGTCACTTTCTAATAAATATTTTTTCCTTTATTCTCATCTAAATGGGCTAGGAGGCAACTCACTTCCCTATGGTTTGACTCGGATATGGCTTAGTGCCAGTCGAGATCGGATCTATGGGGCTGAGATCATCAATTCCTCACTTGGCCTCACCAATGCTGCAGCTGCTTACACCTAATAGGTGTACATTCTACGCATTTTTTGTTTTTGCTCTTAATGATTGCAAAAGTATTCGAGTAGCATAAATTCTGATCCGTGAAACTTTGCTCTATGAAAGACAAAATCAAGTCACCCAAAACGCGTGTCTGGGAAAGAGCCATGAGTCGAGTCCCGACGCTAGGGGGCTATGACTAGTCGGGCAGTGTTTAAACATAAGGGGTCAACTACTTGGGGAAATTAATATCAATAAGAGGAGGAACACATATTTACATCAATTGTAAAATACATAAATTTTCTTCGGGTGATTGTTTTCTTCATCAGATGCTACTCATCCGATATGTTTATAATACAGGGCTAGTTCCGGATACGCGTAACAGGAACTCAGGGCTACGAGCCTATCTCCTATGCTTAGGGGCTGGACCAGTTTGCCATGATACACTTGGAGTGCGACGCTTCAAGAATTACTTGGAATGCTCCACAAGGGCTATTGTCCGAGTACTCACGCCAGTTGGGACTCGAATGTCACCTTTACTTTGGTACGCTCCATGTGGGCTAATAATAGACCTCCGACACCAATCGGGGCTCGGGTACCACTTGGCTGGGTAGGGTACGCCCCATGAGGGTCGCCAGCCGAATCCTATGCTAATGCTAGGTTCGGGTACCTTATTGGGTCTCAAATTTATTGGGTAAGTATCACACCCTAAATTTTTCCCTTAAAGAGAGCCACACAAAATATACCCGAGAAAATGTCCCAAGAAAAAAATTAAAATAGCCAAATGAATTAATTAAATGTGAAAAATACAAAATAATAAATTATCATGGCTGGGAATAATTTTCTTTTATTCCTTTTTGCCAAAATATGTTAACAGGATTTTTATTGGAATTTTTAGAACACAGGAAGTATTTTTAATAAATTGAAAACCATTATCGGAATTAAAGAGCACTGGAAATCCTTTTCTTTTTCTTTTCTTTCTCTTTTTCCTTTTTCTTTTCTTTTCCCTCCCGCTAGGCCGCCGACCTAGTATTGTGCTAGCCTGCTTGCACGGCCTGCACACCGCACGTCACTCACCCCCTCTCACTGACACGTGGGACCGGGGCCCCACACGTCAGCTTCGTCCTCAACCTCCGGCCAACTCGGCCAGAGGGGATCGAGCTATCCCGTCCGTTGGATTATGCCGTTCCGGCTCCCATGCGCCTTGGCCCTTGATTCAAACGCCGTGGACCGAGTCCCCGCCTGTTTCCCCCACCTTTTCCGCCCCTCTTGCCCACGACCACGGTTGAATCGCGCCCACTAGCCGTCGTGGCCGCCGCCCTCAATCCCGTGAAACTCGACCACGAACTCCCCTAGCTGAGTGAATATAGACCATCCCCGTGCTCCGCTCTCATTTCCCCTCAGTTGCATACACCTGTCGAGTACCCAAACATCCTCCGCGCCAAGCTCCCGAAACACCACCGCGCTCGGCCTACTCCAGTTGACATCACTGTCGCTATAGCCGTGGCCGACTACCGCGCTCGTGCTCGGTAGCTTTGGCGCACCCGGCTACGTCCTGTTCCGCACTCAACTGCCTCCAGTTCCCTCCGGAACTCCATTCTCTCCGTCATTCCCTTTCGGTAAGCCTCTCCGCCGGCAGTCGGCCGTGGTTTTTCGTCGACCCACTCAGTCTTTTTCTCTCCTAACTCGTTCAACACTTTCGCCAGGACCCCCCGCACCTCGTTTCCATCTCCGTCGTCGCTCTGCGCCACCGGAATCCAGTCGACGTCACCATCCTGAACCTCAGCCACCACCAACTCCCTTTGCTTGCCATCGTTCGCCGCACTCCAGTCACCACGAGCCCTTGGTGAGCACTCGGCCGCAATCCTCACCCACTCCGGAGCTAAGGGTGGTCTTCTTGACACCTCGGGTCACCAGAATCTCGCCGGCGGCGAGGTCCAGCAGCGGAGTGGTTCGGGTTGGCTAGGCCGACTCGGCTACGGGCGGTTTCAGGACAAAACAAAGCATGCCTTAGCGTCTAAAGGGTACCAAGATGCTCACTGAAGGTTGTGCTGGTCTCGGTGAAACGGAAACAGCAACGGCGACGGCGAAATTGGCCCAGCGGCGGCGGAAGCTTCGAGTTCCACAGCGGCGTCTCTCTTCGCTCGATCTGCGGCCGAGGTCAGGTGTCCACCAGGTTAGGGATCTCTTAAAGATAGTCTCAGTGCAAGGAATCGACGGATGGCTCACCCGATCAACGGGAATGGCAGCGGCGGAGCGATGACTGGAGTTGGGGAAGATGACCTGGATCTCGAGCTTCACTACATCCTTTCCTGATTCCTTCTGCCGGTGGTCCTCTGGATGTGAGGCGATGAGGTTGGCGCAAGGGCTCGGTCGGCGGTGTTCTGTATCGGCCAGAACGACCGTGATGTCCTGGCAGCGGCGCTGCAGAGCAGAGAGCGAAACACGGTGGCCTCGACCGGCGGTCCTAGGGCAGCCAAGAACAAAAATGGAACTATTAAAACGTGGAGATCACATTCCCGTGATCAAGAATGGATGGAACTCACCGGATCCCACTCGGGCTCGGTCGAACACTCTCGGCAGAGGAGAGAAAGGGGTTGCCAGAGGTGATCCTTGCGGTCTCCGTCGGTGTTCTTGGTGAGGACGTGAAGAGGAAAGGGAGGAGAGATGGCTGGCGTGTTCTGAGGCGAAATGGCCGAGGTTTCCCATGGTGGAGCTCATCTAGGTCACTCTCTGTGTGCTGTGGGAGAGGAGAACGAGAGGAAGACACGTCTGCCATGCAATGCTGAGTCGTCTCCACTGCTACAGTGGTCAAGGTGGGTCCCACATGTCAGGAAACAGTGTTCTACTCATATTTAGCTAGATTTACTCTATGGCTTGTGGGTCCAAGTAGTGATGGTCTAGGAGGAGTGGAGGAGTATGGGTGAATTTCCTGGTGAAACACACTGTCACATGCTGCTATGAGGCTGACAAGTGGGCCAGGTCTTGTGGGGTCCACTGGTCAGTGTCTTGAGAGAGAGGAAACCTCTAGAGACTATTTTGTGAGCTGTCCAACATGCAGTTCTCTAAATTACTGTTTCACTAGTAAATGAGGAGCATAAATTATGGGAAAATAATGGGAGGTAGAGGAAGATGTATTTAACATGATGACCAAATTTCGTGGTTAGAAGTGTTCTGGTTTGCCTTTGGAGAAATTGCAAAGTAGGCACACAGACCCAGTTTTTCTGCAGCTTGATTTATTCCTCGAGTGCCTTGATCTCATTATTTTATGTGATTTCTTTGGGAATTAAATTAAACCAAAATTCCTGGTAGTAGGGTTCATGGTGTCACACCTGTTGGTAGAATTGCACTGTCTAATTAATCTTCACTCTTATTTGGTGAATTTTAGAAGTAAACTAATTTGTCTCAGCCAGCTTTCTAGTTTTGCTGATTTGAGGGATTTTGTTGAAGCTTTTATTGAAGTGATAAAATTATGAAATTTTTACAGGGGCTTACTCACGTCACCTGACATGTTTAGGAATTTTTCTAGGATTATTAGATATACAGAACTTGGAAAGTAACAACTAGCACAAGGCAAAGGATTAGCTAGGTGTTGACGCCGAAAACCGCCGGGTGTGCCGAAAAGCTCGCTGACGATCTGGTTCGGCGTCTGGTGACACGCGAAGGCCTGGGAGATCTGCTTAGCTCCAGTGCAGGTCCTAAAATATTGAGGTTCGCGGGCGTGCCAGTCAATTTGACCCAGCAATTGACAAGGAGATGAAGAAATTAGATCACTGATCCAATCGGCCAGCAAGCCGATACGGATTCCTTCCAGCCGATCACCGCTATGCTCGTGCCCGGGCCTCTGCCTGTACTCGCGCCCGGGTCTCGTGCTCGCGTCCGGGTCCTTGTTGGTCCTCGTGCCCGGATCGGTAGCAACTGCACATCGGCTATCGGCCGATACGGGCTGATATAGGCTCCTCGTAGCCGATAGCCAATGGCACCTGTGTATCGGCTAGGAAACCGATAGCGCTATAAACAAATAGATAAGCTGTTAGTACATCGTGTGCATCGGCTAGAAGCCGATGATAAAATAGATATGCAGGATAGCAAGCCAGCCGACTGCCGAGGAAACACATATGCATCGGCTAGAAAACCGATGATAATATAGATGACCAAAACAGTATGGATAATACAGTCGGCTTTATAAAAAGATAACCTATCGGCTAAGCACTCCGATAGAACATCGCATATACACCGATCAGCCCGACAAGGATAAATCTACTATTATCGATCTAGTAGTTCAAACCTAACTGATGCAGCACAGATCGATAATAGTAAAGGAACCTCAACGAGCCGATAGACCTAATGCAACTGTGATGAAAATAACTTACCGGCTATACATTCCGATAAGACGCTTGCGCAAAAACCATCAGCCTAGCAGGAACGATTTATCGCTGGCAGTTCAGTAGGTCGGACCCAACCGATGCAGCACGAACTGATGATAAATCGCCCCCAGTAAACTGATAAGATCTACGCACGCGTGATGTGATATACCTGACCAGCCTAAGAGGTCGGACCGAACCGATGCAGCCGTAGACAGATCCGATACACCGTGGTAAGCCGACTACCATAGACCGACTAGAATATCGGACCTAACCGAGAAAGTCCTAGCCGATTGGTAGTCGAGGTAACGAGACTTACCCTCTCGCAGGAGTTCGGACCTAACCGATGCAGCCCCGCTCGAGAAGCAAGAACCCGTTGGTAAAGGGTGGCGATGCGCCGAATTTGATTGATCGATTCATTGATAGTTTACAAGGTACCCGGGCATACGTATATATACCCCGAGTTGGTACAGTCCTAATAGGACACGAAACAGAAGTTTCCTAATTATAAAAGGAAAAACTAACAAACCCCGATCAGATACGAGATCAGGTTTCCTAAAAATTATCAAAACTACCTAATTAGTAGATAAGGTAATTGACTGCCATGTCGTGGTCCTCACGATTCCTTCCTGAATCTGGCTTCTTCTGATTAGCTTCCAACGGCTGATATATCTTCTTTCCTTAACCAAATCCAATGTGAACCGTGCCAAATTTTGGCGTTAACACTAGGGCTTAACACTAATTACCTTAATTTAGATTTTGGGGCTGTGACAGCTCTTCCCCCCTAAAAAAAATCTCGTCCCCGAGATTCCGACGGGTTGGAGACTTTGAGGCTTCTAGTTGAGGTTTTAGGTACGATATTCTCTATAGGAGTTTGAGCGTGACAGGGACAGAGTTGGAGTCCATTCTCAGTCTTTGTTTGGTCATGTTGTTGTGGTTACTACTGATCTATGGAAAGCTACCTACGGTTACATGATTGAGATTCCCTTTTTCCTCCTTATTATCAACACAACTTCACCGGTAATGAAGAGAGCAGTTGATTTGCTAGAGAGCTTACTTTATTTTGCACTAAGTTGGTCTCTGTGGTCGAAACGTCTGGTAAAAGTGGACTTTATGGCATCCTTTTGAAAGTTTTATCTAATTGGGACAAGGATCATCGAGGATCAACCTAAACAACGTAGGTGAGGTAGGATTCCAAGATTGGCATACCTTAATAGGGCTACTATGAGGTTACTCTCGGACATATAGACCTACAAGATTGTCTAGATTTATCTCCTTCACAAGGGCTGGATTATCTAAACATTCGGTCAAAAGCTGGTTGGGGAGCTCACTAAAGGCTCATTGGTAAGGGGTTAGATTGCTTACAGGGACTTAATTTAAACCTATCTCCACTTCAAGCAAAACAGGTTCAATATTTCTACCCAACTTTGTAACCCACTAGCTACTAAGGTTTCAACAATTATGCGGAAAGGATTTCCACGTTCTAGTCAGGAAGTTGAATTGAGATAACTATTAGATTCAGTACAAAGGATGGGAGTGACTGGAGTATTAAGGTTGGTTAACAGCTAGGTTCCACCCAACAGTAGGTTCAGTTGGTGGATCTCACATTACATCGCACTACCTGGAACTTGGGTGTTACTACGGAGTTCTGAAATTTATGTGGCTAGAGATCTAACTGGCTTTCGGGTGCTTAGTTTCATGTGGTGTTATTTTCTGGATAGCAAGCATTTAGGAGCAAGATCATAAATGAACGGGTACACTAGCGTCTAGTGAAGCAATCGTAGATTCATCCATTTGATGTCTCATGTTAGATAACTTAAGATGAGAACTAACTTAGGATAAACGTTAGAGAACTGGATGTTTATAGGATCAAGGTGCTAGATCTTGGCAGTGTGATGAGGAAGGTGGTAAAGTTTTCCGGTTCAGCTTGCTCTCTATCGCCCGAAACGGCAACGGCCCTAGCAGCCGCACTCCTAGTCTCGGCGATGAGATCAGCGAACCCTCAACTCCTCCGACCTATACGGTGAAGGATGGAACAGCTAGAATGAACTTAGGTTTTTGATATCTCAAACATAGGTTGACTAACTAACGGTAATGTTGTATATAGGTGGGGAATATGGGATAGTGGTGCTAGAAATCCCCTAACTCGCGTTGGGGTAACCTAGAATAGGGTTAAACTGAGCTGCAATGTTCTAGGTGGGAACGTATGGCTCCATGATGCAACTATAAATGATGAGGTGTCATGAACAATCATGATGCAATTATGGATGACATGATGAATAGCGTAAGGTAATTGTGAATGATAAGATGCCATGCATAATGTGGTGCAACCATAATTTAATGCAATGATGAGTTACATGGTGCAATGCTGCGGATGGTGCGTTAATGCTATGCACCAGATGGCGTGACTCATGGATGAAATGATATTGTGCAGATGCTCCATCGTATGATGCGAGTTATGACATGGTGCAGTGCAATTGCTTGATGTAATGGTGTAATTCATGTTATGGTGCAATTGCATATGGTATGATGCAGTTCATGATGTGATGCAATTGTGCATGCTTGCCATGATGCAAAATTGCTTGAATGTATCATGCATCATGTGACACGGTGCAATGCAAGATCATTATAACATGGTGCCATGCAGAGTATGGTGCAAGGTGTGATTGCAATGGAATGATGCTCGCATGTCATGGCGCAATGCTCTATGGTGGTGCACATGTATTATGGTGCAATATGTTGATACAATGGTGCAACACACACGTGATGCGATGAGATGTTCATGCTTATGATGTAAGGTTTCACTAATCCAGGGTTGGATCTCTGGGTAATAGGATTTTGGTGCGAGATGCCACGGAAGTTCAAGGGTCATAAGTTTGCTATCTAACTCTGTTTTGGCTTCAAAAATTTTCTTTCCCCTACCAAAGTCTTCTAGCTTACTCATGGAACTTCCTTGATAAGTGTAAATATATCTACCAGAAATTTTTTACTGCACTGTTGGAGGTCGGCTACATGGTACTGTCGGGAATGCATCCTATTGGTTTCAGTTCGTAACTAGGTGCATCATCTGAATTTCCCTTACTATGATAGACTCATCCTAAGGTTGCAAATGGTAGTCATACACGAGGTTTGTATTTAGGAACTAACGAGAGACCTTAGGTGATGTTCCAAGATATAAACGTGGCGTAATGTGTGGATGGGTTAGTTCAGTCCTGCGTATGTAGATGACGAAACTGGGCCTTAAAGTCATCCTAGAGATATGATAAAATTACAAAATTTTATATTCAAGTTTCAGGTAGAGTTCTATTGGCTTTGGAGAAAAAATTGGAATTTTTGTATAGGTAGATTTCTGTAAAGAAAATAAATAAGGTGGGCAGTGCAGTGCTGTGGTAGTTTATCAGGTGCAATTGTTCGAATTTTATTACTTAGGTTGTTGGTTCAAAAATTCCCAGAAAATTCCCAAGGCTTCCTCACTAGGTTACTAAGTTACTGACCAAAAATGATTATTTTATCACTTATGGTTTGGGCTATACAAAAATATTACGTAGGTGACCTACAGATTTCCAGATTCTGAACATATCTAATGTGTGGAGTATTTGATCATGATACGGTCATCTAAAAATTCCAAAGAAATTTATGAAGCTTACTGGAGGAGTCTACGATCTATTGGTAAAAGATTAAAATTTTATCACCTATGGTTTAACTTACACAAAAAAAAAATGAAGTGTGTCATTTACGGATTTCAGGACACGGCCAGGTATTCTATTCGAATTTTTATTCAATGATGTATTGGTCTAAAAATTTCAGGTTAAGTCATGGTGCTACCCATATGAGTCTACAATCTATTGTCAAAATTACAGAACTACTATTGCAAATGAAATCACCAAATGCACTGAAATGGCGATACGGTTAGCCTAGCATGTCATGATGCATGTCAATAAGATCCAAAGAAGAATCAAGAGAACACATACTACTCCTACAATCTGAACAAGAACCTCAAAAGAATTCGACAAGAACCAAATACGTTCCTGCGAGGGGATAATTAGGACCGTAAACTACTCGTTGAAATAAAAGAACGATTGAAGATCCAGATAAACCAACAATCAGATGGCCATAGTGGATATCTAAGTAATTCTATAGCGAGCGTCTCTCAGCTGGGAGTACCCTTTAACAATTTATTTGGTATATTCTTCATGGTTACATATTTTATTTTTCAGAAGACTAGAATCTGAAATTTTTAGGACTGCCGGACAGCAGCCAATTCATGAATTTTTAGTGGGGGCTACAGAAAAGATGAAATTTTGAAAATTTCTGTGATGCTTCCTGGTGTAGTTGGTAACCTTCAGAAAAGTTTGCAAGGTAAGATAAGAAGTAGAACTCTCTGTAGAAAATCTTGAACAGCTGCTGACCCAGAATTCCAGAACACGGGTCTTCGCATGATTGAGCTTGAAACTTGAGTGGTAGGCTTCCAAAATTTGTAGAAATTTTAGGGTAGGTTCAGAGGACAGTAAAGCACCATTTAGTTCACTGGTTTACAAAATTTTACACTGTATTTAGTAAAGTGAGAGTAATTTTGCTTACACTCGACATACCGGCTTCTTTTATCGAACTAACATTTGAATGAGGGAAGCATAGACTTGATTTTACAAATGATAATCACAGCAAGGTGAGAAGATAAAATGAGACTAAGATGAGGATGAATACTAGAAAGGGATGAGAAGCAAAAAGGATCACACATCCTAATGGTTTTTCGAAAATAGTTCATTTTGAACCTTTCGCAAGCATTTTTGCAATCACCAAGCTAAGCTCTAGCCTACAGTCAGTACTGCTCTGATACCAACCACTGTGGGCACCCCGGAAGTGCATTATGAAGAGTAACTATTACGGCAACGCGAACTATCTAGATGGATGAGGTCTCGAATAAAACCCGAATAAATGCGGTAACCATCCATCCTCATCGCAGACTTGCCATAATCTTTACCCACTCACAATACAAATCCAAAATGCCGAGAAGTGTACAAAAGAGATAATCATAAGGATAGCTTGCCAGTCCTCCCTGTCATACGCCCGTCAAACCACTCGATGGTGGCGACCAAACACGATACGTACCCCAGAGGACTCGAACCACAATAGCTATCCCCCAACCATCTCAATTATACACACTCATACTCATGTTCAGCTAGTCCCCAGGAAGCGACTAGCCTCACACTTTCATCGCAAGCAAATTGATAAACATCCAAGTACTCTAAATATGGATAAACGAGCAGTAGAGTTACAACTATTACTAGAGGGTTCACACCCTAATTCATCACAAAGTGACACAAAGATTGCAGCGGAATATAAACACAAAAGACAAGAACCAGTGGTGCCAAAACCCAACCAGGGCAACCGACTGGGGATAGAGCATAACTTCCGACTACAATATTATCCTCGCCACTCGGCGGAATAACAGTAGACCAATCATCTTCGTTCGTTGTCCTCACCTGAAAGATGCAGCGTGAGTACACAAGTACTCAGAAGGCTTATACAATATTAATAATAACAAGGAGAGATGCTAGCCTTCTACATCAAGGGGTATGGTTATGTGGATCTGATTTTGCATAAAGCTGATTTTATTTGAGCAAGCAATACATTTAAAACATAAGTATTAGCGAAAAACCTCAATCTGAAATTTTAGGAACAGCAGTATATAGTTCTGAAAAATGAAATATAAATGAGCATAAGCCTGCTCTAAACATATCCATGGCCACCATTGGCCAAACATATATGCTACAGCATATCCTCTTTTCATGACTAATCCAAGTCATATTAATATTGAAACCTTTCATCATCTATCATTAAAACTCCCTTATATAACCCATCCATCCATGACTTTCCTAAGTCATGGTAACATATAATCCAAGTTGGATGCTAACACAATTGACTAACACATCAAGCGTCGTCCGTAACCGTGGACACGGCTATTCGAATAGTTCTTACTCTGTCAGAGGTGTACATCTTTACCCACGATGTGATAGAAGCCAAACGGCTACACTCTAGTTGGATCTGTACCCGTCGGTACCACACTATACACATTGAGTGCGGATAGAGGTCACAACAGAACCTTTTGCACGCTTAGGCCTGACCACCTAAACGTCTGGGCCCCCGACGACTTAGTCGCGTGCGTGCATGGCAACTAAGGCGTGCTCACCGTCATGGGAGGCACCTCCGGCATATGGATTCACCAAGTAATAGGCCCGCTCTGCGTACTCGCACTGAGGTCCTCCAAAGGTCTCCCTCAGACTGACGGACGGGCGTAGATGGTCACAGCCTCTCCGTGCTACTGAGTTAGCGGTCCCATGACCGGCGTGTGGAAGTACGTAGGGTGCTTGAATAGACGTCAACTGCTGCTCGGTCCTTAACGACCCAGACGGATACGTGCATCGGGGAACACCATCCCTTCATCGCCTATCATCCGTCCAAGTCAAACATATTTCTCACTTATTAATCAAAAGTTATTCTTGTCAGATTTTAACCCATCTATTCGCATTCAACTAGTTTTGAACCGATAGCTCCATCTATCGGATTTTGCTAAGTCTAGAAATAAGCATGGCTAAGCATTCGGTAAAATAAAAGTATTTCAAAGTCCTTAACCAGGGGTGACAAGGTATAACCATGGCATCAATAATCAAGGAATGGAAATGCATACAATTGGGTAATATTAACACTACCCATTTCCCCATTTTAATAGACCGAAACATGCATATAAATATTTTCTTCGCAAACAAATTAATTTACGGAAAATATAGGTTCAATATGCTGAGAAGTTAGTATTGATGCTTGCCTGGCTGCTGCGAGAGGTCACACTCAATCTCAGGTTCTTCCTCCACATACTCCGTATTGTTTGAATCTATCGATAAAAGCGAATATGCAAATAAGAATCAATTAAATATGCCTATGCAAAGATGATCGATAAATTCTAAGATAAATACAGAAGGTAGGGCATGTCCTAATAAGATTTTAGGAAAAAGAACCAAGTCGTTTGCATCTCTGGTTTGGGAGATACAAAAATGACAAGGTGGAAGGGCTGAAAACGGCAAAAGCCGAAACTATAGGAAAACTCTAAGTGGAAAATATGTGCTTGCCTTCTCTGGTAGGATTTTATGAGTGTGAGCATTTTTATGTGAAAATACATATCTTCCTAGATCCGACAAAAGTTGCTTCACTGAAATTCGATTTAAAATGATTTAGATATGAATTTTTCAAGTTTAACAAAAAGAAAGGTTAGAAAATTACTTAGGCCTATTTTGGGTGGTATTTTTATCAAATACAACTTTTCCACAGTAAGTTTACAATTTTCTGAGTTTAACAGAAGTGGTTTCACATTTTTAGCAAATAGGATAAATTTTATGGGAATATTTCACGTTATTAAGCCCAAAATAAGTCAATTTTGCTTCATATTATTTTATGGATATTTTCTGTACAGAAGTTGTCCTATTTTATTTTACAGTAATAAAGTTCACAAATTTACAGAGCTAACAAAATTGGTTTCACTCAATTTGGAGTCAAAATGGAGAAGTTATGGATTTGCAAAGTTTAGCCATTTTTCTGTTGTAAGATAAATCTTTTAATTACTTTTCCTATTTCTTTCTTCTTTCTTTTTTTCTGATTTCCCTTGCAGCCCGGGCCCGCAGGCCAGCGAGGCAAAGCAGAGCAGGGCGCGGGAGCAGGGCGCGAGAGTGCGAGGGCGCGGGCGCGAGGGCGCGGGCACGAGGGCGCGGGCAGACAGAGCCGACGAGCTTCTCGGCGGCGGCGACGGTGAACGGCGGCTCGGCTGTGGTCGGGCCCAAAACAGAAAAGGTAGAGGAGTTCACGGTGGAGCTAAGAGTGGTCTTCTTGACACCTCGGTCACCGGAATCTCGCCGGCGGCGAGCTCCAGCGGCGGAGTGGTTCGGGTTGGCTAGGCCGACTCGGCTACGGGCGGTTTCAGGCCAAAACAAAGCATGCCTTAGCGTCTAAAGGGTACCAAGATGCTCACTGAAGGTTGTGCTGGTCTCGGTGAAACGGAAATAGCAACGGCGACGGCGAAATTGGCCCAGCGGCGGCGGAAGCTTCGGGTTCCACGGCAGCGTCTCTCTTCGCTCGATCTGCGGCCGAGGTCAGGTGTCCACCAGGTTAGGGATCTCTTAAAGATAGTCTCAGTGCAAGGAATCGACGGATGGCTCACCCGATCAACGGGAATGGCAGCGGCGGAGCGATGACTAGAGTTGGGGAAGATGACCTGGATCTCGAGCTTCACTACATCCTTTCCTGATTCCTTCTGCCGGTGGTCCTCTGGATGTGAGGCGATGAGGTTGGCGCAAGGGCTCGGTCGGCGGTGTTCTGTATCGGCCGGAACGACCGTGATGTCCTGGCGGCGGCGCTGCAGAGCAGAGAGCGAAACACGGTGGCCTCGACCGGCGGTCCTAGGGCAGCCAAGAACAAAAATGGAACTATTAAAACGTGGAGATCACGTTCCCGTGATCAAGAATGGATGGAACTCACCGGATCCCACTCGGGCTCGGTCGAACACTCTCGGCAGAGGAGAGAAAGGGGTTGCCGGAGGTGATCCTTGCGGTCTCCGTCGGTGTTCTTGGTGAGGACGTGAAGAGGAAAGGGAGGAGAGATGGCTGGCGTGTTCTAAGGCGAAATGGCCAAGGTTTCCCATGGTGGAGCTCATCTAGGTCACTCTCTGTGTGTTGTGGGAGAGGAGAACGAGAGGAAGACACGTCTGCCATGCAATGCTGAGTCGTCTCCACTGCTACAGTGGTCAAGGTGGGTCCCACATGTCAGGAAACAGTGTTCTACTCATATTTAGCTAGATTTACTCTATGGCTTGTGGGTCCAAGTAGTGATGGTCTAGGAGGAGTGGAGGAGTATGGGTGAATTTCCTGGTGAAACACACTGTCACATGCTGCTATGAGGCTGACAAGTGGGCCAGGTCTTGTGGGGTCCACTGGTCAGTGTCTTGAGAGAGAGGAAACCTCTAGAGACTATTTTGTGAGCTGTCCAACATGCAGTTCTCTAAATTACTGTTTCACTAGTAAATGAGGAGCATAAATTATGGGAAAATAATGGGAGGTAGAGGAAGATGTATTTAACATGATGACCAAATTTCGTGGTTAGAAGTGTTCTGGTTTGCCTTTGGTGAAATTGCAAAGTAGGCACACAGACCCAGTTTTTCTGCAGCTTGATTTATTCCTCCAGTGCCTTGATCTCATTATTTTATGTGATTTCTTTGGGAATTAAATTAAACCAAAATTCCTGATAGTAGGGTTCATGGTGTCACACCTGTTGGTAGAATTTCACTGTCTAATTAATCTTCACTCTTATTTGGTGAATTTTAGAAGTAAACTAATTTGTCTCAGCCAGCTTTCTAGTTTTGCTGATTTGAGGGATTTTGTTGAAGCTTTTATTGAAGTGATAAAATTATGAAATTTTTACAGGGGCTTACTCACATCACCTGACATGTTTAGGAATTTTGCTAGGATTATTAGATATACAGAACATGGAAAGTAACAACTAGCACAAGGCAAAGGATTAGCTAGGGCTTAACACTAATTACCTTAATTTAGATTTTGGGGCTGTGACATGAGCTGGCCGAGATCGGGCTAAGGAAAGAGGAGATCGTCAATCTCCCGTTCAGACTCGGCAACGCCACGGATATCTTCGAACAACATCCGACGTGGCAAACCCAATCCCTTGGAGTTCGACTCGGATACGGCCCAGAGCCGCTCGAGATCGGATCTAGGGAGGTCGGAGTTGTCATCACCCCCATCAATTATTCCAACTTCGACTCTTAGTCGGACTCCGACTCTAAGTCGGACAGCAGCTCTGCAAGCTTCTCTCCACCACGAGAAATCTTCATGGCATCCAAAGGCTCTACTCCTACTCAGGAATTACGCCGACTACGCGAACAGCAAAGAGGAGGAGGCCCGTCGACTGCGAGAACAACAAGAGGAAGAAGCAAGATGCCTGCATGCCTGTAATGACAACCTGCGCAAGGCTAGGTAGAATGCTCAACAAGATATCCTCCAAACATGAGTCGGTGACGACGACGTCTTCGTTACACCTCAATAGAACGTTGTAGCCACTGCAACTCTGCTGGACATGCTCCAGTTTGGGCCTGATCATCCGGCCGCCCCGACTATAGCAAGGATAAAAGCCATGATCACCGCTGCTGCATGTCAGCAGCGCCAACAGTCAGGCGATACCTGTCACAGCCCGATTTTTCGGCAATTAAATAATTAATTAATAATTGATTTCCTAAATTTTAAATTAAATTATAAAGCAAATTAACTAAGTAAAGTAAAGATAGGAAATAAAAATTTCTTTAATAAATCATGGTTTAAATTATTTTTAATAAATTTGTTGTGTGTAATTATACTCTCTGAAATTTTCTTGGATTTTTCAGAGCTCCAGAATTATTTTTAATACCACAAAGATCAATTTCAGTAATTATTTAAATAATTCCCAATTCTTTCTCTCGGGTCGTTATCAATCAAATCCCTTTGTACCTTTCTCGGGTTGTCGTTCCCGAATCTTTGATTCTCTGAAAAGTTCGACACTGGAAGAATCCCCTAAAGTTTCAAATCCGACAGACTTGGATTTATTCATTTCCCTTTTATCGAATATCCATTATTTTTCCCCTTTGATTTTATTGAATAAAATCCAAATCCATTATTCCGAATATTCTTTTCACCCCAAAATTCCTTTGACTCGATATTTTAATTATCTCTGGTAATCCGAAGCTTCCCCAAATCCTAGATTTGACAAAATATCCTTGAGCTTCCAATTTCTAAAATATTCCCAAGATTTCCATTCCTGAAAACAAAACCAAAATATTCAAAATGTTTCCCTAAATTCCAATATTCCCAAAATTCTGAATCTTTCTACAATTTTCAATTCAGAAATATTCCTCAAATTTATAAATTCCAATTTTCCAAATTCTCTCCTTTCTTTTCTTTTTTTCTTGGTCCTCTCTCTCTCTCCTGTTTATCTCCCTTCCTTGGACCTCCCTCCTCTCATCTCCCTCCTGTGTCTCTCTCTCTGTGTCGATGCTTTGCACTGGCAATAAAACTATGGGGCTACTCGGCGAGGGTGAATTCGGTGGACTGCAGAGGAACACAAAAGAGTTATACTGGTTCAGGCCCTCAAAGTGAGGTAATACCCTACGTCCAGTTGAGGTGTTATTCCTCTGAGGTGTTTGATGATCGGTGATCTTGTTCTCCTTGCCCTGAGGGGCGCCCTGCCTCCCTTTATATATTAGGGGATAGGGGTACATGATAAGGATCCCAGCCGGATACGGCCAAGGGATTTCCTCCTTAGAGATAGAGTCCTATCTGACTAAGACTATGTTTCCTTATTAAACAAGGCAAAGCCTACCGGATGCTATCTTATCTCCAATTACATGGTTCGGCCCATCCTCTATCCGAGTGGCCCATGTACTAGTAATGAGGTACCCGGGGCCCATGGCCTCCACAGTAGCCCCTGAGACCTTCATAGTTGAGTCACAGCTGATGCCGAGTGCTCGTCCTCCACGGTGAAGGTTGCCCGAGTGCAGTGCCCTCGAGTACTCTTTGTCCGAGTAAGTCTTCTTCCGAGTCCTGCTTCATGTCAGCTGGCAGCGAGGCTATGAAGGGCTTCATGTAGATATATGAATAGTGTGCGCTGAATAGGCGCACCTATTAGGTGTAGCCCCTGACTTTGTGCTTAATTGTGAAGACAATTAAACATAAAGTCAAAGATCTTTAACCTGGAAGTCTTTCCCGAGTAGATTACTACTGGTATATGAGACTCTTCGGTATCATGCCAACCGGAATAAATTTTATAGTCTTGCCTAGTAGGAGACTACTCGTACATAGGACTCTTCAACTTTATGTCAGTCGGAATATATGTTTATAGTCTTGCCGAGTAGGATGCTACTCGTATATGGGACTCTTCAGCGTCATATCGGCTAGAAAAAGGGGGTTTATAGTCTTTTCTGAGTGGCGTCCCAAACAAAAGTTAGACTCCTCCGCATCATGTCAGCGGGAAAAGGTATTTATAGTCTCTCCCGAGTAGTGCACTACTCAGAAGTTAGACTCTTCCGCATCATGTCAGCGGGTAAAATGTTGCTCATGGCAACTGATGGCCACGCATGTAGGCCGAGTACCACTTTATGAAAATAAATCCACGGCGTGGTCAGGTGTATCCGAGAAAGATACCTATATCTCCAATTTTAATGAAGACCAGCTTGTGATCCTTGTAAGGATTTATCCTTGAGACCTGGTGATTAAAACAGATACCCAAACATATATGTTTTGGCAATAAGGCTCTCATGAAGCATACCTGTTAACCTCATCGGCTCCTGTCAATAGCACCAGCACTATAATTTCAACTCAGCCTGCGGGCGGCCCACATGGAGCATGCCACTGTAGGAACTCATATCTTGTTGGCCCAGTGCTGACTGTGTAGGCCCAAGCCCATCTAGTCAGTGTCGGCTCTATAAAAATAGGGAGAGAGAAAAAGATTCCCTCATCTTCCCCAAATCAGCCAACCGCTTCGTCTTCCGCCTTCGCGCCCAACTTTTCGCCTCCTGCCCGGCTAGGGTTAGCTGCTGCCATTCCCCACCCGAACTCGGGCGATTCCAATCCTCTTCGTTTGATCCAAGCCCCCGATTTGCTTTTCCCCAAATCTCACTGCCTCCAGTCAAGCCGAAAGCCTCGGATCTTGCGGGGGCGCCGGGGAGTTCTTGGCCGATTTCGGATTGCGGCTCGGTGAAGCTGCGGCGGCTAGAGAGTGAACTGAAGTTGCCCAGTCAGGAGGTGATTCGCTGGCGGCCGGCTAGGGATGAGTCGAGCCCAAATCCCCGACCTGGTGAAACGGTAGTTTTCGCCTCTTTTTTCGATCGAGGCTTGTGCCTTCCGTCTTCTGATTTCTTCCGCCGTATCCTTGACTTCTATAAGCTAGAGTTGGTACATTTGAATCCCAACTCAATTCTTCAAATCTCTATCTTTGTCACTCTGTGCGAGTGCTATTTGGGTGTGGAACCCCATTTCAACTTCTTTAGGCATTTGTTCCACATTAAACCTCAGCCCTCCAAAAATAGCATCAATGTAATTGGGGGGGCTGGTCTTCAATTGAGGAGTGATAGGAAAAAGTCGTATCTTGATCTTCCCTTGAAATCCTCCTTGAAGGGCTGGCACAAGGAGTGGTTTTATTGCGCAGATCTTGCTCCCTCCTTGCGGCCATTCACCGGCTCACCGCCGGTAGTTTTGCCGAATTGGTTGGCGGACCCGACCTACGAAGAGATGGGTCAAGTGCACCAACTGCTGACGAAGCTGGATAATTTCAAGAAGGCCGATCTGACTGGTCCCTGGGTGGCCAGGCGGTTCCTGACTCAACGCTTCCAGCCCCTGAAGCTGAGGAGCGCGTTTGGCTAGGATTACCATGGAAAACATGACCCTGACCGGGTCAGCCAGGAATCGGCCGACAAGCGGAAGGTGACGGAGACCCTGTTCGGATACTTCTCCAGCGGGGTGATTGAGACCGAGGACAAGAAGAGACGCATTGCGTCTTACAAGCGTAGCTGGCCTCGATCCGAGGTAACATCCGTCTTCCCTTCGTAGTGCATGCCCGTGGACTCGGATATCTAAGTCCTCAGTAGTATATGATGTATCTTGTTGAATTTCTTGTAGTGGTGCATGGAGTTTGATGAGGACTCCCGCCCGTTGTCGGCCGTTGTGTCGAAGAAGAGGCCGAGAAGTCCCTCAGCTGCCCAACCCGACTCCAAGAGAGCAGGGAAGAAGCCGATATTATATCGGGGCGAGGGGGCCATGACGGCGCGCGCCGTGGCCGGAAGCCTACAGATAAAGGACGTCGTCGCCGTGACGCCCAAGTGGTCAAGTCCCAGGTTGGGACCTGCAGGTTTGAGCCCGACATTATCGAGCCTGGCCGCGGCGCCTCCGAGGGGCCGGCTAGAGCAGACGCCACCAGGGGCGGAGGCGCCCAAGCCGACCACACCGGAGTCGGAGCCGGCTCGGGTTGATGCGCCGCCACCGACTGCGACGCCGACCGGGCCGACTGCCGGAGCGAGCGCTCCGCCGGGGACCGGGTCGCCCGGCAAGAAGCTAAAGTTCTCCAAGAGGTGCGCTGCTCCGGGTCTTCTGAAATCCTTGTGTGTTGAAGCAGTGTCGTGATGCATTGTTTCGTCGTGCAGGAAGCGGGCCAATATCGATCTCAAGGAGATCAATCCGACCGCTCCCCTTGATGAGCTTGCCCCAGCCGAGCCTACGGCCGCGAACACACCTGCTGAGCCAGTGGCCAACCTGATCACGGAGACCGAGGTGGCCCCGACTGTAGGGTCACTGCCGCCACCCGACCGAGAGGCGGCTGCTGAGGCTGAGGCCCCAGCCCCCGAAGCATCGCTCGTCGCGGAGGCCGCGGACGGAGCCCCTGAGCCCGTCCCCGAGGTCACGGGGGACAGTGGCGCTGAGGCCAGGACCCCATCGCCGTTGTGGTCGTCGTCATCATCATCGCCGCCGCCGAAGATCCCACATCTGCCCCGGATCGAAGCTCCTCCACGCGTGATGCCCCGGACATTCACATGGACGGCTCCTGATGGGACGGCGAAGAGCTTCAGGCTTGATGAAGTCGTCGCGAGGAGAGAGCGTGAAAGCTTGCTTCGTGCCGCCATCAGCGGATCCAAGGGAGTCGCGGTATGATTCTTGTGGTAGAGCCTTGGCGATCTTCTTGTTTTGACGTCTGACTGCATCCTTGATTTGTCTCTTATCCCGAGCAGAAGCTTGTGGACCGCAATGAGGCGATGACGGAAATCTTGGTGGAGGTAGCTCCCCACCTCGCAGAATTGGAGCAACTCCGGCATTGAAGGCCGAGATGGAGGTGCGTCATGCGGGGAGGGAGGCCTAGCTGAAGAGTGGCGCCAATCAGCTCAGGGCGGAGACATGGGCCCTAGCCGGAAAGATCAGAGGTAGGATGCCCGAATATATCTTCCCGACCGAACCGTTGATGTATTCATCCAGCTGTGTTGTTCCCGACTGCCCAGTTATGTCATGACTGCACGGCTGAGCTCTTGGCTAATCTGTGGTGCAGCCCTCGAAGCGGAGTTGAAGACCCAAACAGAGAGGGAATCGCAGCTGAAGGAGGCCGAAGAAGCCAGGGCCGGGCTTGAGAAGGCCAAGGCCGACCTAACAAAGGCCAACACCGAGCTCGACGGGGAGAAGGCCGAGTTGAAGGAGGCCGTTGTCAAGCTCGGTAAGGAAAAGGCTGAACTGGAGAAGACCGTGGCCGGGTGGGAGACCGACTACGAAAGTAAGTCCTCAACCCGACAGTGATCTTAGCCAATCCATTAGTCGTTCCGTCTGTAGCCGAATCTGACAAGTTTACTTGCCGGCAGACCTGGGCAGACATGAGAGCCAATGTCCAGGCCCAGTATCGGTTCTACACAGAGGAGATAAGAGTGATCAGGGAGTCACGAGAGGCCCTCGTCGGTTCCGTGAAAGGGCTCCTTGACCTCATAGATCCCCGCCCTGTGGGGACCAGCTGCAGTAGAATCCCCCAGATAGAGGCGCGTCTTGAGGATGCACCGAGTGCCTTGAAAAAGTACTCGGATGAGCATGTCATTGCCGGCGTGGCCCAGACCCTGGCGATGACCAAGTCCATCTACCCAAGGGCAGATATTGAAGCCATCGGGGAGGGGTTTGCCGAAGAGACGACGCCCGAGGAGGCACTGGAGCTGATTGCCCGGGCGAAGCCGACTGCTGAAATAATTACCCGAGACCTAGGTCTGTAAGGGCAACACGTTATGTAGTCGGTATATATAAACTTTTATAAACAAGCATCTGTAAATATGTGTGTAGTGCCGCCAAGCTTATTACTCAGTTGTCATTAGCTTTACTTGACCATGTAGTATGCACCGAGTTAGTCTGTCAGAACTTAATAAAAACATTCGAAGTAAGAAGCTGTACTCGGGCAACCGTGACAGTCGTAGTAAGGCTTCGTAACCGAAGTAAGATAAGCTCGTATTTTATTGACAGAACACATATATACATGCAGCCCCCAACTCACTACTCGGTTGATACAAGTGGCATATTGAGTCAGAAGGACTGTACACATGAAAATTATAGAACTCAGGTATAGAAAGGACGTAGCTGTTCTATGTTCCATGAGTTGCTGATGAGAACGCCGTCTTCTGTCTTCAGTCGGTAGGTGCCTGGTCGCGTGACTTCGGATATAATGAATGGCCCTTTCCAGAGTGGGGATAGTTTATGCCTGTCTTTGGTGGTTTGTATTTTCCTCAGAACGAGGTCCCCGACCAAAAAGGCGTGGCCACGGACATTCCGATTGTGGTAGCGACGTAGGCCTTGAAGATACCTTGCCGACTGGATTGTTGCGGTGTCTCTTGCTTCTTCCAGCTGATCTAGCTCGACCAGTCGGGTATTGTTGGAGTCATCTTCTAAGTAAGCCCGGACTCGCGGAGAGCCAAACTGTAACTCTGTGGGTAGCATAGCTTCGGCGCCATAGACCAAGAAGAAAGGGGATTGCCCTGTTGCCCGACTAACCGTGATTCTGAGAGACCAGAGAACGGATGGGAGTTCTTGTACCCACCGGCCCGCATATGGTTGTAGTCGGTCGAATATTCTGGCCTTGATGCCTTGTAAGACCATGCTATTGGCTCGTTCGACCTGCCCATTGCTCCGCGGGTGTGCCACAGATGCGTAGCAGATCTTGATGCCGAATTCTTCACAGAAGTCTTAGAAAACACCGGCTGCAAACTGAGTACCGTTGTCGGTGATGATGCGGTTAGGGACCCCGAATCGGTATAGTATACTCAAGATGAAGTCCTTTGCTCGTGCCGCTGTAATTGTTGCAATGGGTTTAGCCTCAATCCACTTGGTGAATTTATCCACCGTGACGAATAGATGTGTGAACCCTCCTGGCGCTTTCTTGAAAGGCCCGACCATATCGAGCCCCCATACTGCGAATGGCCAGGAAATGGGAATAGTTTGAAGTTCCTGGGCTGGGAGATTTGTTTGTCTTGAGTAGTACTGGCAACCCTCGCACTTGCAAACGATGTCTTTGGCGTCTGTTACTGCTGTGGGCCAGAAAAATCCCTACCGGTAAGCCTTTCCGACTAACGTCCTGGATGCGGCGTGGTTGCCACATATGCCCGAGTGAATTGAATGCAGAATCTGCTTGCCTTCCTCGGTGGTGACGCAGCGCATGAGGACACCAGATGCACTTCTTCGGTACAGGTCTTCTCCAACTAGTAGGAAGCTTTTTCTTCGACGCTTTATCTGCTCGGCTTGACTGCGATCTTTCTAGAGTTGGTCGTCCGGGAGAAATTTGACAACAGGAGTCCTCTAGTCTTCGCGTTGCCGACTGGAGCCGGCCGCCCAGCGTCGCGTTGACGCAGATGAGTCTGCCGCCGGAGAACCCGACCGGTTGGTCGGTATAACTGTGTCGCCCGACTGCTGTTGCTGCTGACAGGCAGCAGCTGTGATCATTGCCTTGATCTTATCGATAGTCAGGGTGGCCTGGTGATCGGCTCCGAGCTGGAGTGTGTCCAGCAGAGTTGCGGCGGCCACAACGTTCTGTTGTGGCATGACGAAGACGTCGTGGTCGCCAATCTTGGTTTGGAGGATCTGTTGCTGAGCAACTCACCCAGCCTAGCGTAGCTCGTCATTGCGGGCCTCGCGGTTGACCTCCTCTTGTCGTAGTTGGCGCGCCTCCTCCTATTGCTCCTCTTGTAGTCGGCGTACCTCAGAAGGTGGTGTTGAAGCCATGAAGATCTCGCGGGAAAGGAGGAAGCTTGCCGAATTAGAGTCCGAACTGGCGCTCGAACCACTATCCGACTTAGTGTCAGACTCCGAATAGTTTATCGGAGTAAGAACGACTCCGACCTCTCTATATCCAATCTGAAACGGCGCTTGGTTGTGTCCAAACTGAATTGCTAGAGATCGGGTCTGCTGCGCGGGATTTAGATGCACAGCGTCGCCGGAGCAGTGAGGGAGATTGACGACCTCTCCCCTTCTAGGCCCAACCCGGGCTGGCTCAAGGCCTAGCGCAAGTCGGACGCCAAAGGAGAGGGTTGTCCCGATGCTTGGCGATGTGAAGGACTGCCGCAGTAAGTCAGGGAAGGAGATCGTGACGTCCTGTGAGCCGATTGGCGCAACGTCGGCTAGTTCCCCGGCTGGCAAGATTGGATCTGCCTCAGCCAAGGTGAGATTGCCGAGTTGGTCGGCAATGAAGTCTAAGCTCCCGAAGGTAATTGCATCTCCGGGGGAGAACTTGTTGCTGTTGACTTTGTTCATTGAATCCATCGAATCTTCTGATGAGGAATTCGCCGAAACCCCTACCTGGCGCGCCAACTGTCGATGCTTTGCACTGGCAATAAAACTATGGGGCTACTCGGCGAGGGTGAATTCGGTGGACTGCAGAGGAACACGGAAGAGTTATACTGGTTCAGGCCCTCAAAGTGAGGTAATACCCTACGTCTAGTTGAGGTGTTATTCCCTTGAGGTGTTTGATGATCGGTGATCTTGTTCTCCTTGCCCTGATGGGCACCCTGCCTCCCTTTATATACTAGGGGACAGGGGTACATGATAAGGATCCTAGCCGGATACGGCTAAGGGATTTCCTCCTTAGAGATAGAGTCCTATCCGACTAAGACTATGCTTCCTTATTAAACAAGGCAAAGACTGCCGGATGCTATCTTATCTCTAATTACGTGGTTCGGCCCATCCTCTATCCGAGTGGCCCATGTACTAGTAATGAGGTACCCGGGGCCCATGGCCTCCACACTCTGTGGCCGGCCCTTGCGCTGCCCTAGCCCCGGCATAGCCTTGGCACTCCCGGCCCAGGCCGCCTCCCGCGGCTGCCTCCGTGGCCCGCCATCACAACCGCCGCTCGGCCCGTTGCCACCGCCGCCCAGCCTAGGCCAGCGCCTGTGCCTCCTCTCCGCAACGGCCGCCGCCGAATCCGCCGCCAAGTCGCCCCATACATATAGCCGCCGCCCCAGTAGCCCTAGCCCTAGCCCTAGCCTACTGCCCCGTGCGCCGCCGTCGCTGGAATTGTAGCCGTCGCCACACAGATGCTCGCCCGTCGCCGCCACTAGGTGCCACTGCCAAGGCCGCCGCCCCTGTGCCCCGTTGACCCCGCCATTGTCGTCTTCGATCCCCAGCACCGCCGCTGCATCTAGCCACCGCCGCCAGCCCGCCAGTGCCGCCGCCGCTCCTGCACAGCGGCGCCGCCTGATCGCCGTGGCCACACTAGAGACCTCTAGCCGCCATCGACGCCATCGCCTTCGCCAGCCGTGGGTGAGCCCGTATGCCGAAGCCTACTTGCCGCCTCCTCTCCTCTCTACTCGGAGCCGTCGACGCCGTCGCGTCGCCCCGTCCCTCGCTGGTCTCGGAATCGCTGTCGCTTGCCGCCGCCGGTCGTCGTCGCGTCGTCCCTGGCGCCTCCGTCGAGTTACCATCCTCCTCCAGCCGCCCCGTCGCCTCCATCTTCTCCGCTGGGCGCCGTGCTGTTCCTCGCTCGGCCTCGTCATCGCCGACATCTAAGCCTCCTCTCCGGCCATGTTGCCCCAACGGCGCCTCCCCTCGTCGCCTCTGCCTCCTGCTCCTCGTCGTTTTTCGCCAAGTGCCGCTACGTCCCCCGCTGTCGTCGTGCCGGCCATCGTCCGCTCCCTCCTGGCCGTCTGCCGTCGCGTCGCCCGGGTCGCTGCTCCGTCGCTGGTCCGCCGCACCGCCTTTAGGCCGTCTTTTCCGCCACTTGGTGTCGTCGCCTGCCGTCGCCGTTCTCTGTGCGGCCACCATCGCCCTCTCCTCCCTAGCCATGCGCCGAGCGCCTTGGCAGAGACTTGCCTTGAGTATTGCAAGCACTGATTTGTGAGCCACCTCCTTCGCTGTGCATGACATGTGGCCTAGGTGATTAGAACTCCAACCAATGTCGGCCGTTCGATTCCAAGGACCAAGCCTAAGCCGTTCGATCTCCATCAAAAACCTAGAATAAACCTCAGCCGTTGGATCTCTTTAATCCAGTCACTCGCCATGTCAGCCCTAGAGGCTGAGTCAGCATCCACTGCAGCTACCATGTCATCTCCTCTGCCCATGTGGCAGTACACCTCAACTAGTCCACCAAAGCCACCTATCCCTTGGTCCATGGACCAATTCCACTTTGAACCTAGCCTATGACAGTGGGCCCCACTACTGTGTATAGCCAAAAATATTCATTTTAATCCCAAAATCCAGAGAATATTCCCGAGAATATTCTTTTCTATTTCTTTTCGGAATTATTCCGAATTCAATATTCCAAAAGCCATATCTTTTCTGTCTGAAGTCCGAATCGACCTGTTCTTCTTCCTAAATTCATCTAAAATCATAATTTACTTGTTTATGTATTTTTATGTACTGTTTATTTGAAGTTTCTTAGGATTTATTACCGCTTTACGTGTAGTCGCATATATCATCGATTCGGAAGATCGCGGAGTCTGCGAAAGAGTTCGGAAGAGTATTTGAAGACTTTTGTGATTGCAAGGCAAGTCACATGACAATTTCCTTGAGCATGTTGATCCCGTTTGCAAAAGCTATTTTATTTTAAAGTTATTGCATGAAATGCTTTAGAATGACATTATTACGGGTAATTATTTAATATCCAATATTCCTTGATATTTATGGCCATTTTGTTATTGCTATCTATACCTTGATACCTTGGGTGAATAATACTGACTAGATGGATAACTATTTAATGGCTAGCTAGATTATTTAGGATTTGCTTAGCCATGCTTAGAAACTATAGTGTCATTATATGTGGGAAACTATTCATTCATTCTGATTAATTAATGATTAATGGCTACAATTTCACGACCGTGAGTCGTTGTTGATTAATTAAATGTGACAATTAAAACTTGACTGATGGTGGATTGTGAGCACCAAGTTGGAATGTTGCTAGCGGTGCTCATGACGGTTAAGGACCGGTTCGCGGACTACTTGTTGCGAAGCAACACTCGTGCTAACCACAAGCCAGCATGGGTAATGGTAGGATCCAATGTGTAGTACGTTCAACTGGGGTCCACCATGGTGTGTTGTGGCTGTGTCAATAAGACCACCATGGCTGCATCAATAAGTCCATGTCTTGGGCGTTGGATCGTTTCCCTGTTGGGGGCCTGATCAGCTCCTGCTGGAAACTGGTGGTCCAGCGGGTGGCTTCCTTGTTGTGCGGATTACATGGAGGATCCTATCACAATTCCTTTCCGAGGTACCGTGGTGGTATTAAGGCGCACGGTGATGTGTTGTGGAGTTGTGTCTGGTGGGCAAATTGGTACACCTCTGGCCAGAGTAAAACTATTCGGATAGCTGTGCTCACGGTTAATGAGCGGCCTAGCAATGTTTCTGTGATTAGTCCACACTATTTAATAATGATGATAAATGATGGAATATTGATAGCTCCTATTTGGAGAGTTATGGTTTTGGGCCTTTCCTAGTGTGGCTTGTTGAGTACGGTGGGTGATACTCAGTCTTGCATTATTGCAATCTTTAGAGTGAAGCTTTGCGAGGAGGAGAAGTTGGTGTTTGGCTTATACCCCAGTTGAGCTACCTGTGGCTTGGAGCTGAAGCTATGCTAGTTGCCATTCCGCTGCTGTTTTCTCCTGTGTGAGGACTAAGTGCCTCTGTTGTAAGTATTTATCGTTATTTCGTTTTGGTTATGTTTATCAAATTGTCGATTTGTGTGCCTCGGCTGATTCCTGGACGAGGATTTATTGCACAAATTAGCTTTGGAAATTCTGGTGAATTTCTGGATGTGACAATACCCTCATACCGATCAGCTGGTCGGCTTCCCCAATGGCAGTCTCATCTACCTCAAAGCGATACCGAGCGGCCGGCTCTAGTCGGCAGCACACGGAGTCACGCCAAATGTCACTCGGCAACCCCAACAACGACCGGTGGCGTCGAACCGACTGTTAGGACAATCAGGATCTTCGAGACCAACTACGGCGTGATCTTCGGCAGGACATCAACGCTTGGCGCCACAAACGAGAGGAAGACGAGCAACGTCGACCGGAAGGCGAGAACAAGCGCTTTGGCCTCCACCACGAGCGGTTTCGCCGTCATAGGCGGAGCCGCAGCCCCCATGCAGATGAAGGCGTACCGGCCTTCACCGAGGAGCTACAATAGGTCGACTGGCCGTCGGGTTTCAAGCCTACAGGCATCAAAAAATACGACGGCAAGACCAATCCGGAGTCCTGGCTCATAGTCTACACTCTGGCGATCCGATCAGCTAGAGGAGATCACAAGGCCATGGTTAACTACCTCCCAGTTACTCTAGCTGACTTGGCGAGGACATGGATAACAGGACTTCCTAAGAGATCAATCGGCTCCAACTTCCAGGGAACATACGAGAGTCCATCTTCCGAGCACGATCTGTATCAGTTGTATGAAAGGAAGAACGAGTCTCTTTGTGACTTCATCAAGAGGTTCTCTGAGAAGAAGAATTCTATCCGGAAGATCAAGGACAAGGTCGTCATCGCCGCCTTTCGAAAAGGAGTCAAAGACACCTTGTTCATCGCTAAATTCACGCGGAAGCCTCCCAACTCCATCAAGGCTCTATTTGACATGGCAAACAAGTACGCCAACTCGGCCCACGCTGTTGCTGAGGCCATCGATGATGAAAAGGCCCCGTGACAGAAGGAGCGGAAAGACACCGATGATGTGACCCTCACTAAAGCTGGGAACCGCAAACGCAAGTCAGACGGCTTCATTGTGGCAGTCAGTCACAACCGTCTTCGACCTTCAACAACTGAAGATTATCAGAACAACAAGTGACATGCTTGGGGGCCTAAAAGCTCAAATACAAGGATGGCATCCCCACTCCTAAATACTAAATAGCTAAGTCGCTTTCTGATAAATATTTCCTCATTTGGCTTTACCAATGCCGCAGCCGCTTACACCTAATAGGTGTACAAGCTGAATTTTTTTTCTGTTTTCTCTCTTAATGATTGCAAAAGTACTCGAGTAGCATAAATTCCAATATGTGAAACTTTGCTCCACGAAAGACGAACTCAAGTCACCCAAAATGCGTGTCTAGGAAAGAGCCATGAGCCAACTCCCGACGCTAGGGGGTTATGACTAGTCGGGCAGAGTGCTTAAACATAAGGGGTCAACTACTCAGGGAAATTAATACCAAAAAGAGGAAGAACACGTATTTACATATATTGTAAAATACATAAGTTTTCTTCGGGTGACTGTTTTCATCATCAGATGCTACACATCCGATATGTTTATAATGCAGGGCCAGTTCCGGATACGTATAACAGGAACTCATGGCTACGAGCCTATCTCCTATGCTCGGGGGCTGGACCGATCTACCAAGATACGCTCGGAATGTTCCATGAGGGCTACTGACAGAGTACTTGCACTAGTCGAGACGTCATCTTCCCCGGCTACGCTCCATGTGAGCTAACAACCGACCTCCGACGCTAGTCGGGGCTCATATACCACTCGGCTAGGTGAGGTACGCCCCATGAGGGTCGCCAGTCGTATCCTACGCTAATGCTAGGTTCGGATACCTTATTCGGTCACAACTCCACTAGGAAAGGTATGCCCCATGAGGGTCGCCAGCTGAATCCTATGCTAATGCAGAGTTTGGGTACCTTATTTGGCAAATAACCGATCTCTGGCGCTAGTTGGAGCTCGGGTACCACTCGGTTGGGTAAGATACACCCCATGAGGGTTGCTAGCTGAATCCTCTGCTAAAGCAAGGTTCGGGTACCTTATTCGGCTATAATTTTTCTAGGTTGGGTACGCCTCATGAGGGTCGCCAGCCGAATCCTATGTGATTCGGGTACCTTATTTGGTCATAACTCTGTTGGATAGGGTACGTCCCATAAGGGTCGCTAGCCGAATCCTATGCTAATGCAAGGTTCGGGTACCTTATTTGGCTTTACCAAAGTCAAAGAAGATCTACGTCGTCAAAGCGCATCTGGAGTTCTCATGCACTGCATCATACCTGGGGAGGGCAAGTAGATTCTGCAATATACCTACTCAGGCATCTGTGGCAACCAGGCTGCATCTAGAACATAAGTCAGAAAGGCTTGCAGACAAGGATTCCTCTGGCTGATTGCGGTTATCGACGCTGAAATACTCATCCTGACATGCGAGGGATGCCAATTTTATAGAACTATGCTGGGTAGGTCAGTTTAGGCCGGCTTATTTGGTAGTAGACTATCAAGATATGAGTTTCTATAGTAGCACGCTCAATGTGGGCCACTCATGGGCTGTGTTGAAAACACAGTGCTGGTGCTACCAACAAGAACCGATGAGGTAAATAGATATGCTTCATGAAGGCCTAATTGCTAAACACATGTGTTCGGGTATTTGTATTATCCACTAGGTATTGAGGATATATCCTTATAAGGGTCCCAAGCTGGTCTTCATCAAAATTGGGGATGCAGGTATCTCTCAAGTACACTTGACCACCTAATGGATTAAATTTCATAGAATGGCACCTGGCTTACATGCTTAGCCAACATTTGCCATGAGTAAATATTCTTCCAGCCGACATGACGCTGAAGAGTCTAATTTCCAAGTAGTGCACTACTCGGGAAAGACTATAAATGTTTCTTCCAGCTGACATGAAGCTGAGGAGTCTGACTTCCGGGTGGGACGCCACTTGGGAAAGACTATAAACACCTTTTCCAGCCGACATGACGTTGAAGAGTCTAATTTCCGAGTGACATACTGCTCGGAAAAGACTATAAAATATTCCTGTTGATATGATACCAAAGAGTCTCATATACCAGTAGTATACTACTCGAGAAAGACTATAAGGTTAAAGATCTTTGACTTTATATTTAATTGTTTTCACAATTAAGCACAAAGTCAGGGGCTACACCTAATAGGTACACCTATTCGGTGCATACTATTCATACTTCTACATGGAGCCCTTCATAGCCTCGTTGCCAACTGACATGAAGCAGGACTCAGGAAGAAGAAGCATTTGGACAAAGAGT
This sequence comes from Oryza meyeriana var. granulata, assembly GCA_003991445.1. Lineage (NCBI taxonomy): Eukaryota > Viridiplantae > Streptophyta > Magnoliopsida > Poales > Poaceae > Oryza > Oryza meyeriana. The sequence continues at coordinate 126,605 of RYFJ01002346.1, forward strand.
ACTCGGGAGCAATGCACTTGGGCAATCCTCACCGTGGAGGACGAGCACTCGGCATTAGCTGTGACTCAACTATGAAGGTCTCAAGGGCTACTGTGGAGGCCATGGGCCCCAGGTACCTCATGACAAGCATATGGGCCACTCGAACAGAGGATGGGCCTGGCCTTGTAATTAGAGATATGGTAGAACCCGGTAGACTTTGCCTTGTATGATAAGGAATATACAGTCCTAGTCAGGTGTGTTATATCTCTAAGAGGAGATCCCTTGGCTGTAATCTGGCTGGGACTCCTACCTTGTACCCCTGTCCCCCAGTATATAACGGGAGGCAGGGCGTCCCTTGAGGACAGAAGAGATCATAAGCTCATAGAAGCGAACATACATCCTCAAAGGAATACACCACAACTGGACGTAGGGTATTACCTCACATCGAGGGAGTGAACCAGTAGAAATCTCCTTGTGTTCCTTAGCAATCCACCGAGTTTCGATCCGCTGAGTAGCCCTATGATCATATTGCCGGTGTAAAACATTGACAATAGACTAGGAAGAAAGGGGATTGCCCTGTTGTCCGACTATCCGTGGTTCTTAAAGGCCAGAGAATGGATGGGAGTTCTTGTACCCACCACCCTACAAATGGTTGTAGTCGGTCGAACACCCTAGCCTTGATACCTTGTAGGACCATGTCATTAGCATGCTCGACCTGCCCATTACTTCGTGGGTGTGCCATAGAAGCATAATAGATCTTAATGCCAAAATCGTCACAGAAATCTTGAAATACGCCGCCCGTGAGCTGAGTACCGCTGTCCGTTATGATGCGGTTAGGAACCCCAAATTGGTATAAAATACTCATGATGAAGTCTTTTTCTCGTGCCGCTGTTATGGTAGCAACGGGTTTTGCCTCAATCCACTTTGTGAATTTATCCACTGCGACGAACAAGTGTGTGAACCCTCCTAGTGCTTTTTTGAACGGCCCAACCATGTCGAGCCCCAAACTACAAAGGGCCAAGAAATTGGAATTGTTTGAAGTTCTTGAGCTCGAAGATGTGTTGGTCTTGCATATAATTGGCATCCCTCGCATGTGCCAACTAGATCTTTAGCATCTGTTACTGCAGTCGGATAGAAAAAACTCTGCCTGTAAGCCTATTTGACTAATGTTTTGGATGTGTGTTGATGCCGAAAATCGCCGAGGACCTGGTCCGGCGTCTGGGTGACATGCGAAGGCCTAGGAGATTTGCTTTACTCTAGTGCAGGTCCTAAAATCTTGACGTTCGCAGGCGTGCCAGTCAATTTGACCCTGTAATTGACAAGGAGAAAAGAATGTTAAATTCGTGAGCCAATCGGCTGGAAGCCGGCTTGGACTCATCTCATCGGCCGATGGCCGATACGCACTGTAGCACTTATACACCGGCTTAAAGCCGATGACGGCAGGAGCAATAGCATAATAATAAACAAGTATCGTGCTAGCCGATCATCGAAGGGATACTCAAAAACCGGCTATAAACTTGGTAAAATAAACAGGCAGAATGCGTAAGTAAATAAATCAGATAAACTCTAGCCGATCATGGTTTGGTGTTACTGGTATTGTCATGAAAATGTGCCTGTGCCCGGGCCCTTGCTCCTATCGGCTCCCGGGGGCTTCATCCGCTGTCCGGGCTCGTGCCCGGGTCCTTACCTAAGCTCGTGCCCGGGACCTCGTCTGGGGTCGTGCCCGGGAACCTGCTTGTACTTGCACTTGGATCGGCAGAATAAACTAATCGGCTAGCCCTTAGCCGATCGTAACAATAATATAGGCAAGAATGTGATAAGGCATGCAATAACATAAATGATAGACGATTGAGCCAGCCGACTATCGAACAGAACGGTTATTAAATAAGACAATGAATAAATGTAGTCGGCTCCAATAGATAACTTATCGGCTAAGCACTCCGATAACAACATCGCATAACATCCATCGGCTCATCAAGAGTAAAGCTATTATCATCAGTCTAGTAGATCGGACCCAACCGTTGCAGCACAGACCAATGATGATAACGGCACCTCAATAGGTCGATAGATCTGATGCGATCGTGATGAAGATAACTTACCGGCTATACACCCCGATAAGACGCCTGCGCATAAAGCATCGATTTAGCAGGATCGGTTTATCGCTAGCAGTTTAGTAGGTCGGACCTAACCGATGCAGCACAAACTGATGATAAACCGCTCCCAGTAAGCCGATACGATCTACGCACGCGTGATGTGATATACCTAATCAATCTATGAGGTCAAACTGAACTGATGCAGCCATAGATAAAGTAAATATATCGTGGTAAGCCGACTACCATAAACCGACTAGAATATCGGACCTAACCGAGGAAGTCCTAGCCGATAGGTAGCCGGGGTGACGAGACTTACCCTCTCGCAGGAGTTCGGACCTAACCGATGCAGCCCGGCTCGAGAAGCAGGATCCCGTCGAAGGGGTGGCGATGCGCCGAAGTTTGTATTGATCGTTGTGATGATTTACAAGGTGCCCGGGCGTACGTATTTATACCCCGAGTTACATGAGTCCTTATAGGACACGATACATGATTTCCTATCCATAACAGAAAAACGCTAACTAATCCTGACCGGACACGAGGTCAGGTTTCCTAAAGATAAACACCTGCCTAATTAATAGGTACAGTAAATAACTGCCAAGTAACGGTCTTCACGGCTCCTTCCCGATTCCGGTCTCTTCTCCGTCAGTTGACTGTAACCTCTCCTTTGACCGAATCTGATACAGGGCCTTACCAAATTTTGGCGTTAACACATGCCCCCCAATTTCGGAGTTCTTTTATAGGACTTCAAAATTCTTTCATTTGGGCCTCCAGATTTCTTCCATACCGAGACGGCCCAAGATAGCTCACTTGCCATAAATATTTGAAACAGTGCCAACAGCCTCGATTCCCGCTCGGTTGTCACATCCCTATAAAAACGCTTCGTCTCCTTGCCTTTTTTACGCTTTCACATCACCAGAGCACCACCGCTTCATCTTCCAAATCTTCACCAAGCTCTAGCAAATCCAGACGAATTGTCGCAACCTTCTTCTCTGGCCGTTGATCCCTGCATCTTCTCCCACTCCCGCGATGGCATCGGCATCTGCAGTTCCTGAGGTAATCTTCTCACCCGATTATTTTCCCCCAATCTGCAACCTATACGAACCCGATCTGCTCCGTTTTCATCTGTTCTTCGCCGTGTTCTTGTCTACTGTAGCATCTTAGAGCCCAGATCTTGATCCCGGCCGCCGATTACCCCGGCTTCTTCTATCATGGCCCCATGGGTAGCGAAGACCCCACCGATTTCATATGCGCCGAGACCCAGCGTATCCCCTTCAAGAACTCGGCCATGCGAGTCGGCGACTGGACCAACAGCTTCAGGTCATGGCCAAGCAAACTGCCTGGGTGGAGAGATTGGTACCTCAGGGTGTCGGCTGCGAAGAGAACCTATTGGGAAGAATCTCATATCGGCCACTGCATCAATCTTTCTCTGGCCGATATGGAGAGAAATGAATCCCTGCTCGCATCAGCCTCATACTTCTGGTCCGATGCTCTCAATGCCTTTCTGTTTGGGCACGGGCCTATGACCCCCACCTTGCTGGATGTGACCATGCTCACATGTCTTGACACAACAAGCTACATCGACCCCTTCAAGCTTCGCTTCAAACCTACTCATCGGCTCCAGGCAAAGAACATCGGCGGCTGGTCCAGGTACATATCTCTTCACAACAAGGGGACTGGATCAGTTGATGACCGGGAACATGTTGCTTTTCTGAACTTATGGCTGGAGCGGTTTGTCTTTGGTGGCGCAACCCTCGGTCCGACGGTCAACATGCAATGTTTGGCAGAATGCTTGGTTGATCGGAAACAGATCCCCTTGGGGCAATTCCTCCTTGGTGCCACCTACCACCTGCTTCATCAAGTGGCAACTAAGTTATCGGCCGGCCAGCCCGTCGGCCACATCGGGGGTCCTTGGTGGTTTGTTCAGCTCTGGCTCAATATCTACACCTCCAAGGCTGTTCCTGGAACTTCTCTCTCCGATCAATCTTTTCCGGCCGATTACACAGAAGACCAAGATCCTGTTTACCGCCGATGCGTCTATGGGCGAAGCTGCATCGGCCCTCTCTGGCGGTAAGATAACCCCTGCTGAACTCAGTCAGTGGTTCAAGGGATTTTACTATGGCTTCACCAGGGAGGCCACTCTCTGGTTTGCTTATAATGACGCATCATCATTCGAGATGCCTTCTAATTTCGACCCACTCAAAGCTCTGGACAATGATGAGTCCAAGGCCATCTTCCTATCGGCCATCACCCCTCGTCTGCTGCCAACTGGCTTCTCTCTGGGCCGATCGCAGCCTTCATATGAGTTTTATCATCCATCGGTCATTCCCGTCAGTTTGGCCTTGGTCAGCTTCCGATCGGCCTATTCTTCATTGATAAACTCCAGGCCCGGGGCACGGTCAGCAATGCCCTTGGAATATGACCGGATGCGGACTTTGACAGATTCCCTTCTTCTAGGCGCCGCCACCGAGGTATACATCTGCACTGCCAACACCAAGCTTTTCGTCCGATGGTGGTCAGAATGGAAAAAACATCTATTCAGCTTAGCGGTCACCTGTTATTGTTCCCGCCTTGACACTGAGTACACCGAATCTGATGAAGAGGTAACACCTGTAAGTCTTAACCATCATCTCCAATCATCTCTAACTCCTATTTTGCAGGCTGCCAGCGTCGAGCCCCCGAGAACAAGCAACAGCGGTCGGCCGATTCTGTATCAACCTCCATCGGCCACTCCAAACTTAGGGCGCGACGCTCCATCCCCATCGGCTCTCCTCAAGGCGCCCCGGCCGATGGGACAAAAACGGAAGAAGTTAGCGCATCGCCCCTCCCTGAAGAAGCAGAAAACCGATGCCGATGTCGTTGCCCCGACGCCACCTTCTCCTCAAACAACATCGGCTCCCTCATCTCCTCAGGTATGCGCCAAGTCTTAATATTATTACCCGCTTTCTCATTTATCTCACCAAGTTTTTTTCCCAGCTCGAGTCATCGGCTCCAGAACCTCAACCTTCTTCCGACATCCCTCCAAGCACTGAGCCGATGGCTTCTCCCACTCTTGGCACCAAGTCCAACTGTCGATGAGACTGCTCCTATTCCATCGGCTGACATCGGCCCTTCCGAAGAACAACCTATTCATCTCCCTGAAGCTGATGTCACCCGAGCTGCCGATGTCCTTCCTTAGGTATCCTCTTTATGCCCGCATTCTGCTCTTAACTTTCTACTAATTCCTTCACCGATGCCAATTTTGCAGTCCTTAGCCGATTTGTTTCTTTCGACATCGGCAAGTATCTGGACGCAGAAGACAAACCAGCCACCAGTGCAGCAACCAAACCGTCGTTCCCAGCCGATGTGCGCGATTATTTAACAAGCATCAACAATCGGCTGGACAACCCAATCGATGCGTTGGTGGAAGACTGCGGGCCTATCCGGGCAAGACTTGCAGAAATCGAACATCATCTGCCCGAAGAACTCGTTGACGCGCTAACCCCTGCAGCATACTTGGAGTCTCACAGGTTTAAGCTCATCAAGCTTAGACAGCGCATAGCCGATCGTGCTGACCAACAGAAGATCACCGCAGACATCCAAGCCGATCGGCTGCTAGCCCAGTCAAAGAAGAAAAGACTTGATGATATGGCTGTTGCCCCCCAAGAGCTCCAACCCAAGCTAGACCAACTGAAGAAGAAGGAAGCCGACTTGCTGGTAGAACTTGAAAAAGTTCGCAAGGATCTTGAAGCCACAGAATCCCAGCTTATCGGCTTGCCACAAGCCATCCAAGACCAAGAGGCTAAGGTTGCAGCGACGGTGCGTCAAGTCATCCATCGGCGCAAGAACTTGAAGACCATCCCAGGCTCCGATGATGACGACATCCGTGCCATTAATGAAATTGATCAAATCCGTCTGCGTGCAATCGAAACTATTCAAAAATTCTTGTAACTTAACAATTGATGGCTTCCTGAAATGATGGCTATGCTGTAATCATAACTTGATCGGCTCTGCCGCCTGTTTCCTTCAACTGCCCCTTAGTATTATTTTTGTTTATTTGATCTAAAGGCGATATCGAATTGATATCGGCTGTCTTTAGGCAATGCAAAACATCGGCTTTCCGGACTATTTTAGAAATCGGCTATACTTAACCGATTTAAGAATCGATCCACACGCTAGGGTAGTATTTCTTGAGATATTTTCCGTTAAGCGCTTTAGCAAACTCTGTCCCATCAAGATCTTCTAACACATAGGCATTACCAGGCACACAGCGATTAATCCGATAGGGCCCTTCCCAATTAGGCGACCATTTTCCAAACTTATTATCTCTGGACCCGATCGGCAAAATCAACTTCCACACAAGATCTCCCTCGGCAAACGACTTATTCACCACCTTTTTGTTGTAATGCCGAGCCGCCTTGGCCTTATTTTCCTTGATCCTTTCCAATGCCCTCAACCGATTCTGAACCAAATCTTCAAGTTCATCTGTCATTAAGTTATAATAATCATCGGTTGTCAACTGATTCTGCAAAGAAATTCTCCTAGAGCCGATGTTAGTCTCCCATGGTAAAACTGCCTCATGTCCATATACTAACTGATACGGCGGCACCCGAGTAGATCCATGACATGCCATCCGATAGGCCCATAGTGAATCGGCTAATGTAGTATGCCATCGCCGTGGCTGCTCATCAATTTTCCGCTTAATCAACTTGATCAAACTCTTGTTAGAAGCTTCTGCTTGTCCATTGGCTTGAGCATAATAAGGCGATGAATTTAATAGCTTGATTCCCATACTGGCAGCAAACTGTTGAAACTCATCAGACACAAAGATAGACCCCTGATCAGTAGTTATCGTCTGAGGAATCCCAAACCGATAAATAATATGCTCCTTTACAAACTCGATCGCTTCCTTGGACGTAACTTTCTTCAAAGGAACCGCCTCTACCCACTTGGTAAAATAATCTGTTGCCGCCAATATGAACTTATGCCCTTTACTTGATGGAGGAAAAACCTGGCCGATCATGTCAATTCCCCAACCTCTGAACGGCCATGGTTTGATGATAGGATTCATAGCCGATGCTGGTGCTCGCTGTATATTTCCAAATTTCTGACAATCTTGACACCCTTTATAATACCTAAAGCAATCCTCCAGCATTGTCGGCCAAAAATACCCTACTCTTCTCAGCAACCACTTCATCTTATGAGCCGATTGATGAGTCCCACAGACGCCTTCATGCACCTCGCACATAACCACTTTGGCTTCTTCCAAATTCAGGCACCTAAGCAGAACTCCCTCAAAAGTTCGATAATACAACTCCCCATCAAGCAGCACATATTTAGTAGCTTTATACCGAATTTTCCTGGAAACCGATTGCGACGGATTTTGCAAGTAATCAATTAACTCCTGTCTCCAATCATCGGCCTTGTTCTGGATATCAATATCGGCTATCTCAACCTCAACCTGCCTATTCAGCCGATACCCTGAAGCAATCTGTGCAAGATCATTGGCTTCTAAATTCTGCTCCCTGGGAATATGATCTATTGATACTATCTTGAAATCCTTTAACAAATCCGTACACTCCTCATAATATGACCTCAAAACATCATCCCTGCACTCATATTCTCCAGACAACTGTTTGACCACTAATAAAGAATCGCCAATTATCTCTATGACATCGGCTCCGATCTCCTTTAAGAGTTGAAGTCCTTTTAGCACCGCCTCGTACTCTGCTTGATTATTAGTCCGATAAGGCTTAATTGTAAAAGCAAACTCAAAACTTGCCCCCCGAGGCGATATGATAACTAAGCCGATACCAGATCCATGCTTGCAAACCGATCCATCGAAAAACAAAGTCCATGGGATCGGCTCTACATAGTCTTCGTGGGCCCCTCTGTGTTGCACAATGAAATCGGCCATTGCCTGTCCCTTAATCGCCTTAGCCGATTCATACCTCAAGTCGAACTCTATCAAAGCAAAAACCCACTTGCCAACTCGCCCTTTCAAGACTGGAGCCGACAACATATATTTGACCACATCGGCCTGGCAAACTACTGTACACTCAGCCGATAGGATGTAATGCCTTAACTTCGTACATGAGAAATATAAACACAGGCATAATTTCTCCACCGCAGGATATCTCGTTTCAGCATCCAGAAGTCTTCTGCTCAGATAAAACACAACTCGCTCTTTTCCCTCAAACTCTTGTATTAAAACAGATCCGATGGATTTCTCATCGGCCGACAAATATAATTTGAACGGCATTCCTTTCTGCGGCGGAATTAAAATAGGTGGGGAACTCAGATAATTCTTGATTTCGTCAAATGCCTTCTGCTGTGCTGCCCCCCACACAAATTCTTGATCGGCCTTCAACTTCAACAACGGCGTGAAAGACTCAATTCTCCCTGATAAATTTGATATAAATCTTCTCACAAAATTAATCTTGCCGATCAACGATTGCAACTCTGTCTTATTGCTTGGTGGCTCTGTAGTCTTAATGGCCCTGACGCTTCGCTGACTAACTTCAATTCCTCGCTCATGAACCATAAAACCCAAAAATTGCCCAGCCGATACACCAAAAGCGCACTTATTGGGATTCATTCTTAGTCCGTATTTCTTGGCTCTCTCCAGCACTTTTTGTAGATCGGCTATATGGCTTTCCTCACTTTTAGACTTGACCACCACATCATCAATATAAATCTCTACCAATAAGCCGATGAGATCATGAAATATATAATTCATCGCTCTTTGATAAGTCGCACCGGCACTTTTCAATCCAAAAGTCATTACTACCCACTCATACAAGCCGATAGCTCCTGGACACCGAAACGCAGTCTTATGTATATCTTCTTCAGCTATAAAAATCTGATTATATCCTGCATTGCCGTCCATGAAGCTGATAATCTTGTGGCCTGAGGCTGCATCCACCAATAAATCTGCTATCGGCATTGGGTATTCATCCTTGGGGGTAGCTTTATTCAGATCCCGGAAATCAATACATATCCTCAATTTTCCATTTTTCTTCTCCACCGGGACGATATTAGAAACCCACTCAGCATATCGGCATAGCCTTATAAACTTGGCATCATACAACCTTGTGATTTCCGCTTTGATCGGCTCATATAACTCTGCCTTGAATCTCCTTGGAGCCTGCTTGAATGGCCGATATCCTGGTTTAATGGGCAGCCGATGTTCAACAATTGATCGGCTTAATCCTGGCATCTCATGGTACTCCCAGGCGAAACAATCCCGATACTCCTTCAACAGTGCTATCAATTTTCTCGTAAGTTCAGGACTTAATTTTTTGCTTATGTACGTCGGCCTTGGCTTATCTCCTGGTCCCTATGTTGATTTCCTCCAAATCATCGGCCGACGTAAATCCTTGCCCTAGTTTCCCCTCGAAGTCTTCAACAGAGCCCATCAGAGTAACAATTCAGAGCCGACTTGCTGAATCGGCTGTATCCCTTGGCTAGTGACCTTAAGGTATTCTCCTTCCCATATCTTTCCTGGAAAGGCAATCAACACCATCGGCTTCCCAGACTGGCAAATCGGTCATTGCGATGTTGGTTGACTGATCTGCTATCACCACCTCGACTTGATCTCCCTGCCATTGTATCAAACATTGATGCATTGTCGAGGGCACACAACAGTTCGCGTGAATCCAGTCCCTGCCGAGAAGCAAACTATATGATCCCCTTTCTGTCGATGACAAAAAACGTGGTGGGTAATGTCTTATTCCCCACTATCAGCTCCACGTTCAATACGCCTTTCGCTTCTGATGAATTCCCACCAAAATCTTTTAGCACCATATTTGTCTTGATCAGATCTTCGGTAGTCTTCCCCAACTTCCGGAACGTGGCATAAGGCATGAGATTAACTGCTGCTCCCCCGTCAACCAGCATCTTTGTCATCGGTTTCCCATTCACATAGCCCTTGATATATAACGGCTTTAGGTGCCGATGCTCTGACTCTTCAGGTTTATCAAATATGGCCTGATCGGGTTGTAACGTCAGTTGAGCGAACACCTCCTCATCGCCTTCTTCATCTGATGGAAGTGCTTTATACTCCCGAGGCAAAAGGAACACCATATCTACTGGAGCCGATTGATCAGCTTCATCGTCCTTTTTCTTCACACGCCATACTTGCTTAGTTCTCTTATGACGATGATCGGCTTCTTCCTGCTATTCTCGGTGTCGTAGCCGTTGCGCCCTTCTCTTCTGATTCTTCGTGAATATCCCACTAGGACACCATTGAGGATTCTGGATCTGTTTTTCATGCACTTCCTCTTCATCCTCTTCAAAGAATTCTTCATGGATCGGCCCTAATCGGTTATGAACCGATGCTCTTTTTCCAAACGACCAGTCCTGTGAAAACCTCTGCTGCTGATCATACCGATTCCCCTGCACTTACTGCACTCGGGGCAATCTTCTACTGATGGCAGTCTCATCCCTTGATCCCAGCAGAATCAGAAAAAACGGGCAGTCCCAATGCGGATTATATCTTTCTAACTCATCCCTCTGTTCCTCGTACCTTGAATATTTTTCTATCATAGCCGATGAAGTAATCCTTGGTTTGTACCTTTGGTGTCTTGCTCCATCGGCCTGATCCTTTGATGATGATCCCGCATAGACCATGTTCACGGGGAACGGGTGCCCATCAATCTTCATCGGCTTTTTATCTTCGAACTTGATTCTTCCCTGCTTGACAGCCGATTGAATTTGTTGCCGAAAAACTTTGCACTCGTTGGTATGATGTGATATAGTATTGTGCCACTTGCAATATCTTTTCTTCTTTAGTTCTTCAGCTGATGGAATCACGTGATTTGGCGGCAATTGTATCTGCTTCTCTTGTAACAACAAGTCAAAGATTTTATCGGCCTTACTAATATCAAAATCATACCGCTCCTCCTTGCCAATATCCTTGACCCATGGGCACGATACTAATCTCTTGTTCCTGGTCCACTCCGCCAATCCAACTTCAGCATCGGATTCCTCGTCGTCTGAGTCCGATGAGTAAACTTGTACCTGGGCAACTCGTCTTTGAAATTTATCCTTCTTCGCTTCCTGAAATCGGCTTTCATGAGCCGATACCCTCTGTACCAAATGCGCCAAGGACTCGAACTCTTGAGATGAAAACCTCTCTTTGATTGGCGCCAAGAGTCCCTGGAAAGCCAAATCGGCCAGTTGCCCATCACTCAGGTTCAGACTGTAACATCGGTTTTTAACCTCTCGAAATCGCTGAATATATTCTAGTACTGTTTCATCTGGTCGTTGCCTAACCGATGTCAAATCTGTCAGTCTCATCTCATGGATTCCAGCAAAGAAGTACTTGTGAAACTGTTTTTCCAGATCGGCCCACCCCCGAACCGAATTCGGTGGTAGTGAAGAGAACCATGCGAAAGCTGATCCTGATAAGGACAAGGGGAAAAATCTAACTCTTAGGGCTTCTTCAGCTGATGCCTCTCCACACTGTGCCAGGAATCGGCTAACATGTTCCACTGTAGATGTATTATCTTGCCCTGAGAACTTAGAAAAATCCGGGACCCTGTATCGGTGTGGTAACGGGACCCTGTCAAACCACTTGGGGTATGGATGCCGATATATAAACGTTTGTTCTCTGGGTTTTATCCCGAACTGTTCCCTCATTATTTCCTCAACTCGTACCGATAAGTCTTCTTCCCTTGGATTCTCCGGTTGATACTGTTGATATTGTACCGGTGGAGTTGGTTGCCGATTTTGTCTATAATAATTCCTCTGGTAATTGCCCGGATCAGCCCCTCCTGCTGGATAATTCTCCTGATATCCCCCATAATAAATAGATCGGTGATATCCAGGAGGAATATCCTGTTGCCCCCCAGCCTGGTTCTGTGTAAACAAGTTTTCTAGTACATCCCTGCTGATGTTGTAAGCAACCTGATTCGGCTCCATCTTTGGTGGGAGGAAAACAGGACCCCTAGTCGGTTCTTGGGCAATCGATCCATCAACAGTCTTCTTGATGAGGTTATGTAATGTATTTACCAAGATCCCCGACTGATTAATGAGCGCGTGGTGTACAGCCTCATTAACCATCACCTGCAAAGGCTTAATCGGTGGGCTCTCGGGTTGTGGACGGCTCGATTCTCCAACCAATACTGGCTTCGGAAACTGGGATTTTTGAATCAGCCCTTGCCATGTCATGCTGAAGGACTCTAAGCACAGCTTCTGAAAGTTGGCCATAGTTTGCTCAATTTGCTGTTTCTGTTCTTCTGTTAAATCCTCCATGCTGACCGGAATTATGTTGTCTGTTTTGACTTTCTTCCCGGCCATGTTGCAGGTCTGATTGTTAAAACTTCGCTTTGAAACTTCGGGTTGAAACTTCGAGTCCCACCGGGCGTGCCAAAAGCGTGTTGACGCCGAAAACCCGCCGGGGGCCGTCCGGCGTCTGGGTGACACGCGAAGCCCTGGGAGATTTGCTTCACTCCAGTGCAGGTCCTAAAGTCTTGAGGTTCGTAGGCGTGCCAGTTAATTTGACCCTGTAATTGACAAGGAAAAAGAAATGTCAAATTCGTGAGCCAATCGGCTAGAAGCCAGCTTGGACTCATCTCATCGGCCGATGGCCGATACGCACTGTAGCACTTATACATCGGCTTAAAACCGATGACGGTAAGAGCAGTAACATAACGATCAATAAGTACTAAACTAGCCGATCATTGAAGGGATGCTTAAAAACCGGCTGTAAACTTAGTAAAATAAATAGGCAGAATGCATAAGTAAATAGATCAAAGATACTGCCCCATGCTCGTGCCCGGGCCCTTGGTCGCATCGACTCTCGGGGTCTTCATCCGCTGTCCGTGCCCATGCCCGGGTTCTGGTCTATGCTCGTGCCCGGGTCCTTACTTGAGTTCGTGCCCGGGAACTCGCTTGTGCTTGCACTCGGATTAGCAGAGTAAACCAGTCGGCTAGCCCTTAGCCGATCGTAACAGTAATGCAGGCAAGAATATATAACAAGACAAGCAATAACATAAATGATAAACAATTGATGAGCTAGCCGACTATCAAACAGGACATATGGGCATCGGCTAGAAGCCGATGATAAAATAGATAAGAATTGATAAAAGCAGTTGGCTTCAACAAACAACTTATCGGCTAAGCACTCCGATAACAACATCGCATAACACCCATTGGCTCATCAAGAGTAAAGCTATTATCGTCAGTCTAGTAGATCGGACCCAACCGTTGCAGCACAGACCGATGATGATAGCGATACCTCAATAGGCCGATAGATCTGATGCGATCGTGATGAAGATAACTTACCGGCTATACACCCCGATAAGACGCCTGCGCATAAAGCATCGACTTAGCAGGATCGGTTTATCGCTAGTAGTTTAGTAGGTCAGACCTAACCGATGCAGCACAAACTGATGATAAACCGCTCCCAGTAAGCCGATACGATCTACACACGCGTGATGTGATATACCTAATCAATCTATGAGATCAAACTGAACTGATGCAGCCATAGATAAAATAAATATATCATGGTAAGCCGACTACCATAAACCGACTAGAATATCGGACCTAACCGAGGAAGTCCTAGCCGATAGGTAGCCGGGGTGACGAGACTTACCCTCTCGCAGGAGGTCGGACCTAACCGATGCAGCCTGGCTCGAGAAGTAAGATCCCGTCGGAAGGGTGGCGATGCGCCAAAATTGTATTGATCGAGTGATGATTTACAAGATGCCCGGGTGTACGTATTTATACCCCGAGTTACATGAGTCCTTATAGGACACGGTACATGATTTCCTAATTATAACAGAAAACACTAACAAGACCTGACCGGACACGGAGTCAGGTTTCCTAAAGATAAACACTTGCCTAATTAATAGGTACAGTAAATAACTGCCAAACAGCGGTCTTCACGGCCTTTTCCCGGAATCGGTCTCTTCTGGATTAATTTCTGTTAGTTGACCACAATTTCTCCTTTGACCGAATCTGATACAGGGCCTTACCAAATTTTGGCGTTAACAGTTGGCTAGAAAAGGGACCCCTTGGATATCTATGGTAACAGAGGGGCTATAAAAGGTGGAGGGCATTTCATTTCCAGGGGTGCATATCATCATTGGGTTGGCCAGTTTTTCTACCCTTATCCCATTCTTTCCCGCAAAACTCTTAGACAAGAACAAATGAGTAGCACCAGAATCAAAAAACACTATGGCAAGAACTGAATTAACAGGGAACGTACCCAAGACCACATCTGGAGCGAATTGAGCTTCCTGAGTGGTAACATGGTTAACTCGAGTCTTGGGCAAATTGGAGTTGCACTGCCCCAGCATTGCTGGCCTAGGTCCCTGGCGCTTGGGCTTCAGGCAATGATTTGAGAAATGCCCCGGTTCATTGCAGTTGTAGCACACCAAGGTCTTGCCTCCTTGTTCCTTCTTGACCGGCTGATTTTGTGTGGGCGCAGCAACCGGGTGAGGGGAAGGACGATTAGCCACAACACCACTGCCAGTGTTGTTGTTGTAGAACTGGCATTGGGGAAGGGGTGTGGACACCCTGGAAGTGCATTATGGAGAATAATTACTATGACAACGCGAAATATCTAGATGGATGGGATCTCGAATCAAAACCAAATAAGCGCAATAACCATCCATCCTTATCGCAGCCTTGCCATAATATTTACCCATTCATAATACAAATCCAAAGTGCCGAATTCAGAAATAAGGAGATATTTGGAGAGTTGATTCACTAGTCCGAAACGACGAAGTGTGCCCGTCAAACCACACGAAGGTGGTGACCAAATACGATATACACTTCTGGGGACATGGTCTACGGTTGAATCAATATCCATGCATCTCATCATTTGTAAATTTTTACTAATGTGTGACTAGCCCAGGAAAGCTCTAGTCCCACACTTTCATCTTAGCAATTGATAAACATCACAAGTACTCTAAATATGGATAAAAGTACAGCAGGGTCATACATATATTACATAGAGGGTTCACACCCTAAATCATCACAGAGTAGCATAAAAGAAAGCAGCGGAAATGTAAACATAAAGGATAAAACCAGTGGTGCCATTCCAAACCCACAAGGCAACCGACTGGGGTAGAGCATACTCCAACTACACATTATCCTCGTCACCCTCGGCGGGATAATAGTAGACCACACCAACATCGTCGTTATCCTCACCTGAAAATATGCAGCGTGAGTACGAATGGTACTCAGCTAGACTTACACAATATTAATAGTACAAAGGAGTAATGCTGGACTCTACAACAAGGAATATGGCTATGTTGATCTGGTTTTGCATAAAGCTAAGTTTATTGAGCAAAATAATACCTTGAAACTATAAGCATTTGCAAAGGAAAAGCAATCTGAAATTTCATGACAGCAAGTAATATGTTCTGAAAAAGAGGTGAAAATAAGCACAATCCCATGCTCAAACATCAACAATGGGCCACCGTTGCCCAAATAAATATGCTACACAAGCATACCGTCTTTCATGACTAAAACCAAGTCATATTTAACACCAAAGTCTCTCATATAAACCCATCCATCCATGACTATCCTAAGTCATGATATAACCACATAATCCCATAACCACATATCCCAAGTTGGATGCTAACATAGACTAACTAACACATCAAACGATCGTCCTGTAACCGTGGACATGGCTATTCGAATAGTTCATACTCTGATCAGAGGTGTACATCTTTACCCACACGATGTGAAAGAAGTCATACGGCTACACTCTAGTTTGATCCGTACCCGTCGGTACCCACACTCTACACATTGAGTGCGGACTAGAGGTCACAACAAAACCTTTCTCACGCTTAGCTCCAACCACCTAAACCACGTCTGGGCCCCCGATGACTTAGCCACACACACAGGTGACTAAGGCGGGCTCACCATCGCGAGAGGCACCTCCGGCCAAAACCAGGCGCGCACGAGGCCCTCCAAAGGAAAGACCATCCTCACGACTGACGGACGGGCGTAGATGGCCACAGCCTCCCGTGCTACTATGTTAAGCCGTCCCATTCCCGGCGTGTGGAAGTACGTAGGGTGCTTGATAGACGTCAACATGTTCGGTCCTTAATGACCCAGACGGAGCTACATGCATCGGGAAAACACCATCCCGTCATCGTCCAATCATCCGTCCAAGTCAAACATATTCTCAATTATAAATCAGAAGTTATTCTTTTCAGATTTTAACCCATCCATGCGTATTAAACTAGTTTCGAACTGATAGCTCCATCTATCTGATTTTTCTAAGCCTAGAACTAAGCATGGCTAAGCATTTGATAAAATAAAAGCATCCCAAAGTCCTTAACTAGGGGTGACAAGGTAAAAATATGGAATCAACAACCAAGGAATGGAAATGCATACAAATGGGCAATATTGACTCTACCCGTTTTCCCATTTTAAATGGATTGAAAGATGCATATAGATATTGTTTTTGTAACCAAATCAATTTATTGAAGACATAGGTTCAATATGCTTAGATGCTTGCCTTGCTGCTGCACGAAGTCATACTCAACCTCAGGTTCTTGCTCCACGTACTCCGAGTTGTCTGAATCTACCGATAAAAAGCGAATATGCAAATAAGAATCAATTAAATATGTCTATGCAAAAATGATCAATTAATTCTGAGATAAACACAGTAGGTTTTTAACATTTTAAAGTGAATTTTAGAGAAAGAATCATTTCAAAATCTTTTATGGTTTATGAGTTACAAAAATAACAAGATAAAAAGGTTGAAAATGGCAGTTTTCTAGTTATTTATATTGTAACCTTAAGTTATTATATTTGACTGACATTTTCTATTAAAATCTCAAGAAGGCATGTATTTTTATATAACAGAGCATAGCCTACTGATTCCAACAAAACTTGGTTCACTGAAATTTGATTTTAAAAGATTTAGATATGAATTTCTCAAGTTTGTCAAAAAGAAGGGTTAGAAATTACTTAGGCCTATTTTGGGAGGTAGTTTTGTCAAAAACAGTTGATCCACAGCAAAGGTTACAATTTTCTGAGTTAAACAAAAGTGGTTTCATATTTTTAGCAGTTAGGATGAATCTTCTAAAAATTTACAAAGTTCTTGGGCACAAAATAAGTTATTTTTGCTTCTTATTATTTTATAAACATTTTCTGTACAGAAGTGGTCCTATTTTATTTCAGAGTATTAAAGTTTACAAATTTACAGAACTAACAAAATTGGTTTCACTCAAAAAGGAGTTAAGATGAAATAGATATGGATTCAAAGGTTGGCCATTTTTCTGTTGGAAAAATAAATCAGTTCATCCTTTTCTTTTCTTTTCTTATTTCCTCAGCCCAGCCCACACGACAGTGAGACAGAGTAGAGGAGGCGCAGGCAGGCTGGGCTGCCGGCTCTGTTCGCCGGCGCCGGCGGCGAACGGCGGCTCAGCCTAGGTTGCGTCCATAAGGAAAAGGGTAGAGGAAGATGAGGCGGACCCGTGGATGCAGGTGCGGACATTAGAGGTGGACGGAGGCTCGCCGGAGACGAGCTTGCGCGGTGGTTAGTTCTCGGGTGTATGGTGCATATAGCCTGGCGGCTATTATTTCGAGAGAGTGAGGTATGCAGAAGCTCCTATGGGTTCCCAGGAAGCTCACTATGCGATTACCCAAGGTGAAGGAACACTGGACAACGGCGGCGACGGTGAAGACAGTCCGGCGGCGGTATAATTCCACGGGTTCACGGCGGCAACTCACTCCGGTTGATCTGAGACCAAGGTAAGACGTCTATAACGTTAGGGACCTCCTAGGGATGGTGAGAAAGCGAGGAATCGAAAGGAAGCTCACCGGAGAGGACGAATTGACGGCAGCGACAACTTGACCGGAGGGAAAAAAGACGACGTCGATCTCCTGGTACACGGGGCTGCGGTTCGATTGGTTGAGGCCAGAGTCTTCTGGGACCAAGGCGATGCTGGCGGCGAGATGATTTAGGCCAGGGTTGTCGAAGCTCGTCGAGATGGCGGCGACGTCACGGCGGCGCTCTGCAGGACAGAGGCAGTGCACGGCGACGACTCCGGTAGGCAAATCCTAAGGTAAAGTGTACAAAAATGGATCGATCAGAAGACTGGGATGACGTTCTCGTGGTCAAGAACGAGCAAGGCTCACTGGGGTTGAGTTGGTTTGGATCAAACAGCTGCCGGCGTCGGGGAAGACGAGGCTATAGTTGATTCTCCCGAGGTAGAAGGTTGGGTTTTCTCTGGAGAACACGACTAGGTCGAGGAGAGGTTGCTAATGGTGAATTATCAATCCAAAAGGTGGAACTTGGTGTGGAGAGGGTCAGCCATGGTGTCTCGGTTTGACGCCGATGCGTGGAGAGAAGCTGGGCGGTGTCTTTGACTGTCAGGTGGGTCCTGGGAGTCAGTGGGTCCCACTTGGCACTGTAATTGGAGAGAATCTCAAGGATTTGGCTAAGTCTAGGAAGCTGTGTTTGTGAGCTGTTTTACACTGGAGATTTCACCGAGCTGCTGAGGGTTTCTGGGGTTGGAGAAATTTATGGTTGTAGGTGAAAATATGTTCTACCAAACTGCCAAGTTTCAAGGCAAGAGGCCTTATATTTTTAATGTGGCAAAAAGATGAAATAGGCTTAGTAACACAGTTTTCTGCAGTTCAATTATTTCCTAGTGCCTTGCTCCTATCGTTTTATGTAGTTTCTTTGAGAATTAAATTAAGCCAAATTTTATGGCTGTAGGATACATTTTGGTACACATTTTGGTTGAAAGGCACTGCTTGAATAGTTATTATTTTTATTTGGTGAAAATAAGAGCTAAGCAATTTATTTTAACTAGTCTTCTAGTTTTGCTGATTTGGAAGATTTTATTGGGGTAGCTATTCAAGTGATAAAATCATGTAAAAGTTACAGTGGATTAATTATGTGGGATAGTGTTTACAGGAAATTTTCCATGATTTTATGTTTAACCAATCACTTTTGGAAATTCCTTAGACTATACAAATGCATATGCATCACTTTTAAAAAAATCAAATTGAGTAAGCAAAACTGGTGTTAAAAATATGGTGATTTTTGTGTAGCTAGCCCAGACTACCTAGGTTCCATTTTTGAAAGTTTCACACAAAAATTCAAAATGGTTTGCTCACAGAAATTCAACAAAAAAGGACCCAGGCTGAAAAATGTTTGAATTTTTAAGGGGTATAAACTAATGAAATAAATTCTGGAAAAAATTATATTAATTCATGACAAATAAACTAATATTTGAATAAATTATCTCCCATATACACTTCTGTTCAATTTGATGCACTTTTTTGTAGTGTTTTGTTTTTGCCGATTTAGGGTTTAATTATTAAGGGTTTAAATATTACAAACTTTATCTTGCAAGAAGAGACAATGCAAAAATTTAAATTGTGCACTCTAAAGACAGTAGGGCATAACACTAATTACCTAAAATTAAATCTAGGGCTGTGACAGCTCTCCCTCCTAAAAAGAATCTCGTCCCCGAGATTGCGATAGGTTGGAGAAAAGATAGGGATAGGCACTGCGAAGATGGTCTTCGCATTTCCACGTGGCTTCATCCTCGGAGTGATTACTCCACTGGACCTTGAAGAAATTTATGGCATCCTTTTGAAAGTTGTATGTAACTGGGACAAGAATCATCGGGGATCAACCTAAACAACGTAGGTAAGGTAGGATCCAAGGCTGGCATACTAGGATCATGTTGGATGGTGCTACCAACGGCATTAGTTTTCCTTAGCAGGGCTACTATGAGGTTACTCTCGGACATATAGACCTACAAGATTGTCTAGATTTATCTCCTTCACAAGGGCTGGGCTATTTAAACTTTCGGTCAAAAAGCTGGTTGGGGGACTCACTAAAGGCTCAAAGATAAGAGCATCTCCAGCAGGGACCCTAAACATAGCCCTCAAACAGTTTTTGGGTGGTGGGACAAAAAATTTAGGTCCAGCAGGGACCCTAATAGAGCCCCTAAAATGAGGAGGCCCCCAAATCCAGCCCCCAAGCCCCTAGTCCTGGGGGCTCTACACCAGAGCCCCTATCGTCGTTTTTTTGGCGCGATGACAATTCCTCCTGCCTGCACGCCGCCTCCCGCCGAACTCCTGCGCCGCCACCTCCCGCCCGGCCTCCTGCGCGCCGCCCTGCTTGTCGGCCTCCTGCGCCGCGCCGCCCGACCTCCCGCGCCCCGGCCTCCCGCGCCCCGGCCTCCCGCTCGCCGGCCTCCCGTGCCCTGCCCTCCGGCGCGCCGCCCTCCCGCGCGCCAGCCTCCCTCGCCCTGCCCTCCGGCGCGCCGCCCTCCCACGCGCCGGCCTCCCGCGCCCTGCCTCCCGCGCCCCGGCCTCCCGCGTGCCGCCCTCCCGCGCCCTGCCTCCGGCGCCCCGGCCTCCCGCTCACCGGCCTCCCGCGCCCCGGCCTCCCGGTGCGCCCCGGCGGCCTCCCACGCGCCGGCCTCCCGCGCCCTGCCTCCCGCGCGCCGCCCTCCTGCACCCTGGCCTCCCGCGCGTGGCTTCCCACGTGCCGGCCTCCCGCGCCCCGCCTCCCCCGCGCCGCCCTCCTGTGCCCTGGCCTCCCGCCCGCCGGCGCGGCCTACGCCCTGGCCTCCCGCGCGCCGCCCTCCTGCTCTAAATTCTTATAAATATTTATGTTTTAATTATAGTGTTAAACTAGACATATACATATAGTCTACGGTGAAAAATAATAGAAAAAGAAATAAGGGCTGAGAAATGGGGGCTGTTGCTGGAGTTCGGAGCATTTTTAGGGTCCAAAGAAAATAGGGGCAGCCCCCATTTAACATTTGGGGGCTCTAAAATATGGGCTATTGCTGGAGATGCTCTAAGGGGTTGGATTGCTTACAGGGACTTAATTTAAACCTATCTCCATTTCAAACAAATCAGGTTCAATATTTCTACCCGACTTTGTAACCCACTGGCTACTAAGATTTCAACAATTATGCGGAAAAGAATTTCCACGTTCTAGTCAGGAAGTTAAATTGAGCTAGCTATTAGGTTCAGTACAAAGGATGGGAGTGACTGGAGTATTAAGGTTGGTTGACAGCTAGGTTCCACCCGACAGTAGGTTCAGTTAGCGGACCTCACATAACATCGCACTACCCGGAACTTGGGTGCTACTACAGGGTTCTGAAATTTATGTGACTAGAGATCTAACTGGCTTTCGTGTGCTTAGTTTCATGTGGTGTTATTTTCTGGACAGCAAGCATTTAGGAGTGAAGACCCTAAATAAACGGGTACGTGATTAGGATCACGGTCCCTACGTAGGTTTAGACAAAAAGGGGTGCACAACAACCATCGTATGCATTGACTTTACATAGAGTTATCGAGGATGTACCTAGGTGCTTTCTATTCATTGATCTACAAACCTGGGCAACATGGCTTAGGAACTTTGAAGCTAAACTTTTAGGTGTAAAGTGATGGCAAGGCTAGGCACTGATAAGAGCTAAAAGAGAGTCCGTCGTCACAAGGTAGTACTTAATGTAGAAACTGTCCAGTATGTCCAGTGAGCTTCATTGGCGGTAGCAGGGAATGCCATGTGTACGCTAAAGCTTTGGATTTATACATGGTACATGCTGACCTGGTATGTTTATCGGAGGAGGGAACTCCAACCGTGGGGAGTCTAGGGACCCCCCTTTGAGGTTCGGCCAGGGGAGTTGTTCAAAGGACGGCTGCGGCGTCTGGTCAAAAATATGCTTGGGCCCTAGGGGCCCGGGCTGAGATGGCACACAAGGGAGGCAGAAGAAGTATACAGGTTCGGGCCGCGCGGAGGCGTAATACCCTACTCCTGTGTGTGTTTGCTATGTGGGAGATGAATGTGGTTTGTTCTTACAAGGTGTTCTTCAGGGGTGCTCAGGAGCTAGCCCTCGCTTGGGGACTAAGTCTCTCTAGAAGCTCCCCCTCTCTAGAAGCCTCCCTCCAGGAAAGAAAGAGCCGGAGCGAGCGGGATAGAGAGAGCGAGCGAGCGAGCCACTGGAACCGGGGATGCTCTTTCTGCCTGGCATGGATCCTCCTTTCATAGTATAAGGGGAGTCCACAGTGCCTAGCTCACATGTAAGGAGAATGCTTTTCTCGGTATCGTATGTCTTGTTGTGCGCACGCGGCCGCCTGCTGAGCCACGCTGGAGTTGGTTCGGCACGTTGGGTCGCCATGCTACTCGGCAGTTGTGGGCAGCTAGGTCGTGAAGATGTGACAGCGCACGCCTTCGCTGCCAGAGCGCGGAAAAATGAAGCCCTCTTAGTCAAAAGTTCTCTGACTGCACAGGGAGCCGGCCCACGGGGGGCCGTTTGAGAGTCCACGCACGTCCGAGCGGGCGATAGGCGCGACACGCCCCGTCGCCTCATCATTAATGCGGGTAGTTGGGGAGCTGACCCGCTCGAGTCAGGCTCGTGCCTGGGGCAGAGAGCTCATCGAGCCCTCCGCGCACACAAGGCATCGAGCCCCTCGGGGACCGAAGTTGTGGGCCTCGGGACCGGGGGGCGAGACCCGGGGCCGTGAAGTCCCAGCAATGTGCCCCGGGGACGCGACCCGGGGCTGAGGAGGTAGGACCCGGGACCGGGCGCCGAGACCCGGGACCGGGGATGTCCCCCAGTAATGTGCCCCGGGGACGTGACCCGGGGCTGAAGCTGTGGGTCCCGGGACCGGGGGGCGAGGCCCGAGCCCGAGAAGTCCCAGTAATGTTCCCAGGGACATGCCCTGGGATTGACGAGGCAGCTCCTGGGACCGGGGGGCAAGGCCCGGGCCCGGGAAGGTCCCAGCAATGTTCCCGGGGACATGCCCCGGGACTGAGGAGGTGGCTCCCGGGACCGGGGGCGAGGCCCGGGACCGGGAAGGTCCCCGGGACGCGGGGCCCAAGGTGGATGCGAGCCATCGTCGCAACTTGCCCGGGGAGTGCGCACCTGGGCCCATGCAATGCTCGTGCCCAGGTACTTAGCGGGAAAACAGCCGTAGCCGGCCGTCACCGGTGCAAAATGTGGGCCCCGGAGGAGCTGCCGTAGCCGAAGATCCACGCGTTCCCAGGGTATGTGGGGCCCCCAGTCCCGTGTCGCCGACAGTGGCCCCTGGCCCTGTTGCTCGGCCAGGACCCACTTTGGGCAGGAATAGGGCCACGTCTTTAAGAAACGAGGGGACACGGGGCCCACCTGGTTTGACAGAAGACGAGATGGGGCGGCCGACGGCCATGATTGCGTCACCGCACCAATTGACGTCCCTGCTGCCGAAGAAGAGGGGGATGCCAGGGCCCAGCCGTCTCCCGCGAGGGGGGAGCGGGCCCTGGTACCTTTTTTTGCTGCCCGGCCAACAGGAGCGTCGAGAGGCCGCCCAGGTCCGTGTGGACCACGAGAGCGGGCGGGCAGTGATCTCAATGGTGAGGCAGCAGCTCACCGCCTGAGATCTTCGTGGCGACCCACCAGCTGGAGATTGAGGTGGCAGAGGGGCGCGTCGTCCAATTGGAGGGCGCCGCCAAATCTGCCGCCGACGAGGCCTCCCGTGCCCGGTCCGAGATGGAGGTGCGGGAGAAGGAAAAATCCTCCCAGGTGGAACGCGTCCGGGCGCAAGAGGCTAGGCTCGTGGCCCGGAAGCATGAGATCACCGCGCGCGAGGAAGCCGTGGTGGTTCGCGAGGAGGCACGGAAAGCCGCGGCCGACACCGTTGCAACGGTGGCAGGGTTCTTCGACCGCGGCGAGTGCCTTGTGGAGCTGATGACTGACGAGGAATCCGAGGAAGACGGCAGTCGACTTCTGACACTGCCCGGGGTCTGGTGCGAGGAAGACGAGTGACCTCCCCCTGGACGACGACATGTCCCGGTCTCCGCTCGTGCTTGCGCTCTTTGCTTGTTTTTTTTGTTTTTTTTGACTTCCCGGGCCCGGGAACGCCGAGTACCAGGAGCCATCCGACTCCGAGCGCCAGCAGCGGCGAACGGCCGTAGCGCCTAAGTCCCCTTTCTAGGTCCTAGGGCAGCTGCCTGCCCCGGGGACTCGATCCCCGAGGGTAGCGAGCGTGATAGTCGCCCGCCCCAGGAACTCGGTCCCTGGGACGGCTAAGTCCGTCTTCCGGCCCCTGTTGCCCAGGAGCTCGGCTCCCGAGGGCAGCGAGCTTGGTAGTCGCCCGCCCTGGGATCTTAGTCCCCGATGACCACGAGCAACTGAGCGCGAGTCTTCCGGTCCCGGGGGCCCTCCATGCCCCCGAGAGCTACTGGCCTCGGGAGCGCAGCGAGGCCACGGGGAAAGACTGCTAGACAGAGAGAAAATACGAAAAGATGCCCCGCGTGGGTTAGGTATGGCCGTCGTGCTACGCTCATGCCCTTTGGCTCGCCGGGAGCCCCTCGGGGACCGACCTTGACCGGGCACGGGGTCACCAGGCAACGAAGCACCCGGCGCCTCGGCGGTGGCCGGGGAGGAGCTGGCCAGGCCGGGCACCGCAGCCCACCCCGGGAATCTAGGCTGGCCCGATGGGGGGTTATGCCCGAGACCCCGGAGCATCGACAGTGCCCGGGGCGCGGTCCACGACCTGACCATCAGGCCTCAGCAACCGGGGTAGCGCTAACCCAACGGCCGTCGCGCTAGGCCCTGGCAGATTCCGCTTTGTCCCTAGGGCTGAGGAGAATGAAACACATGACCATACAAACGGGGGAAGAATAGAAATTGAGCAATGTTTAAAGTGGGATAAGATTACGTATCTGGATGTTGAAAACGGTGGTGTGGCTCCGCGAGCACAATCCCGGGGCCAGGAGCGTTGCTAGCCCCTGGGCCAGGAATTCGCGCCGGAAATGAATCTGGAATGGGGGCCCCGGCCCGCATCCAGGTTTGGAAAGAAAACCGGCGCAGGCCTGAGTACCCTATTTAAGCCTGCTGAGGATGGGTCTAATCTGCACACGATGAACTGTGAGAGTACTTGGCTCGTTCCTTTGTCCATTCCATGCTACGAACTGTGATGTTGACCACCTCCCAAAGGCGTCCTCGCAATAGCGACCGTGTGGACGAAAAGGTTACGCATAAGCATTTCGCCCCCTACCTCCGGAAAAAACCGAGCCTGAGGCTAGCCAGGCAGGACACCGCAACCGCCGGGCCCGGGGCGCCGCACGGAGGGGCGCCGCCATGGCCCCATGGCTGGACAATGCCCCGGGCTTATCATGTGGGGATACAGTAGCTCGTTGGTAGGGAACTGATGATAATGCGCAAACCCCAACCGCCGCACGGGCGCGGCCCGAATATGCCCCCCAGGGGTTGAGACCGCCACAAACGCAACACACGGAAAAAGACAAAGGGCACGAGACCGGGAAGGATATTAAAAATGCTGCTTAGTAAAGTGTATACACATGGGGGACCCGGCCAGCGTTGAGATCTGGAGAAATCCGGCGCAGGCCCGGGCACACCGCAACTTACAGGATGTGTTTACAGATAAAATTTGGGAAGATGCTCGATGTGCCAGGGATTGGGAAGCGGGTCCCATCCTCCTGGCCTAGTCTTACCGAGCCCGGTCGGGAGACACCGATCACCAGGAAGGGGCCTTCCCACAGGGGGGAAAGTTTATTTCTTTCCGGCACGTGTGAGGACACGGCGGAGGACTAAGTCCTCGACCTGGAGTGATCGGGCCCGAACCTTACGCTGATGATAGCGCTTAAGGCTCTGCTGGTAACGAGCGATGCGGAGCGAGGCGCGCCGCCTGCGTTCCTCGAGGAAGTCGAGGTTGTTGAGCTGTATGTTCTCTGGTCCCGGCCTGACGGGGGCCGGGAGCTCGGGCTCAGCTCCCTCGGAAGGGAGCGAGCTCTCGAGGCCGGGAATAGATATGGGCCCGGGACCGGGGGGCTCGGGCTGGGATATGGAATGTATCGGGACGACTTCCCCGGACCCGCTCTCGCCGAGGCGATGCTGTTCGGGTAATTGCGCCTCGTCTGGAATGTGCCCGGGACCCGGGGGCCCCAGACTGGAGATGGAATGAATCGGGACGACTTCCCTGGACTCGCTCTCGCCAGGGCGATGCTGTCCGGGTAATCGTGCCCCGTCTGATATGTAATGGACATGTACCCGGGACCCGGGGGCCCCGTACTGAGATATGGTATGAATCGGGACGACTTCCCCGGACCTGCTCTCACCAAGGCGATGTTGTCCGGGTTATCGCACCCTATCTGGTTGTGAAGTTGAAGTTGTTCCAGATGCCGCGTCCCCAGACTCGCACTCGCCTTGGTGAGCCTGCCCAGGTTCAGGCTCCCCAGAGTCGGGCCCGGGTGGCGGATCCCGGGCCACTCGTTTGTCGGGCAAGGGGCGCTCGACGACGAGCGCCGCGCTCGCCACTTGTGGGGTTGCCGCTGGGCTCGGTGCCGCGGCCAGCAACTCGCGCATCATGGCTTGAAGCCACGGCGCGAGGAGCGGGCGTACGCCCCGCCACCGAGGGTAGCGAGGACGTTCTCGGGTTCTTGGAACTCGAGAGGTTGCTCCGGATCGGGAGCGGGATTCGGATCATTGATCGGCCTGACCGTTGCCCCAAATCGGACCATTCGCCTAGGGATCGGACCGTCCGCCTAGGGATCGGACCGTCCGAATCCCGACGATCGGACCGTCTGCCTAAGGATCGGACCGTCCGAATCACCCCGATCGGGCTTGGCCTGCTGCCGCTCCTGCTGGAACTTGTTGACACGCTCGGCCAAGTTCTGGATGGCGCGGCACTTCGTAAGGTCATGCCGGTCCGTCTAGTGGAAGGCGCACCACTTTCGGGCCATTGCCGGCAGCGGCGGCACACGTGCGGCCTTTTGCCGCTTGCCGCCGTCATCGTCCCCGTGGGCAACGTCGCCCCGGGGGCTGCCTGCAACAGCCAAGGCGAAGTTCTCGGCGGCCGCCTTGTCCTTCTGGCACTTCCTCCTGTCCCGCCATGACGCAGAACGTGAGGGCTCGCCGTCCTCTCCAGGGCCCAGGAAGGTACCCTAGAAGTTCGCCACGAACTGGTGGCAGAGGTTCTCCCAGGAGTAGATCGAACCCTCGGGGAGGTTCATCATCCAGGAGCGAGCCTAGGCCTTAAGGGCGACGGGGAAGTAGTTCGCCATCACCTTCTTATTGCCGCCGGCCGCCTGGATGGCGGTGGTGTATATCTGCAGGTACTCCGTGGGGTCGATGGAGCCGTCAAATTTCTCCGGCAAGCTAGGCCGGAACTTGGCCGGCCAACGCACCTACCGGAGGCCTGGGGAGAGCGCCAGGCAACCCGAGCCGTACTGAGCGGGCTCGGACGACGGACGATGGTTTCCTGCCGGGAGGTTAGAGCTGGAGGCCTGCGCCTCGGGACACGCGACGGCGTTCGCGCGTCGTTCGCGCTGTCGCTCCAACGTGACCCAGGCGTCCTCATGGGACTGCATCCGGTTTAGCCGGTCACGGAGGTCACCATGGCCATTCTTGGCCGGAGGCTTGGCCCGAGGCGCCGCGCTCCGGGCTTGGTTCTGCTTCGGGGCGGGGGCCCGGCCCGCGCTAGAGGTCGCACGATCGGCACTCCCGGCCCCTGCACTGCTATCGGCAGCTACCTGGCGATGGGCCGCACCTACCAGGTCGGCAACTTCGTTGAGCCATTGCCGCTCCCGGCCCCCGCCTCCGGTAAATTCCGGGGGGTGGCGCAGGAGGGGTTCCGCCGCCAGGAGGGCTTCCTGCAGCGACGCGGACTGCAAGTTGAGATGGCGGCACGCCGTGGAGCGGCGCGTCCGCACGCGCCTCATGGATGAGGCCGCGGCGGACCCAGCAGGGCACTTGCCGGCTCCCTCCACAAGGGAAGGGGCTGAGGCCACACAACCAGGCCGCCGAGGGGTGAGCTCGGCCCGCCAGGCACGCGCCGCGCGCCCCCAGGAAGACGGGGAGGGGGAGCATGGCGGGCTCGCCACCGGGCTAACGTCGCCCGGTGGGGTGAAGCCGCCGGACTCCTCGTCGAAGTCCCGTAGACAATGACCTCCTGCCATGAAGCGTGTAGGTGCTGGGGACGCCGGTGTGCCGCCTGGAAGTGAAACTCCCCCTACCTGGCGCACCAGCTGTCAGAGGAGGGAACTCCAACCGCGGGGAGTCTGGGGACCCCCCTTTGAGGTTCGGCCAGGGGAGTTGTTCAAAGGACGGCTACAGTGTCCGGTAGAAAATATGCTTGGGCCCCGGGGGCCCGGGCTAAGATGGCACACAAGGAAGTCAGAAGAAGTATACAGGTTCGGGCCGCGCGTAGGCGTAATACCCTACTCCTGTGTGTGTTTGCTATGTGGGAGATGAATGTGGTTTGTTCTTATAAGGTGTTCTTCAGGGGTGCTCAGGAGCTAGCCCTCGCTTGGGGACTAAGTCTCTCTAGAAGCTCCCCCCCTCCAGAAGCCTCCCACCGGGAAAGAAAGAGCCGGAGCGAGCGGGATAGAGAGAGCGAGCGAGCCAGCCTCTGGAACCAGGGATGCTCTTTCTGCCTGGCATGGATCCTCCTTTCATAGTATAAGGGGAGTCCACAGTGCCTAGCTCACATGTAAGGAGAATGCTTTTCTCGGTATGGTATGTCTTGTCGCGTGCACGCGGCTGCCTGCTGAGCCACTACGGAGTTGGTTCGGGATGTCTTGTCGCACACGTCCGCCTGCGGAGCCACGCCGGAGTTGGTTCGGCATGTCAGGTCGCCATGCTGCTCGGCCGCTGCGGACGGCTAGGTCGTGAAGATGTGATAGCGCACACCTTCGCTGCCAGAGCGTGGAAAAATGAAGCCCTCTTAGTCAAAAGTTCTCTGACTGCACAGGGAGCCGGCCCACGGGGGGCCATCCTGAGAGTCCACACACGTCCGAGCGGGCGACAGGCGCGACACGCCCTGTCGCCTCGTCATTAATGCGGGTAGTTGGGGAGCTGACCCGCTCGAGTCAGGCTTGTGCCCGGGGCAGAGAGCTCATTGAGCCCTCCGCGCACACAAGGCGTCGAGCCCCTCGGGGACCGAAGCTGTGGGCCCCGGGACCGGGGGGCGAGACCCGGGGCCGTGAAGTCCCAGCATTGTGCCCCGGGGACGTGACCCGGGGCTGAGGAGGTGGGACCCGGGACCGGGGGGCGATACCCGGGCCCGGGGATGTCCCCTAGTAAGGTGCCCCGGGGATGTGACCCGGGGCTGAAGCTGTGGGTCCCGGGACCGGGGGGCGAGGCCCGGGCCCGAGAAATCCCAGTAATGTTCCTGGGGACATGCCCCGGGACCGAGGAGGTGGCTCCCTGGACCGGGGGATGAGGCCCGGGCCCGGGAAGGTCCCAGTAATGTTCCCGGGGACATGCCCCGGGACCGAGGAGGTGGCACCCGGGACCGGGGGCAAGGCCCGGGACCGGGAAGGTCCCCGGGACGCGGGGCCCGAGGTGGATGCGAGCCGTCGTCGCGACTTGCCCGGGGAGTGCGCACCCGGGCCCAGGCAATGCTCGTGCCCAGGTACTTAGCGGGAAAACGGCCGTAACCAGCCGTCACCAGTGCAGAATGTGGGCCCCAGAGGAGCTGACGTGGCCGAAGATCCACGCGTCCCCGGGGTATGTAGGGCCCCTAGTCCTGTTTTGCCGACAATGTTTCCCCCCTTAAAATTTTTAGGATGTTAACTAGTGAGCGGAGGACAACTAATCTAGTAGGTTAGGTCTGCTATAAATTTTTTTAGCAATACTATTTTCATTAACCTAATGATACCAGGATGACCAAATGGCTGGCTATACTATACTATCATGGAAGGTACACTGGTGTCTAGTGAAGCAATTGTAGATCAATGCACCTGATGTCTTATGTTAGATAACTTAAGATGAGAGCTAACTTAGGATAAGGGTTAGAGAACTAGATGTTTATAGGATCAAGGTGCGGGATCTTGGTAGTGTGATGAGGAAGGTGGTGAAGTCTCTTGGTTCGGCATGCTCTCTATCGCCCGAAACGGCAACGGCCCTGGCAGCCACACTCCCAGCCTCGGTGACAAGATCAGCGAACCCTCAACTCCTTCGACCTAAATGGTGAATGATGGAACAAACTAGAATGAACTTAGGTTTTCGATATCTCAACCATAGGTTGACTAACTAATAGAAATGTTGTAAATAGGTGGGGAATATGGAATAGTGGTGCTAGAAATCCTCTAACTTGAGTTGGGTAACCTAGAATAGGGTTAAACTGAGCTGAAGGGTTCTAGGTTGGCATGTATGGCTCCATGAAGTTGCTCGGCCGCCAGGTTCGCCTTGACGGTTTCCGGGCAGCGAGCAAGATTTAGCTTCCGCTCGATGGTGTGGAGCCAATCATCCGCATCTAACAGATCATCAGAGCGGGAGAAGACTGGGGGCTGTGTACGCTGAAAATCAGCAAGCCCACCGGCAGCTTGATGACCACCTCTGCCCGCAGCTTGGGCGAAATGAGCAGCAGTGGCAGCCGTGCTTGCTGCGATTTGTTGGAGCGTGACATTCTGAGCTTGACGGTTGCGCTCCATAGCCATCAAAACATCGGCCATGGTAGGTGGAGGTGGTGGTTCTTGGTCATTACGACAAGAACCTTCTGGTGTCTCTTGAGGTTGAGAACGGGTGTGAGGACGAGATATCCTATGGGCATAATCAGAATAATGATTATTAGCAAAGGGAACTACAATTGGTGGTAAGCTATGAGGGAAGGATAACATATCAGCATTATTTAAGTTACAGTACTACTATTACGAATGAAATCGCCAAATGCACTGAAATGGCGATATGGTTAGCCTAGCATGCCATGATGCATCTCAATAAGATCCAATGAAAAATCAAGTAAACTCACACCACTCCTACAATCTGAACAAGAACCTCAAAAACCAATAAGAACTAAACACGTTCCTGCGAGGGGATAATTAGGACCGTGAACTACCCGTTAAAATAAAAGAAAGATCGAAGATCCAATTAAACCGGCAATCATATGACCATAGTGGATATCTAAGTAATTTTGTAGCAAGCGTCTCTCAGCTGGGAGTACCCTTTAACAATTTATTATGTGTATTGTTCATGGTTACATATTTTATTTTTTCAGAAGACTAAAATCTGAAATTTTTAGGACTGCCAGATAGCAGCCAATTCATGAATTTTTAGAGGGGCTACAGAAGAGATAAAATTTTGGAAATTTTTGTGAGGCTTCCTGGTATAGTTGAGAGTCTCCAGAAAAATTGACAAGGGAAAAAGATGAGTAGAACTTTCTGTAGAAAATCATGAACAGCTGCTGGTCCAGAATTCCAGAATACAGGTTTTTGCATGATCGAGCTTGAAACTGGAGTGGTAGGCTTCCAAAATTTTTAGAAATTTTAGGGTAGGTTCAGGGGATAGTAAAGCACCATTTAGTTTACTGGTTTACAAAATTTTACATTGTTTTTAGTAAAGTGAGAGTAATTTCCTTCCATTCGACATACTGGTTTTCATTTCGAACTATCATTTGAATGAAACAAGCATAAAGTTGATTTTACAAATAAAATCACAGCAAGGTTAGGAGATAAAATGAGACTAAGGTGAGGATGAATACTAGAAAGGGATAAGAAGCAAAAAGGATCACCCATCCTAATGGTTTTCCAAAAATAGTTCATTTTGAACCTTTCGCAAGCATTTTTGCAATCACTAGGCTAAGCTCTAGCCTACAGTCAGTATTGCTCTGATACCAACCACTGTGGACACCCCGGAAGTGCATTATGGAGAGTAATTACTATGACAACGTGAAATATCTAGATGGATGGGATCTCGAATCAAAACCAAATAAGCACAGTAACCATCCATCCTCATCGCAGCCTTGCCATAATATTTACCTATTCATAATACAAATCCAAAGCGCCGAATTCAGAAATAAGGAGATATTTGGAGAGTTGATTCACCAGTCCGAAACGATGAAGTATACCCGTCAAACCACACGAAGGTGGTGACCAAACACGATATACACTTCTGGGGACATGGTCTACGGTTGAATCAATATCCATGCATCTCATCATTTCTAAATTCTTAATAATGTGTGACTAGCCCAGGAAACCTCTAGTCCCACACTTTCATCTTAGCAATTGATAAACATCACAAGTACTCTAAATATGGATAAAAGTGCAGCAGGGTTATATATATATTACATAGAGGGTTCACACCCTAAATCATCACAGAGTAGCACAAAAGATAGCAGCGGAAATGTGAACATAAAGGATAAAACCAGTGGTGCCATTCCAGACCCACAAGACAACCGACTGGGGTAGAGCTTACTCCAACTACATATTATCCTCGCCACCCTCGGCGGGATAATAGTAGACCACACCAACATCGTCGTTATCCTCACCTGAAAATATGCAGCGTGAGTACGAATGGTACTCAGCTAGAGTTACACAATATTAATAGTACAAAGGAGTAATGTTGGTCTCTACATCAAGGAATATGGCTATGTTGATCTGGTTTTGCATAAAGCTAAGTTTATTGAGCAAAATAATACCTTGAAACTATAAGCATTTGCAAAGGAAAAGCAATATGAAATTTCACGACAGCAAGTAATATGTTCTGAAAAAGAGGTGAAAATGAGTACAATCCCATGCTCTAACATCAACCATGGGCCACCGTTGCCCAAATAAATATGCTACACAAGCATACCATCTTTTGTCGATGCTTTGCACCGGCAATAAAACTATAGTGCTACTCGGCGAAGGGAAACTCGGTGGATTGCAGAGGAACACAAAAAGGTTTTATATTGGTTCAGGCCCTCGATGTGAGGTAATACCCTACGTCCAGTTGAGGTGTTATTCCACTGAAGTGTTTTGGTGATCAATGATCTTCCGTGTGTTGTTCTGCCCTCATGGGGCGCCCTGCCTCCCCTTATATACTGGGGGACCGGGGTACATGATAAGGATCCCAGCCAGATACGGCCAAGGGATTTCCTTCTTAGAGATAGAAACATATCTGACCTAGACTGTTATTCCTCATTGTACAAGGTAAATCCTACCGGGTGTTATCTTATCTCTAATTATATGGTTCGGTCCATCCTCTATCCGAGTGGCCCATATGCCGATGGTGAGGTACCCGGGGGCCATGGCCTCCACAGTAGCCCCTGAGACCTTCATAGTTGAGTGACAGCTGACGCCAAGTGCTCACCCTCCACAGTGAAGATTGCCCGAATGCGATGCTCCCGAGTACTCTTTGTCCGAGTGAGTCTTCTTCCCGAGGCCTGCTTCATGTCAGCTAGCAGCGAGGCTATGAAGGGCTTCATGTAGATGTATGAATAGTGTGCGCCGAATAGGCGCACCTATTAGGTGTAGCCCCCGACTTTGTGCTTAATTGTGAAGACAATTAAACATAAAGTCAATGATCTTTAACCTGATAATCGTTCCTGAGTAGATTACTACTGGTATATGAGATTTTTCGGTATCATGTCAACCGAAATAAACTTTATAGTCTTGCCGAGTAAGGATCTACTTGTATGTAGGACTCTTCGACTTTGTGTCAGTCGGAATGTATGTTTATAGTCTTGCCGAGTAGGATGCTACTCGTATATGGAACTCTTCAGCATCATGTCAGCTGGAAAAAAGGGGTTTATAATCTTTTTTGAGTGGTGTCCCACTCAGAAGTTAGACTCCTCCGCATCATGTCAGCGGGAAAAGATATTTATAGTCTCTCCTGAGTAGTGCACTACTCGAAAGTTAGACTCTTCAGCGTCATGTCAGCTGGAATGATGTTGCTCATGGCAACTAGTGGCCACGCATGTAGGCCGAGTACCACTGCATGAAAAATAAATCCACTGCGTGGTTAGGTGTACCCGAGAAAGATACCTGCATCCCCAAATTTAATGAAGACCAGCCTGTGATTCTTGTAAGGATATATCCTCGAGACCTTGTGGATAAAACTGATACCCAAACATATATGTTTAGCAGTAAGGCTCTCATGAAGCATATCTGTTTACCTCATCGACTCCTGTTAGTAGCACCAGCGCTATAATTTCAACTCAACCTGCGAGCGGCCCACATGGAGCATGCTACTGTAGGAACTCATATCTTGGTGGCCCAGTGCTGACTGTGTAGGCCCAAGCCCATCTAGTCTGCATCGGCTCTATAAAAGCGGGGAGAGAGAAAAAGATTCCTTCATCTTCCCTAAATCAGCCAATCGCTTCGTCTTCCACCTTCGCGCCTGACTTTTCGCTTCCCGCCCGCCTTGGGTTAGCTGCTGCTATTCCCCACCCCAACTCGGGTGATTCCAATCCTCTTCGTCTATTCCAAGCCCCCGATTCATTTTTCTCCAAATCTTGCTGCTTCCAGCCATGCCGAAAGCTTTGGATCTAGCGGGTGCGCCGGAGAGTGCTTGGCCGATTTTAGATTGCAGCTCGGTGAAGCTGAAGCTGCTGGAGAGTCAACTGAAGTTGCCTAGCCAAGAGGTGATTCGCTGGCGGCCGGCTAAGGGTGAGTCGGTCCCCAATCCCCAACCTAGTGAAACAATAGTTTTTGCCTCTTTTTTCGATCGGGGCTTGTGCCTTCCATCTTTCGATTTCTTCTGCCGCGTCCTTGACTTCTACGGGCTAGAGTTGGTGCATTTGAACCCCAACTCGATTCTTCAGATCTCCATATTTGTTACTCTCTGTGAGTGCTTCTTGGGTGTCGAACCCCATTTTATTTTCTTCCGGCATCTGTTCCACATCAAACCCCAGCCCTCCAAGAATAACGTCAGTGTAATAGGGGGGCTGGTCTTCAGCTAAGGAGCGATAGGAAAAGGTCATATCTTGATCTTCCCTTGAAATCCTCCTTAAAAGGCTGGCACAAGGAGTGGTTCTATTGCGCAGATCTGGCTCCCTCCTTGCGGCCATTCACCAGCTTGCCACCGGTGGTTTTACCAAATTGGTCAGCAGAGCCATCCTTTGAGGAGATGGGCCAAGCACATCAATTGTTGGTGAAGTTAGATGACCTCAAGAAGGCTGGCATGACAGGACCTTGGGTGGCTCGTTGCTTCCTGACTCGGCGCATCCAGCCGCTAAAGCTGAGGTGCGCATTTGGCTGGGCCTTTAAGGGCAAAAATGATCCTGACCGAGTAAGCAATGAGTCAGCCAACAAGCGCGTAGTGACCGAGACCCTATTTGGTTACTTCTCCGAAGGGGTGATCGCGACCGAAGACGATAATCGTCGGGTCGTGGCCTATAGCTTCATTCGGCCCCGGACCAAGGTAATCTTTAATCTTCTTCTGTGATGAATGCCTGTGGGCTTGTGTCTGCGATTGTTCAGCACTGTATGATGTATTTTGTTGACTCGTCTATAGTGGCATGAAGAATTTGATGAAGACTCCTGCCCGTTGTCGGCCGTTGCATCGAAGAAGAGGCCGAGGAGCCCCTCTGCTACCCAGCCCGACTCCAAGAGAGCGGGGAAGAAGCCCATTCTGTATCGGGGCGAGGGGGCCATGACGCTGTGCGCCGTGGTAGGGAGCCTGAAGATAAAGGACACCGTTGCTGCGGTGCCCAGGCGATCAAGTCCCAGGTTGAGACCTGTGGGTTTGAGCCCAACATTGCTGAATCCGGCAACAGTACCACCGAGTGGTTGGCCGGAGCAGGTACCGCCGAGCACGGGGGTGCCCAAGCTAGCCACATTAGAGACGGGGCCGCCTCAAGCCGATGTACCACCGCCAATTGTGACGCCGACTAGCCCGACTACTGAGCGCACTGCGCTGGAACCTGAATCACCCGGTGGGAGACTCAAGTTCTCCAAGAGGTATGCTGCTCCGGGTCTTCTGGGATTCTTGCCTGTTGAAGTAGTGTTCTGATATCTTGTTTGTCATGCAGGAAGCGGGCCGATATCGATCTCAAGGAGACCGATCCGACCGCTCCCCTTGAAGAGCCTGCCCCAGCCGAGCCGGCGGCCGCGAACATACCCGCTGAGCCGGTGGCCAGCCCAATCGTGGAGACTGAGGTGGTCCCGACTGCAGGGTCGCCGTCGCCACCCGACCAAGAGGAAGTTACTGAGGTTGAGGCCCCAGCCCCTGAAGTGTCGCCCACCGCAGAGGCCGCTATTGGAGCCCCGAGTCATCCCCGAGGCCGTAGGGGATGACTGCGTCGAGGCCAGGACCCCGTCGCCGTCGTGGTCGTCGTCGTCATCGTCGCTGCCGCCGGAGATCCCGAACCTGCCTCGGATTGAAGCTCCTCCACGTAGGATGCCTCGGACGTTCACCTGGACGGCGCCTGACAGGACCGTGAAGAGCTTCAGGATTAACGAGGCCGCAGCGAGGAGGGAACGCGAAAGGTTGCTCCGCGCTGCCATTGCCGGGTCCGAGGGGGTTTGGGTATGACCCCTGTGATAAGAGTCCTGATGGTCTTCTCGTTTTGACGTCTTGACTCCAATTTTGACTTGCTCTCTCCCTGAGCAGGAGCTTGTTGACCGCAACGAGGCGATGACCAAAATCCTGGTCGAAATGGCCCCCCATCTCGCAGAACTGGAGCAGCTCTGGGCATTGAAGGCCGAGATGGAGGCGCGTCACGCGGGAAGGGAAGCCTGGCTGAAGAGTGGCGCTGACCAGCTCAGGGAGGAGACTTCGACCCTAGCCGGAAAGATCAGAGTTAAACTCCCCGAATGCACCTTCCCGACTAAACCATCGACGTATTCATCCAGCCACGTTGTTCTCGACTGCCCAGTTATGTCTTGACTACACGGTTGAGCTCTTGGCTAATCTGTCGTGCAGCCCTCGAAGCAGAGTTAAAGACCCGAACAGAGAGGGAATCCCAGCTGAAGGAGGCCGAAGAAGCTAGGGCCAAGCTTGAGAAGGTCAAGGCCGACCTGACAAAGGCCAATGCCGAGCTTGATCGGGAGAAGGCCGAGTTGAAAGAGGCCGTCGCCAAGCTCAATAAGGAAAAAGCTGAACTGGAGAAGACCGTGGCTGGGTGGGAGGCCGACTACGAAAGTAAGTCCTCAACCCAACCGTGATCTTAACCAATCCATTAATCATTCTGTCTGCAACTGAGTCTGACAAGTTTACTTGCCGATGGACTCAGACAGACATGAGAGTCAATGTCCAGGCCCAGTATCGGTTTTACACAGAGGAGATAAGAGTCATCGGGGAGTCACGAGAGGCCCTCGTCGGGTCCGTGAAAGGGCTCCTCGACCTCATAGATCCCAGCCCTGTGGGAACAGTTGCAGTAGGATCCCCAAGTAGAGGCGCGTCTTGAGGACGCACCGAGTGCCTGAAGAGGTACTCGGATAAGCGGTGTTGTTGCCGGCGTGGCCCAACCTTGGCGATGACAAGTCCATCTACCGAGGGCAGATTTGAAGCCATTGGGAGGGGTTTGCGAGGAGAACGCTCGAGGAGGCGCTGGAGCTGATTGCCACGGGCGAAGCCGACTACTGAGATAATTACTGAGACTAGGTCTATAAGGGCAACATATTATGTAGTCGGTATGTATGAACTTTTGTCGAAAACATATGTAAATATATGTGCGACGCCACCAAGCTTGTGCACTCAGTCGTTATTAGCTTTACTTGGCCGTGTGGTTTGTGCCGAGATATTCTGTTAGAACTTAATAAAATTGTTCAAAGTAGGAAACTGGACTCGGGGAACGCGACAGTTGTAGTAAAGCCTCGTGACTGAGTAGGACAAGCTTGTATATTATTCACAGCACATATATACGTGCAGCCCCTGACTCACTACTCGGTTGATATAAGCGGCGTAGTGAGTCAGAGAAACTGTACACATGAAAAAACTATAAACTCAGTGTAGAAAGGACGTAGCTGTTCTATGTTCCATGAGTTGCTGAGGAGAACACCGTCTTCAGTCTTCAGTCGGTAGGCGCCTGGCCGCGTGACCTCGGCTATAATGAACGGCCCTTCCCAGATTGGGGATAATTTTATGCTGTCTTTGGTGTTTGTATTTTTTCTCAAGACGAGATCCCCAACCAAAAAGGCGCGGCCACGGACATTGCGGTTGTGGTAGCGACGCAGGCCTTGAAGATACCTTGCCGACTGGATTGTTGCGGTGTCCCTTGCTTCTTTCAACTGATCTAGCTCGACCAGTCGGGTGTTTATTTGAGTCATCTTCTGAGTAAGCCGGGCTCGTGGAGAGTTGAACTATAACTCGGTCGGTAGCATAGCCTCGGCACCGTAGACCAGAAAGAAAGGGGATTGCCCTGTTGCCTGACTAACCGTGGTTCTGAGAGACCAGATAACGGATGGGAGTTCTTGTACCCACCGGGCCGCTATGGTTGAAGTCAGTCAAATATCGTGGCCTTGATGCCTTGTAAGACCATACCGTTGGCTCGTTTGACCTGCCCATTGCTCTGTGGGTGTGCCACAGATGCGTAGCAGATCTTGATGCCGAAATCTTCACAGAAGTCTTGGAATACGCCGCCCGTGAACTGAGTAGTTGTCGGTGAGATGCGGTTAGGGACTCCGAACCGGTATATATACTCATGATGAAGTCCTTTGCTCGTGCCGCTGTGATTGTGCAACGGGCTTAGCCTCAATCCACTTGGTGAATTTATCCACCGGACGAATAGATGTGTAAACCTCCTAGTGCTTTCTTGAAAGGCCCGACCATTGTCAAGCCCCATACTGCGAATGGCCAAGAAATAGGGATATTTTGGAGTTCCTGGGCTGCGAGATTTGTTTGTCTTGCGTAGAACTGGCAACCCTCGCACTTGCGAACAATGTCCTTGGCATCTGTTACTGCTGTGGGCCAGAAAAATCCCTGCCGGTAGGCCTTTCCGACTAATGTCCTGGATGCGGCATGGTTGCCACATATGCCCGAGTGAATCGACTGCAGAATCTGCTTGCCCTCCTCGGTGGTGACGCAACGCATGAGGACACCGGATGCGCTTCTTCGGTATAGGTCTTCTCCGACTAGTAGGAAGCTTTTGCTTCGACGCTTTATCTGCTTGGCTTGACTGCGATCTTTTGGGAGTTCGTCGTCCAGGAGAAGTTTGACAACAGGAGTCCTCCAGTCTTGACATATGTGCAGCACCTCGTTTGTGGCCGGGGTAGGTTCGCCTCCCGACTGCTCCGGTGCCGGTTTCTTCTTGACTGATGGCTCCATGAGTTGCTCGACAAAGATTCCAGTCGGAACTGCTTCTCGCTTGGATCCCATGTTTGCCAGCTCATCGGCTGCGTCGTTGTATTGGCGCAGGACATCTGTTATTTCCAGCCCGTCGAACTTGTTTTCTAGCTTGCGGACCTCCTGACAGTATGCTGCCATGGTATCGTCGAGACAAGTCCAATCTTTCATGACTTGGTTTACCACGAGTTGAGCAATCCCCGTGCACAACCAGTCGATGTATGCCGAGTTATATAGCGATGCGGAGCCCCTGAATAAGTGCCTCGTACTCGGCGACGTTGTGGGAAGCCGGGAAGTGGATTCATAGAACGTACTTCAGTTTTTCGCCGGTGGGGGACGTCAATATTACTCCAGCCCCGGTGCCGCCGATCCGTAGAGAATCGTCGAAGTACATTGTCCAGTACTCTAGCTTTGCTGTTGATGTAGGCAGTTGAACTTCTGTCCACTCGGCCAGGAAGTCGGCTAGAGCTTGTGATTTAATTGCTGTCCATGGCTGAAAGGTGATATCGAACGCCATCAACTCGAGTGCCCATTTAGCGATTCGGCCGGTGGCCTCGCGATTATGAAGGACATCCCCGAGTGGGAACGCTGTGACCACCGTGACTTGATGTACTTGAAAATAATGCACCAACTTCTGGACTGTGATGAGTAGGCCATATAGCAGCTTCTGGACCTGCGGATACCTCGTCTTCGAGTCGGCAAGCACCTCGCTGACGAAGTAAACTGGCCGTTGTATTTTCTGGATATGACCCTGTTCGGATCGCTCGACCACCAATACCATGCTGAGTACCTGAGTGGTTGCCACCAGATATAGCATTAGCGGTTCTTGGGGCATAGGTGACGCCAGCACGGTTGGTGATGTAAGGAATTGCTTAAAGTCTTCGAAGGCTTGCTGGGCTTCCGGAGTCCGTTGGAAGTTGTCCGCCTTTTTGAGTAGCTTGAAGAAGGGCATACCCCGTTCGTCCAGTCGGGAAATAAACCGGCTGAGTGCCGCCATGCAGCCTGTCAGCTTCTGGACGTCTTTGAGGTTAGTCGGGGAAGCCATGTTTATTATGGCGTTGACTTTCTCCGGGTTAGCCTAAATGCCGCGATGCGAGACAATGAAGCCGAGTAGCTTTCCGGATGGCACACCGAAGGCGCACTTTTTCGGGTTCAACTTCATCTTGAATCTTCGAAGGTTTTGGAAGGTTTCTTCCAGGTCAGCGATGAGGTCTTCTTTGGACTTGGTCTTGATCACCACGTCATCAACGTAGGCTTCCACGTTGCGCCCGATCTGAGTGTGCAAACACCGCTGAATGGCCCGTTGATAGGTTGCTCCAGCATTCTTCAAACCGAACGGCATTGTGATATAGCAGTACGCTCTAAACGGCGTGATGAAAGATGTCTTTAAGCAGTCTTCTTCCCTCAGGCTGATTTGATGGTATCCCGAGTAGCAGTCGAGAAAGCTGAGTAGGTCGCACCCTGCCGTGGAATCTACCAGCTGATCTATCCTAGGAAGACCAAATGGGTCCTTGGGGCACGCCTTGTTGAGATCGGTGTAGTCGACGCACATGCGCCATTTACCGTTTTTCTTCCGGACCAGAACTGGGTTTGCCAGCCAATCCGGGTGATAGACCTCCTTGATGAACCCAGCTGCGAGGAGCTTGGTAATCTCCTCCCGAATCGCATCCTTGCGGTCTTGAGCGAAGTGCCGTAGCAGTTGCTTGACTGGCTTGGCGTCTGTCTTCACATTTAGGGCGTGCTCGATCACCTCCTTTAGTACGCCCGGCATGTCGGACGGTTTCCATGCGAAGATATCTTTATTGGCTTGTAGGAAGCTGACGAGCGCGTCTTCCTATTTGGGGTCGAATCCGGTCCCGACTAGGACAGTCTTGGAGGGGTCGGAAGGGTCCAGGGGTCTTCTTCGTGTCAGAGTCGCGCTGAAATTCCCGACTTCGCTGTTTTTTGCCGAAACTTGATCTTGCTCGACTTCGGTTGTGACGGCTTGCCGAATGCTATAACGCGTGGTACGCGGTCTCGAAGTCGGCAACCTCGAAGCAGACGTTTTCCGTGCGGAAGTTATCCCACGTGCCGAAGGTTACCGGCAAGGTTATCTGCCCGAGTGGAGTTGATGACAGGCCGGGAATTATCCCGTGGAAGGGCGCAGTACTCGGCCGTAGTTCTGAACGAGGAATCTTCATCTCGTCCAAAGTCTTGGCGAATAAGATGTTGAGCGCGCTACCTCCGTCGATGAGGGTTTTCTTTAGCCTGATGTGTCTGATGACCGGGTCCAGGACGAGTGGATAACGTCCCAGATGAGAAACCCGATCTAGGTGATCTACGCGATTGAGGTAATGGCCATCTCTGACCAGCGCAGGTACTGGGGGGTGTCCTCCGTAGAGACCATGTTGATGTCGCGTGCTGTAGAGCTTTTTTTGCGCTTGGACTCGTACGCAACAGCCCTCCGAAGATGTGGTTGAGCTCGGCCTGAGGCATCATGGAAATCGTCGGCCACCTGATCTGGCTTGTCTTTGTCCTTGTCGGCGCCAGATGATGAAGCCTGCTCGGAGGCAAACTATTTCAGCATGTAGCAATCTTTGGCAGCGTGCTTGCCCTTGGGGTGGAAGGGGCATGGCCCGCTCATGACTTTCTGGTAGTCGTTATTCCGCTGGGGCCGCGGCCAAGTGCGCTCCATGTTGGCCACCTCGTTGTCCGACTTCCGTTTGCGGCTGCCAAACTTGTTTTGAGACGGCTCGTTGTCAGCTTTCGCCTTTTGGTCCTTCTGTCAGGATTCCTTCTTCTCGTCGAGGGCCACTGCGACCGCTCAGCCGAGTCAGCATATTTATTGGCCATGTCAAACAGAGCTCGGACAGACGGCGGTGGTTTCCGAGTGAATTTCGCGATGAATGGGGAGTCCTTTACTCCCTTGCAGAAGGCGGCGATGACAGCTCGTCGCGGATCATTGGGATCTTGTTGCGCTTCTCGGAGAACGTCTTGATGAAATCTCGCAGGGACTCGTTCTTCTTCTGGTGCAGCTGATAAAGATCGTGCTCTGAAGACGGCCTCTCGTAGGTCCCTTGAAAGTTAGCGATGAACCGATCCCTGAGTTCTCCCCAAGAATCGATCGACCGCCTCGGGAGCCCTGTCAGCCATGTTCTCGCCAAGTCGGCTAGCGCGGCTGGGAGGTAGTTAGCCATGGCTTTGTTGTCACCCCCAGCAGCTCGGACTGCTAGGGTATATACGATGAGCCAAGACTCGAGATTTGTCTTGCCGTCATACTTTTCAATCCCAGTAGGTTTAAAGCCAGTTGGCCAATGGACGTCCTGTAGCTCCCGAGTGAAAGCTGGGATGGCTTTGTCTGCGTGAGGGCTCAGGCTTCGACCACGGCGGTTAAAACCGTGATGGAGGCCAAAGCGCTTGTTTTCATCTTCCAGTCGGCGGCGCTCATCTTCTCGTCGTTCGCAGCGCCGGGCGCTGATAGTGTGGTGAAGGTCATGTTGTAGGCGCTCTCGGAGATCTTGATTAGGCCGGCGATCATACTAGTGACGGCGCCGGTTGTCGTTATTGGTATTGCCGAGTGTAGTTTGCCTAGACTCCTCACGTAGCCGACTTGAGCCGACCGCCCGGGACGCCGAGCTGACGTGGATGAGCCCGCTGCTGGAGATCCCGACCGGTTAGTCGGTACTAGGGTGTCGCCCGACTGCTGTTGTTGCTGTT
Source organism: Oryza meyeriana var. granulata (assembly GCA_003991445.1). Lineage (NCBI taxonomy): Eukaryota > Viridiplantae > Streptophyta > Magnoliopsida > Poales > Poaceae > Oryza > Oryza meyeriana. Next base: position 169,284 of record RYFJ01002346.1, read on the forward strand.
GGCAGGCAGCAGCCGTGATCATCGCCTTGATCTTGGCGATAGTTGGGGTGGCCTGGTGATCAGGCCCGAGCTGGAGCATGTCCAGCAAAGTTGCGGCGGCCATAACATTCTATTGCGGCGTGACGAAAACGTCGTGATCACCGACTTGAGTTTGGAGGATTTGCTGCTAGGCTGCTCGCCCAGCTCTGCGCAGCCTGTCGTTGCGAGCCTCACAATCAGCCTCCTCCTGTTGTTGCAGTCGGCGCGCCTCCTCCTATTGCTCCTCTTGTAGTCGGCACACCTCGGAGGGTGGTGTTGAAGCCATGAAAATTTTGCGGGAGAGGAGAAAACTCACCAGACTGGAGTTCAAACTGGCGTTCGAACCGTTATCTGACTTGGAGTCGGACTCCGAGTAGTTTATCAGAGTGAGAATGACCCCAACCTCTTTAGATCCAATCTGAAGCGGCACTTGGCCGTGTCCAAACTGAATCGCAGGAGATCGGGTCTGTTGTGCGGGATGTAAATCCGCAGTGTCGCCGAGTCCGTGTGGGAGATTGACGATCTCTCCCCTTCTCGCCCCAACCCGGGCTGGCTCAAGGCCTAGCGCAAGTCGGACGCTGAAGGAGAGAGTTGTCCCGATGCTTGGCGATGTGAAGGACTGCCGCAGTAAGTCGTGGAAGGAGATCGTGGCGTCCTGTGGGCCGATTGGCGCTACGTCGGCTGGCTCCTCGGCTGGCTAGATTAGATCTGTTCCGGCCAAGGTAAGGTTGCCAATCTGGTTGGCAATGAAATCGAGGCTTCCGAAGGAAATCTTGTCTCCGGGGGAGAACTTGTTGCCATCGACTCCGTTTGTTGGATCCATCGAATTTGCTGATGAAGAATTCGCCGGAGCCCCTACCTGGCGCGCCAACTGTCGATGCTTTGCACTGGCAATAAAACTATAGGGCTACTCGGCGAAGGGAAACTCGGTGGATTGCAGAGGAACACAAAAAGGTTTTATACTGGTTCAGGCCCTTGATGTGAGGTAATACCCTACGTCTAGTTGAGGTATTATTCCTCTGAAGTGTTTTGGTGATCAATGATCTTCCGTGTGTTGTTCTGCCCTCAAGGGGCGCCTTGCCTCCCCTTATATACTGGGGGACCGGTGTACATGATAAGGATCCCAGCCAGATACGGCCAAGGGATTTCCTTCTTAGAGATAGAAACCTATCCGACCTAGACTGTTATTCCTCATTGTACAAGGTAAATCCTGCCGAGTGTTATCTTATCTCTAATTACATGGTTCGGCCCATCCTCTATCCGAGTGGCCCATATGCCGGTGGTGATGTACCCAGGGCCTCCACATCTTTCATGACTAAAACCAAGTCATATTTAACACCAAAGTCTCTCATATAAACCCATCCATCCATGACTATCCTAAGTCATGATATAACCACATAATCCCATAACCACATATCCCAAGTTGGATGCTAACATAGACTGACTAACACATCAAGCGGTCATCCTGTAACCGTGGACACGGCTATTCGAATAGTTCATACTCTGATCAGAGGTGTACATCTTTACCCACACGATGTGATAGAAGCCATACGGCTACACTCTAGTTTGATCCGTACCTGTCGGTACCCACACTCTACACATTGAGTGCGGACTAGAGGTCACAACAAAACCTTTCTCACACTTAGCTCCGACCACCTAAACCACGTCTGGGCCCCCGACGACTTAGCCACACACACAGGTGACTAAGGCGGGCTCACCGTCGCAGGAGGCACCTCCGGCCAAAACCAGGCGCGCACGAGGCCCTCCAAAGGAAAGACCATCCTCATGACTAATGGATGGGCGTAGATGGCCACAGCCTCCCGTGCTACTATGTTAAGCCGACCCATTCCCGGCGTGTGGAAGTACGTAGGGTGCTTGATAGACATCAACATGTTCGGTCCTTAACGACCCAGACGGAGCTACATGCATCGGGGAAACACCATCCCGTCATCGCCCTATCATCCGTCCGAGTCAAACATATTCTCAATTATAAATCAGAAGTTATTCTTTTTAGATTTTAACCCATCCATGCGTATTAAACTAGTTTTGAACCGATAGCTCCATCTATCTGATTTTGCTAAGCCTAGAACTAAGCATGGCTAAGCATTCGATAAAATAAAAGCATCCCAAAGTCCTTAACCAGGGGTGACAAGGTAAAAATATGGAATCAACAACCAAGGAATAGAAATGCATACAAATGGGCAATATTGACTCTACCCATTTTCCCATTTTTAATGGACTGAAACATGCATATAGATATTGTTTTTGTAAACAAATCAATTTATTGAAGACATAGGTTCAATATGCTTAGATGCTTGCCTTGCTGCTGCATGAAGTCACACTCAACCTTAGGTTCTTGCTCCACGTACTCCGAGTTGTCTGAATCTACTGATAAAAAGCGAATATGCAAATAAGAATCAATTAAATATGTCTATGCAAAAATGATCAATTAATTCTGAGATAAATACAGTAGGTATTTAACATTTTAAAGTGAATTTTAGTGAAAGAATCATTTCAAAATCTTTTACGGTTTATGAGTTACAAAAATAACAAGATAAAAAGGCTGAAAATGGCAGTTTTCTAGTTATTTATATTGTAACCTTAAGTTATTATATTTGACTGATATTTTCTATTAAGATCTCAAGAAGGCATGTATTTTTATATAACAGAGCATAGCCTACTGGTTCCAACAAAACTTGGTTCACTGAAATTTGATTTAAAAAGATTTAGATATGAATTTCTCAAGTTTGTCAAAAAGAAGGGTTATAAATTACTTAGCCCTATTTAGGGAGGTAGTTTTGTCAAAAACAATTGATCCATAGCAAAGGTTACAATTTTCTGAGTTAAACAAAAGTGGTTTCATATTTTTAGTAGTTAGGATGAATCTTCTCAAAATTTACAAAGTTCTTGGGCACAAAATAAGTTGTTTTTGCTTCACATTATTTTATAGACATTTTCTATACAGAAGTGGTCCTATTTTATTTCACAGTATTAAAGTTTACAACTTTACAGAACTAACAAAATTGGTTTCACTCAAAAAGGAGTTAAGATGAAATAGATATGGATTTTCAAAGGTTGGCCATTTTTCTGTTGGAAAAATAAATCAGTTCATCCTTTTCTTTTCTTTTCTTATTTCCTCAGCCCAACCCACACGACAGTGAGACAGAGCAGAGGAGGCATAGGCAGGCTGGGCCGCCGGCTCTGTTCGCCGGCGCCGGCGGCTCGGCCTGGGTTGCGTCCATAAGGAAAAGGGTAGAGGAAGATGAGGCGGACCCGTGGATGCAGGTGCGGACATTAGAGGTGGACGGAGGCTCACCGGAGACGAGCTTGCGCGGTGGTTAGTTCTCGGGTGTATGGTGCATATAGCCTTGCGGCTATTATTTCGAGAGAGTGAGGTATGCAGAAGCTCCTATGGGTTCCCAGGAAGCTCACTATGCGATTACCCGAGGTGGAGGAACACTGGACAGCAGCGGCAACGGTGAAGACAGTCCAGCGGCGGTGAAATTCCACAGGTTCACGGTGGCAACTCACTTCGGTTGATCTGAGACCAAGGTAAGACGTCTATAACGTTAGGGACCTCCTAGGGATGGTGAGAAAGCGAGGAATCGAAAGGAAGCTCACCGGAGAGGATGAATCGACGGCGGCGACAACTTGACCGGAGGGAAAGAAGACGACGTCGATCTCCTGGTACACGGCGCTGCGGTTCGATTGGTCGAAACCAGAGTCTTTTGGGACCAAGGCGATGCTGGCGGCGAGATGATTCAGGCCGGGGTTGTCGGAGCTCGTCGAGATGGCGGCGATGTCACGGCAGTGCTCTGCAGGACAGAGGCAGTGCATGGCGGTGACTCCGGCAGGCAAATCCTAAGGTAAAGTGTACAAAAATGGATCAATCAAAAGACTAGGATGACATTCTCGTGGTCAAGAACGAGCAAGGCTCACCAGGGTTGAGTTGGTTTGGATCGAACAGCTGCCGGCATCGGGGAAGACGAGGCTGTAGCTGATTCTCCCGAGGTAGAAGGTTGGGTTTTCTCTGGAGAACACGACTTGGTCGAGGAGAGGTTGCTAATGGTGAATTATCAATCCAAAAGGTGGAACTTGGTGTGGAGAGGGTCGGCCATGGTGTCTCGGTATGACGCCGACGCGTGGAGAGAAGCGTGGCAGCGTTCTTGGGCATGTGGCGAGCTTGGCCGGTGTCTTTGACTGTCAGGTGGGTCCTGGGAGTCAGTGGGTCCCACTTGGCACTGTAATTGGAGAGAATCTCAAGGATTTGGCTAAGTCTAGGAAGCTGTGTTTGTGAGCTGTTTTGCACTAGAGATTTCACCGAGCTGCTAAGGGTTTCTGGGGTTGGAGAAATTTATGGTTGTAGGTGAAATATGTTCTACCAAACTGCCAAGTTTCAAAGCTAGAGGCCTTATATTTTTAATGTGGCAAAAAGATGAAATAGGCTTAGTAACACAGTTTTCTGCAGTTCAATTATTTCCTAGTGCCTTGCTCCTATCGTTTTATGTAGTTTCTTTGAGAATTAAATTAAGCCAAATTTTCTGGTTGTAGGATACATTTTGTTACACATTTTGGTTGAAAGGCACTGCTTGAATAGTTATTATTTTTATTTGGTGAAAATAAGAGCTAAGCAATTTATTTTAACTAGTCTTCTAGTTTTGCTGATTTGGAAGATTTTATTGGGGTAGCTATGCAAGTGATAAAATCATGTAAAAGTTACAGTGGATTAATTATGTGGGATAGTGTTTACAGGAAATTTTCCATGATTTTATGTTTAACCAATCACTTTTAGAAATTCCTTAGACTATACAAATGCATATGCATCACTTTAAAAAAAATCAAATTGAGTAAGCAAAACTGGTGTTAAAAATATGGTGATTTTTGTGTAGCTAGCCCAGACTACCTAGGTTCCATTTTTGAAAGTTTCACACAAAAATTCAAAATGGTTTGCTCACAGAAATTCAACAAAAAAGGACCCAGGCTAAAAATTGTTTGAATTGTTAAGGGGTCTAAACTAATGAAATAAATTCTGGAAAAAATTATATTAATTCATGAAAAATAAACTAATATTTGAATAAATTATCTCCCATATACATTTTTGTTCAATTTGATACACTTTTTTTGTTGTGTTTTGTTTTTGCCGATTTAGGGTTTAATTATTGAGGGTTTAAATATTGCAAATTTTGTCTTGCAAGAAGAGGCAATTCAAAAATTTAAATTGTGCACTCTAAAGACAGTAGGGCATAACACTAATTACCTGAAATTAAATCTAGAGCTACGACCGATGATCCTCCCGAATGAGTTGAGGGGGCATTGCCACCCGTGGCCTCTAACTGCCGGACTGTTGAGCTCAGAAACTAGCGATCTTGCACTTCCTTTGCTCCATCCGATTGTGTTTGTCTTCCTGTTGAATGGCCTTGTCCACAAGTTTCTGAAAGTTAGCATAATTACCAGAAATCAACTGAACGGAGAGCTTGTGATTCAGCCCATCCAGGAACTTCTCTTGCCTTTCCGAGTCCATATTGACATCCTTGGGTGCATAGTGGGCAAGACGATTGAACTCGTAGAGAAACTCGGTCACCGTCCAATTTCCCTGCTTAAGAGCCCGGAACTCCCACTTCTTTAGGGCCATCACTCCTGCAGGAATGTGTGTCTTCTTGAAGGCTGCGGCAAACTCGGCCCAAGTGATAGGCTGGCCTTCAGTTTTGTTAGCCCGAAAATGGTCCCACCACTTTGACGCGGGGCCATGCAGCTGGTGAGACGCAAATGAGACCTTCTCCTTGTCTGTGCACTGCAGTAAATCCATCTTCTTCTCGATGGCATGCAGCTAATCCCCAGCTTCCATGGGATTGGTTGTACTGGAGAAGGTGGGAGGCCTCGCTCGCAAAAACTCGGCGAGCTTGATCTGTGGTGGAGGAGGAGGCATCTGTTTCTACAGTCCTTGGTTCTGCTGGTTCGGCATCTGTTGGAACATTCATGAGCTGAGTCTGATTTGCGAGAACTTGTGCGATAGTGAGGTTGTCATCATGAGGCGGCGGTCCGTTGGGAGCACCTCCATGGTTGTTGTTTGGTCCAGTGTTGGCGTCTTGGTTGCTGCCATTGCGTGTGTTCACCATATGTAAGGGTTGAAACAAAGACAAGAAAAGGAAAAGGCCCTTAGGATGGGTACATATTACTTAAACTTCCACTTATATTGATCTGAACTGAATAATTATATATTTATATTGTTTAAGACTCACACCACACCAACGGGAAACTCCTAACTTAAGCAGTTACATCACAAACCTCTGACATAAACTACCATCTAAAACCACACACACAAGCATCTCCTAAGCACACAACTACTAACACAATGCTCTAGGGTAAACTTCTACTAAGGTGCTACTCAACGGGGCGAATGGTTTCTTCTTGCATCGTAGTTGTACTCGGGTTCCTCTTCATCCTCTTGAGTATCACCCCACTCCACTTCAAAATAGATGCGGGTTCCACTATCTCCTGACCTTTCCAAAGGGGTACTGGCTTCCGACTCCTCCGAGTCTTCTTCTGCATCATTAGCATATGCCACAGGCGGAACTACCCTAAGTGGGACCTGACCATTTAGCAAGCGAGTCCTTGGTGCTAGCTGAATCCGAGGTGGAAGGCAAACCCTCTTCCTTGCAGTGGTGCAGATCTTGGCTCCTCCAGAGGGTGCTTCTCCTTTGGCCAGTGCCAGCTCTCTTTTCAAGCGATCCACTCTATTTTGCAGCCTGCAAATCTTGGTGCAATTCTCGTTCTCCCATTCATGAGCTGCAATCACCACATCCACGCAAGCATTGTCCATGGCACTTAGCATCCTCAGTAAGCGTTGCATAGTATCGTTGTTCTCTTCTTCAAGGCTCTGGTAGTTGCTGTACTCATCATTGTGGGTTTTGGAAGGATGATAGTGATAAGCAGTGTCCCTCAAGCGGGTGGCATAGTGGTTGTGAAGTTCTCTGATGTCCTCCAATGCCACTTCTTGGCATGCATGCTCGAAGTTCCTTCCTCTAGCTCCGAAGATCATGGATGGGACTCCTTCCTGCTCACATAAAATCATCAGGCGAACATGACACTTCTCTTCACATGGGTTGTGAGTGACTTGTTTGTACTCTAGGGCTGGATTGAACCCTATGGCGAAGGCCATATCGCGCAGCTCCTTCATGAATCCACTAACTCCAAACAAATGCACTGGCTCACGGTTTGACATCTATAGAGCATGAAAGGAAGATTAATGTTTTCAACAAAGTTAACGGAACAAGTTTTATTTAAATAAAAGAGAAAAAGAAGGGTAATAAAGTTTAAAAGAAAAAGATAAAAGTAAATTTAAGTGTCATAAAACGGAAGAAGTTTTTTTTCAGTTGAGAAGAAGTGTAAAATTTAATGATCGTAATCAGTACAGTAATGGATGTACAGTACTAATTAATTAGATATGGAAAGAAAATTGAACAATTAAACAATGAAGATTTTATAAGTATTTTTTAGAAATATTTTATTTTCGGGAAAGGAAGTTAACAAAACCATTTTTTCATGTACCGTTAACATCCAGAATTTCCATCCAAAATTCATGTGCTGTACTCTATCTAAATCCTCATCTAGAAATCAACCGAGGCACACAAATGACAAAGTTGATAACGAAGTAAATGTCTTACATAACCGAATGTATTTATTACAGAGGCGAATGGCACCTCTCAAAATAATAAAAATCTAAGCAGCGGAAATAAACTACGAACGACGCGATGACTCCCACTCCACACACACTTGACCAGGCTCCCGCTTAGTACTCCAAAAGATCCTCCTCGCTGAAGTACTCCTCTGATGATGATTGTTGATTGCAAGGTGAGTACATGAAATACTCCGCAAGCCACACAGCAAATATGCAAGTGCATAGATTTCCAAATGATGCCATAATATGGCTCAAGTTGCATAAATATCATTTAATAAAGCATTTAAGAAAGTAATAAAGCAGTAATCATTAAACCATATTAACGAACACTATACTGCTCTCCAAAGCGGTATAGGCCCAACCACTCCAACCTAGAGCTATCAATATTCCATCATTCATTATTTAATTAAGGTAGTGTGAGACTAATCACAGAAAACATTGCTAAGCCCACCCATTAACCGCGAGCACGACTATTCAAATAGTTTTACTCTGGCCATAGGTGTACAACTTTACCCATAAGACACAACCCCACAACACGTCACCGTGCGCCTCAATACCACCATGGTACCTCGGAAAGGAGTTCTAACAAGACCCTTCATATAACATGCCCATCAGAAAACCACCGGCCAAGTCCCTAGTAGAGGTGGTTGTTAACGCCAAAATTTGGCACAGCTCATATCAGATTCGGTAAAGATAGAAGCTATATCAACCAGAGGAAATTAATCCAGAAGAAACAGGATTTGAGAAGGAATCGTGAAGACCACGTTATGGCAGTTATTTATCTTATCTATTAGATAGTTTTATCTTTTAGGAAACCTGATCTCTTGTCCGATCAGGTCTATTAGTTTTCCTTTTCTAGTTAGGAAAGTCCTGTTCCGTGTCCTATAAGGACTCATGTAACTCGGGGTATAAATACGTACGCCCGGGCACCTTGTAAATTATCTCTCGATCAATTAAACTTCGGCGCATCGCCACCCTTTCGACGGGTTCTTGCTTCTCGAGCGGGGCTGCATCGGTTAGGTCCGAACTCCTGCGAGAGGGTAAGACTCGTCATCCCTTACCCAGGTGTATCTGCCCTGTCTACGGCTGCATCGGTTCGGTCCGACCTCTTAGGCCGATCAGGTATACCACATCACGCGTGCGTAGATCTTATCAGTTTATTGGGGGCGATTTATCATCAGTTCGTGCTGCATCGGTTGGGTCCGACCTACTGAACTGCCAGCGATAAATCGTTCCTGCTAGGTTGATGGTTTTTGCGCAAGCGTCTTATCGGAATTTATGGCCGATAAGTTATCTTATTACATCACAGTTGCATTAGGTCTATCGGCTTGTTGAGGTTCCTTTACTATTATCGATCTGTGCTGCATCAGTTAGGTCTGAACTACTAGATCGATAATAATAGATTTATCCTTGTCGAGCCGATTGGTGTATATGCGACGTTCTATCGGAGTACTTAGCTGATAGGTTATCTTTTTATAAAGCCGACTGTATTATCCTTACTGTTTTGGTCCTCTATATTATCATCGGCTTTTAGCCGATGCACATGTGTTTCCTCGGCAGTCGGCTAGCTTACTATTCTGCCTATCTATTTTATCATCGGCTTCTAGCCGATGCACATGTTATACTGACAACTTATCTATTTGTTTATAGCGCTATCGGTTTCCTAGCTGATACATAGGTGCTATCGGCTATCGGCTACGAGGAGCCTATATCAGTCCGTATCGGCCGATAGCCGATGTGCAATTGCTGCTGGTAGTCGGACGCGAGCACGAGCAAGGACCCGGAGACGGGCAAGGATCCGACTACGAGCACGAGCGAGTACAGGCGGGGGCTCGGGCACGAGCATAGCGGCGATTGGCTGGAAGGAATCCGTATCGGCTTGCTGGCCGATTGGATCAGTAATCTAATTCCTTCATCTCCTTGTCAATTGCGGGGTCAAATTGACTGGCACGCCTACGAACCTCAAGACTTTAGGACCTGCACTGGAGCTAAGCAGATCTCCCAGGCCTTCGCGTGTCTCTAGGCGCCGAACCAGATCGTCAGCAAGCTTTTTGGCACGCCCGGCGGTTTTCGGCGTCAACAGTGGTCCAACCTCTAGGCTAGAGAAACTCTTGGCTCCCAAATATGGACTTATTGGCACTGCCACTGTGGATTTATTGACACTACCACCTAACAACTAAACACACCATGGTGTCTCTTGTTAGGACATGCTACACTGCAAGTCCAGCCATTGCCCATTCTGGCTTGTGGTTAGTACGACAAATGCTTCGCAATAAGTAGTCAACGAACCGGTCCCTAAGTGTCATGAGCACCACTAGCATCAAACACAAACCCGGTGCTCACAACCCACCATTTAGTCAATTTTTAGTTAACTATTAAATTAACCTCACACGACCACAGTCGTGAACTAATTCCTCATTTCACATGAACACTATAATGTAATCAATGTTTAAGTGATAGCCCATAAGTTATACTATAGTTTCTAGGCATGGCTAAGCATAGTCCTAGAATTAATCTAGCTAACCAATAATTAAAGCTAGTTAGTCACATTATTCCCATAAGACAATAACATGTAATTCAGTCAATATGGTTATAATCAAAGATCAAGGTTGTCCCTCCCGATGACATTATAAAAATGAATGCATAGTTGAAGGAAATATGTAGCTTAAAACATTGGTACAATATGCTCAAAGGTGTTGAGGATCTGTGTGACTTGCCCTGGTGCTCTGCACACACTTCCGAAATCCCCTTGCAAAATCCCGACTCTTCCGAAACGTCGGCGGCTAAAGGCAATAGACAAAAACGAGCAAAACAGTACATAAGAACACATCAATAGTACAATATTATATTTTTATTGGATAGATCTTGATTTTTAAAGAATTTTGCAAGTTGAATCACCCTAAATGGAGTTTGGATGAATTAGTTATGAATTTTAGAAGTTTAAACTGATTAAAACCATTTACAAAAATTATTATACCAATAATGACGCAATATTGAATTAATTTTGAAAAGGAAAAGAATCTTTATTACGTCACCAGGGTCTGGTCCATCGTAGAGCAGGTTCACCGTAGCGGTCTCCGGAAACCGACGGTTGGGACTTAAAGGATCGAGATCGGATGGCTAGGATTAGATCTAGAACGATCCAACGGCTCAGATTCAATCCGATGGGACCAAACTTCTTAGGCTGACTCAGCGGCGGCGTCGGACGAGGAGGCCGAGGTGGCGTTGGCGTGGTAGCACATATGGGTAGAAGGAACTATGGCGATGCTCACCGAGACAGGAACGGTGATGATTGGCGATGGGAAGTGACCGGCGGCGAGCTCCAAGCGGTGGCTACTCTCAGGGCGTCATGGACAGCGGTGCAGCAGCGATCTTCTGTGGCTGCAAAGGGGTGGCCGAGGTCCTCCTCGGTCAGGTGCTCCCGACGGTGGCGACGGCAAGCACTGACATCTGCTAGAACGATGGGAAACAGTGGCTGGACTACGGCAGTGCAGTGGCGGGGTACTGATCTCGTGGACGACGGTGAAAAACGGCACGGCAAGGGAGGCTAGGGTTAGGGTTCGGCGGCGGCAACCTCAGGCTAGCAATTTATAGCCCAGGGAGGGGAAATCTGCCCCGGATACGGCGGGATTGCGGGGGAGCAACCCTAACCAGGCGGCGGCGCTATCCGAACACGGGCTCGCATCGGACAAGAGGGGATTCGGCCTGATTATTGAGGGGTTTCGTGGAGAGGATCAAGGGGGATATTTCCCCTTGATTGATTGAAGAAAGACGTGACCGAATCTGCCGGATTTCATGGGATTGCGGTGGCTTCCAAATCAAGGATGAGTAGGACTCCGTCCCAAGCTAAGGGACGAGCTGATTGGTGGGCCCCACCTATCAGTGAGTGGCCACGAGGAAAGGCAGACGGCTGACTGGGCCGAGCGTGAGGAGAGAGAGAAAGGGCAGGCAGGCCGGCGAGGAGGGAACATGTCGATGTTTTGTATAGGCAATAATAATATGGGGCTACTTGTGAGACCTTGTCAATGTTTTACACTAGCAATAAGAATATGGGGCTACTCGTGAGAGCTAAACTTGATGGATTGCAAAGGAACATGAAACAATTTATACTAGTTCAGGCCCTTGAGGTGAGATAATACCCTACGTCCAGTTGTGGTGTATTGCCTTTGAGGTTTCTCTGGTGTGATTCTGATATGCCCTCAGGGGGTGCCCTGTCTCCTCTTATATACTAGGGGACAGGGTTATAGAGTAAGAATCCCAGTCAAACTCTGATCAAGGGATTTCCTTCTAGGAATACAACGTGCCTGACTAGGACTATATCTCTTCCTTGTCGTACAAGGTAATGCATGCCGAGTTCTATTGAATCCCTAATTACAAGGTTAGGCCCATCCTCTGTCCGAGTGGCCCAAATGCTTCTCATGAGGTATCCGGGGCCCATGGGCCCCCACAGCAGCCCCTTAGACCTTCATAGTTGAGTCACAGTTGATGTCGAGTGCTCATCCTCCACGGTGAAGAATTCCCAAGTGTATTGCTCCCGAGTGCTCTTTGTCCGAGTGCTTCTTCTCCTGATTCCTGTTTCATGTCAGCTGGCAATGAGGCTATGAAGGGCTTCACAAAAAAATATAAATAGTGTGTGCTGAATAGGCACACCTATTAGGTGTAGCCCTGACTTTGTGCTTAATTGTGAAACAATTAAACATAAAGTCAAAGATCTTTAACATTTCAGTCTTTTCCGAGTAGTATACTACACGGAAATTAGACTCTTCAACATCATGTCAGCTGGAAGAATTTTTGTTCAGGGTAATTTTTGGCTAAGCATGTAAGCCAAATACCACTTCTTGAATTTTAACCCAATATATGGTTAGGTGTACTTGAGAGATACCTGCATTCCCAATTTTAATGGAGACCAACTGTCGATCCTTATAAGGATATATCCTCAATACCTGGTAAATAATTCATATATCTGAACACATGTGTCCAGCAATTAGGCTTTCATGAAACATATCTGATTATTTAATCGGTTTCTGTTAACAGCATCTGCACTGTGATTTTAACACAGCCAGCAATCGCCTCAATAGAGCATGCCATTTAGAAACTCCTGTCTTGTGGCTCAATACTGAATTAGTCGGCCTAAGCCCACTTATCAGCACAGACTATAAAGCGGGGAGAGAGAAAAGATTCCCCCTTCTTCTCCAATCCGCCAATCATTTCATCTTCCAGCTTCCGCGCCCAACTTTTGCACTCAGCCTCGTTAGGGTTCGCTATAGCCTGCGTCCCCCACTCGAGACTCGCCCGATTCTGCTCCACCGCACCCATTCCAAGCCTCCACAAGTCTTTCCCCCAAATCTTTTCACCTCCAGCAATGCCGAAAGCCCCATTTGAGATCCCAGAGATGACCGCCGGAGTTTGTCCGATGTCGGACTGCAGTCCGTTGAAGTTGAAGCTATTGGAGAAACAGTTGATGCTACAGCGACAAAATGTCATTCATTAGCGCACCGCAGAAGGGGAATCCATGCTGGCGCCCAAATCCGGTGAGACCGTCATCTTCACCTCATTCTTTGATCGCGGTCTTGCCCTCCCTTCTTCGGATTTCCTTCACCAACTTCTGTCTTTCTATCAAATAGAGTTGGTGAATTTGAATCCCAACTCTATCCTGCACATCTCCATCTTCGCCACTCCGTGCGAAGCTTTTCTAGGGGTCAAGCCCCATTTTAATCTCTTCCGATACCTTTTTCATATCAAGCCCCAGCCATCCAAGAACAAGATCCAAATCATTGGGGAGGCCGGTCTTGAACTTAGGAATGAGATGAAGAAAACTTATCTCAACGTCCCTTTGAAAACCACCCTCAAGGGCTGGCACAGAGAATGGTTCTATTGTTCTAATCTCGGTTCTATTGTTCTAATCTCGAACCTTCTCTGCCCCCTTTCACTGGTTCTCCGCCAACAGTTCTGCCCAGCTGGTCTTTAGTGCCAAATTATGAAGAAATGGGATAAGTATACCAATTGATGGAGAAAATCGACCTCTTGAAGAGCTCGAGGCTGACTAGTCCCCAGGTGGCGAGATGCTTCCTAAACCGCTGCACTAGACCTCTGAAGGCCAGGAGCCATTTTGGCAAGGACTACCAAGGCAAGGATGATCCCAGCCGCGAATACCCTGACATAGCCAACAAGAACAAGGTTGCTGATACCCTGCTCGGCTTTTTTATGAATGGGGTAGTGGAGACTAAGGACGTAGAACGTGCCCCCACCCCTATAGCCGGAGCAGGCCTCGGCCACAGGTAATCTTGAAAGATTGATATTGGATGGTCATCCTTCTATGACGAATATTTGTGATTATCTGTCTTGGATTATTCTGCAATGCATGATGTATGTCGTCGAAATACTTGCAGGACTATGTGGAGTTTAACAATGACTCCCAGAATCAGCCGGCCACCAAAACGAAGAAACAGCCAACTAGCCCTTCTGCTGCCCAACCTAGCCCCAAGAGGGCTGGGAAGAAGCCAATTGAAGACCTGGGCAAGAAGAAGAAAGCACGCCAAGTGCAGTGCCGGGGAGCCTGAAGATCAAGGATCCTGTCAATTTAGCACCCAGGCCACCAAGCCCAACACCGGTGTCACCAAGCCCAAGGCTAGCACCGCCGAGTGCCTCCACACCCCAGTCGGCTGCGTTAGGAATAGAGCCGACTAGGGCTAAATCACCACCACCAACTGTCGCGCTGACTAGCCTGACAGCTAGGAGCTCTCCGCCGCCGAGCAGGCTATCAAGCGCCTCGCCGACATCTTCTGGAGCTCCCCTGTGGAAGTTCAAGACTTCCAAAGGTAAGCAATCTTCTAAGAATCATGAATGGTGTGGTAGTGTCTTGATATTTGATATATTGTGTAGGAAGCGAGTTGACATAGATCCCAAGGGGACTATGCCACCAGCTCCTGCTACCGAGCCTATCCTAGCCGAGCTAGAGGTTGCCCCAGCTACTGAAGCCGAAGCAGTCCTGACAGCAGAGTTACCAGCGCCGGCCAACCAGGGAGTGGATGCTAAAGCTGCTGCCCCAGCCCCCGAGCAGATCACCGAAGCCCCTGCAGCTGCCGAGTTTAGGGCCAGGACCACATCACCGGCAATATCATCATCTTCTGATGAAGGAGATCTCCCCAGGCTCGAAGCCCCTCCGCATAATTTCCCAAGGACTTTTCATTGGGTCACCCCTGAGGGAGTTGTAGAGAGCTACGAGCACGACGAGGAAGCAGCATTGAGGTAGCACATAAATCTCATACATGCTGCAAGCGCTATGTCCAAGGGAGTTCAGGTATGTAGCGAATCTTGCCATGTTGGGTTCTTGATAGTTTCCTTTGATCTGGTATTCTGCCATTTGACTCTGATTTTCCCTGGTTTGTTCTGAGCAGAAGATCGTCGATCATTCAGAGAAAATGAATAAGGTCCTCACCAAGCTCGCCCCCTAGCTCCAACAACTACGCCAGCTCCAGGTAGCCAAGGACAACCTAGAGTAGACTAGCCAAGAAAGGGAAACATGGCTGAGGGGATCGGCTGATAACCTCAGGAACGAAAACTGGGCCCTAGCCGAAAAGATCAGAGGTAAGTCTTCAGTGTAATCCTCCCAAGTGAATCCCGAGTAAACTTCTCCAGTGTTGTTGATTCCCGACTGCCTTGTTGAGTTTTGACTACAATCTTGAGTTCTTGACTGTTTTGATTTGCAACCCTCGAAGCCGAGTTGAAAGCCTAGGCAAAGGAGAGGGAAAAACAAGATGAAAAGCTAAAGGAAGTGGACAAGGCCAAAGCCAAGGTGGAGGCCGACTATGCTAGTAAGTCTCCTACTTGACAATGATTTTAGCCCGACTGCTTGTTGCTCCGACTGCATGTCTTAGCTAACAAATATTCTTGTTGATGCATCTGACCAGCTTCAAAAGCCAATGCCCAGATTCAGTTTGGCGCCTTCGCGGAAGAAATCAAGACAATCAAGGAGTCACTGGAAATCCTCATTGGATCGGTGAAAGGGCTCCTGTACATCATGCAACCTCACTATCCGGGGACCAGCTCCAGTACAGTCACCCAGGTGCAAAAATGCCTAAGCGAAGCCCCGAATATCTTGAAGAAGTACTCAGATGAGCATATAGCTATCGGCGTCACTCAAGCTCTTGCCATGACCAAATCGATCTACCCTAGGGTAGACATTGAGGCCGTTGGTGAGGGTTTTGCCGAGGGGATGACTCCCAAAGAGGCGTTGGAGCTGATCAGCCAGGTGAGGCCGACCGCGGAAGCAATAGCCAAGGACCTAGGTACGTAAAAGCAGAACAATTATGCAGTCAGTGACTATTGATAAGCATATACAACTTTTGTAAAGGCTTGTATAAATATCTTGTAAAGTGCTGCCGAGTACTTGCTTATTCTGAGTTGTCATTAAGTTTACCCGACTATGTAGTCTGTGCCGAGTAGATGGAGAGGAACTTAAGAAAAAATGTTCACCTCTAAGAGCTATACTCGGGCAAACTTAGCATAATCGTTGTAGAACTTCATGACTTAGATAAAACAAGCTCGGATTTTATTAACAAGACACATAATACATGCAGCCCCTGACTCACTACTCGGTTGGGACAAGCGATGTAGTGAGTCAGAGAAAAATCTTTATTCATATGTATAGAGGAAATACAAGGCTCAGGTATAGAAAGGACGTAGCTGTTCTGTATTCCATGAGTTGCTGACAAGGGCACCATCTTCAGTCTTGAGTCGGTAGGCGCCCAGGCGTGTTACCTCAGCGATAATGAACAACCCTTCCCATAAAGGGGATAGTTTGTGTCTGTCATTGGTGGTTTGTATTTTTCTCAAGACGAGATCTCCCACTAAAAAGGTGCGGCCATGAACATTCCGACTGTGATAACGACATACGCCTTGAAGATACCTTGCTGATTGGATAGTTGCGATGTCCCCTGCTTCCTCCAACTGATCGAGTTCAACCAGTCAGTATTCATTTGATCTATCTTCTGAGTAGGCCCAAACTCGCGGAGAGCCGAACTCCAACTCGGTTGGTAACATGGCGTCAACACCATAGACTAGGAAGAAAAGGGATTGTCCTGTTGCCTGACTAACCGTGGTTCTTAGAAACCAGAGAACAGATGGGAGTTCTTAAACCCACCGCCCTGCATATGGTTGTAGTCGGTCGAACACCCTAGCCTTGATACCTTGTAAGACCATGCCATTAGCACGCTTGACCTGCCCATTACTTCGTGGGTGTGTCACAGAAACATAACAGATCTTGATGCCGAAGTCGTCATTGAAATCTTGAAACACACCAACTGAGTACCGTTGTCTGTTATGATGCATTTAGGAACTCCAAATCGGTATAAAATACTCATGATGAAGTCTTTTGCACGTGCTGCTATGATGGTAGCAATGGGTTTTGCCTCGATCCACTTTGTAAATTTATCCACTGCGACGAATAAGTGTGTGAACCCTCCTGGTGCTTTTCTGAACGGCCCGACCATGTCAAGCCCCCAAACTACAAAGGGCCAAGAGATTGGAATTGTCTGAAGTTCTTGAGCTAGAAGATGTGTTTGCCTTGCATAGAGTTGGCATCCCTCGCATGTGCGAACTATGTCTTTAGCATCTGTTACCTCAATCGGCCAAAAGAAACCTTGTCTGTAAGCATTTCCGACTAACGTCCTGGATGTAGCGTGGTTGCCACAAATACCCAAGTGGATCGACTGCAGAATCTGCTTGCCCTCCTCGAATGCGCTTTGACAATAAAGGTCTTCTCCAACTACAATAAAACATTTGCTTCAACATTTGATCCGTTCAGCTTCATTGTGATTTTCAGGGAGTTCATCATCCAAGAGGAATTTGACAATTGGAGTCCACCAGTCTTAAGAGATGATTAGCACTTTATTTGTTGTCGGGGTAGGTTCAGCCCCCTACTGTTCAAGCACTGGTTTCTTCTTGACTAATGGCTCCAGTAGTTGCTTGACAAAAATCCCAGTCAGGACCACTGCTCGTTTGGATTCCATGTTAGCCAATTCGTCTGCAGCGTCGTTGTATTGTCATAATACATGAGTTATCTCCAGCCCATCGAACTTGTTTTCCAGCTTTCATACCTCCTGACAATACGCTGCCATAGTATCGTTGAGACATGTCTAGTCTTTCATGACTTGGTTGACCACGAGTTGAAAATCCCCGCGTACGACCAGTCGGTGGATGCCGAGTGATATGGCAATGAGGAGCCCATGGATGAGTGCCTCGTTCTTGGCAATATTGTGGGAAGCCGAAAAGTGAATCTGGAGAACGTACTTGAGTTTTTTACCAGTGAGTGACATTAGCATGATGCCAGCCCCTGCGCCACCGATCCGTAGAGAACTGTCAAAGTACATCATCCAGTACTCTAGCTTGTCTGTGTTTGTAGTCGTCTGAACTTCTGTTCACTCAGCCATGAAGTCAGCTAGAGCTTGAAACTTGATTGCTATCTATGGCTGAAAGATGATATCAAACACCATCAACTTGAGTGCCCATTTAAAGATTCTGCCAGTGGCCTTGCGGTTGTGTAGGACATGCTCGAGTGGATATGATGTGACAATAGTTACTTGATGCGATTGAAAATAGTGCACCAACTTCCAGACAATGATGAGTAGGCCATATAATAGCTTCTGGACTTGAGGATATCTTATCTTGGAGTCGACTAGGACCTCACTGACGAAGTAGATTGGCCTTTGTATTTTTTGTATATGACCTGGCTCTGCTCGCTCAACTACTAGCATCGTGCCGACTACCTGAGTGGTTGCCGCCAGGTATAACTTTAGTGGTTCCTAGGGCATGGGTGATGCCAATACTGGTGATGATGTGAGAAATTTTTTGAAGTCTTCGAAGGCTTGCTGGGCTTTAGGTGTCCATTGAAAATTGTCCGCTTTCTTCAATAGTTTGAAAAAGGGCATGCCCCATTCACCATGCAGCCTGTCAACTTTTGGACGTCCTTCTGGCTAGTTGGGGGTGCCATGTTCAGGATAGCATTGATTTTTTCTGGATTGGCCTCAATGCCTCGATGTGATACGATGAAGCCAAGTAGCTTTCTGGATGGTACACCGAAGGTGCACTTTTTCGGATTCAACTTCATCTTGAATCTCCAAAGGCTTCGGAAAGTTTCTTCCAAGTCGGCGATGAGGTCTTCCTTGGATTTTGTCTTGATCACCACGTCATCGACATACGCCTCCACGTTGCGCCTGAGTTGTGTGTAAACACCGCTGAATTGCTCGTTGATATGTTGCTCCAGCGTTTTTCAACCCGAACAGCATAGTGACATAGCAGTATGCTCCAAACGGCGTGATGAAAGAAGTCTTCAGGCAGTCCTCCTCCTTCAAGCTGATTTGGTGATATCCCGAGTAACTATCGAGAAAGCTGAGAAGTTCGCACCCCGCAGTTGAATCCACCACCTGATCTATTCTGGGTAGACCAAATGGGTCTTTGGGGCATGCCTTGTTTAAGTTGGTGTAGTCGACGCACATGCACCATTTACCATTCTTCTTCCGTACCAAGATTGGGTTTGCCAGCTAATTCGGGTGGTAGACCTCTTTGATGAACCCGGCTACCAAGTTGACTTGGCGTGCTGTGAGCTTCTGCTTCCTCTTGGATTCGTATGCAGTTGGCCCTCCGAAGATGTGGTTGAGCTTAGCCTGGAGATCTTGGTAGTCACCCACTGCGCCTAGATCTGGTTTATCCTTGTCTTTATCGCCGCCAGATGTTGAAGTCTGCTCAAAAGCAAACTTTTGAGCATGAAGCAGTCCTTAGCTGCTTGCTTGCCCTTTGGATGAAAGGGGCATGGCCCGTTCATCATTTTTTGGTACTCGTTTGTCCTCAGGGGTCGCAGCCGAGTACGCTCCATAGCAGCAACCACGTTGTCCGACTTGCGCTTGTGGTTGCAGGACTTGTTCCATGCTGGCTCGTCATTGTCTTTTCTGTCCTTCTGCTGGGGCTCCTTCTTGTTGTCCAAGGCCTCAGCAATTGCGTCGGCCGAATCGGCGTATTTATTCGCCATGTTGAAAAGAGCCTTGACAGAAGAGGGAGGTTTCCGAATAAACTTGACAATGAACGGGGGTGTCTCTGACTCCCTTACAGAAGGCAACGATAATGACCTCGTCCTTGATCATTGGGATTAAATTCCTCTTCGCAGAAAACCTCTTGATGAAATCATGAAGAGACTCGTTCTTCCTTTGATGTAACTAATACAGATCATACTCAGAAGATGGCCTCTTGTACATTCCTTGGAAGTTGGCGATGAAGCATTTTCGGAGTTTCCCCCAGGAGCCGATTGACCTCTTGGGAAGTCTAGTTAGCCATGTCCTTGCCGAGTTAGCTAGAGCAACTGGGAGGTAGTTAGCCATGGCCTTGCTATCTCCTCCAGCTGCTTAGATCGCCAGAGTGTAAACTGTGAGCCAGGACTCGGGGTTGGTCTTCCCGTCGTATTTTTCAATTCCAGTCGGCTTGAAGCCTGACGGCCAGTCGACTTATTGCAGCTCATGGGTGAAGGCCGGTACTCCTTCATCTGCATGAGGACTCCGACTCCGACTACGATGGTGAAACTGCTCAATGTGGAGGCCGAAGCACTTGTTCTCGTCTTCCAGTCGGCAACGCTTGTCTTCCTCGCGTTCCCGGCGTTGTGCGTTGATGTCTTGCCGAAGATCACATCGTAGTCGGCCTCGGACATCCTAGTTATCCCAACAGTCGTCTTGATGTCAGCACCGTCGGTCATTGTTGCGGTTGCCAAGTGACGTGTGGCGTGACTCAATATGCAGCTGACTGGAGCTGGCCGCTTGGCGTCGTGTTGAGGCAGATGAGACCGCCGTTGGAGAAGCCGACCTCTTGGTCAGTGTCGATGTTCTACACCGGCAATAAAACTATAGGGCTACTCGGCAAGGGAAAACACGGTGGATTGTAGAGGAACACAAAGGGATTTTATACTGCTTCAGGCCCTCGATGCGAGGTAACACCCTACGTCCAGTTGTGGTGTTATTCCTCTGAGAGGTTATGTCGATCAATGGTCTTCCCGTGCCCTCATGGGGCGCCCTGCCTCCCTTTATATACTAGGGGACAGGGGTACATGATAAGGATCCCAGCCGGATACGGCCAAGGGATTTCCCTCTTAGAGCTAGAAACTTATCCGACTAAGACTGTTTTCCTTATCATACAAGGTAAAGCCTGCCGGGTGCTATCTTATCTCTAATTACATAATTCGGCCCATCCTCTATCCGAGTGGCCCATATGCTGGTGGTGAGGTACCCGGGGCCCATGGCCTCCACAGTAGCCCCTGAGACCTTCATAGTTGAGTCACAGCTGACGCCAAGTGCTCATCCTCCACGGTGAAGTTTTCCCGAGTGCATTGCTCCCGAGTACTCTTTTGTCCGAGTGCTTCTTCTTCCCGAGTCCTGCTTCATATTAGCTGGCAGCGAGGCTATGAAGGGCTTCATGGAGATATATGAATAGTGTGCACCGAATAGGCGCACCTATTAGGTGTAGCCCCCGACTTTGTGTTTAATTATGAAGACAATTAAACATA
Source organism: Oryza meyeriana var. granulata (assembly GCA_003991445.1). Lineage (NCBI taxonomy): Eukaryota > Viridiplantae > Streptophyta > Magnoliopsida > Poales > Poaceae > Oryza > Oryza meyeriana. Next base: position 190,523 of record RYFJ01002346.1, read on the forward strand.
AAGTCAAAGATCTTTAACCTGGAAGTCTTTCCCTAGTAGATTACTACTGGTATATGAGACTCTTCGGTATCATGTCAACCGGAATATGATTTATAGTCTTGCCGAGTAGGGAACTACTCGTATGTGGGACTCTTCGACTTCATGTTAGTCGGAATGGGTGTTTATAGTCTTGCCGAGTAGGATGCTACTCGTATATGGGACTCTTCAGCGTCATGTCAGCTGGAAAGGGGGTTTGTAGTCTTTCCTGAGTGGCATCCCACCCAGAAGCTAGACTCCTCCGCATCATGTCAGCGGGAATGAGAAATTTATAGTCTTTCCCAAGTAGTGCACTACTCGAAAGTTAGACTCTTCAGCGTCATATCGGCTGGAACAATGTTGCTCATGGCAACTGTTGGCCAAGCGTGTAGGCCGAGTACCACTTTTATGAAAATAAATCCACGGCGTGGTCAGGTGTACTTGAGAAAGATACCTGCATCTCCAATTTTAATGAAGACTAGCTTGTGATCCTTGTAAGGATATATCCTCGAGACCTGGTGGATAAAACAGATACCCAAACATATATGTTTAGCAATAAGGCTCTCATGAAGCATATCTGTTTACCTCATCGGCTCCTGTTAGTAGCACCAGCGCTATAATTTCAACTCAGCCTGCCGGCGGCCCACATGGAGCAAGCTACTGTAGGAACTTATATCTTGGTGGCCCAGCACCGACTGTGTAGGCCCAAGCCCATTTAGTCAGCACAGGCTCTATAAATAACGGGGAGAGAGAAAAAGATTCCTTCATCTTCCCCAAATCAGCCAATCATTTCGTCTTCCGTCTCCGCGCCCCGCCTTTTGCTCGGCTAGGGTTAGCTGCTGCTGCTGTTCCCTGCTCGAACTCGGGCGATTCCAGTCCGCTTCGTCTGTTCCAAGCCGCCAATTCGCTTTTCCCCCAAATCTTTCTGCTCCCAACCATGCTGAAAGCTTCGGATTCTACGGGTGCGCCGGAGAATGCTTGGCCGACTTCGGATTGCGGCTTGGTGAAACTGAAGCTGCTGGAGAGTCAATTGAAGTTGCCTAGCCAGGAGGTGATCCGCTGGCGACCGACTAAGGGTGAGTCGGCCCCAAATCCCTAATATGGCAAAACAGTAGTTTTTGCCTCTTTTTTCGATCGGGGTTTGTGCCTTCCCTCTTCTGATTTCTTCCGTCGCATCCTTGACTTCTATGGGTTAGTGTTGGTGAATTTGAATCCCAACTCGATTCTTCAAATCTCCATATTTGTTACTCTCTGCAAGTGTTTTTTGGGTGTGGAACCCCACTTTAATTTCTTGAGGCATCTGTTCCACATCAAACCCCAGCCCTCTAAGAATAATGTCAATGTGATTGGGGGGCTGGTCTCTAGTTGAGGAGTGATAGGAAGAAAATATATCTTGATCTCCCCTTGAAATCTTCCCTGAAAGGCTGGCACAAGGAGTGGTTCTATTACACAGATCTGGCTCCCTCCTTGCGTCCATTCACCGGCTTGCCACCGGTAGTTTTACCAAATTGGTCAGCAAATCCAACCTTTGAGGAGATGGGCCAAGTGCATCAATTGCTAGAGAAATTGGATAAGCTTAAAGAAGCTGGCTTGACTGGGCCTTGGGTGGCGTGGCGTTTCCTGACTCGGCGCATCCAGCTGCTTAAGCTGAGGAGCACGTTCGGCTGGGACTTCCAAGGCAAACTTGATCCTGACCGAGTAAGCCACATGTCAGCTGATAAGTTCAAGGTAACCGAGACCCTATTTGGTTACTTCTCCGAGGGGGTGATCAAGACCGAGGACGATAAACGCCGGATTGCTGCTTATAGCTTCCTCAGGCACCGCCTCAAGGTAATCTTCATCCCTCATCTGTGACGAATGCCAGAGGGTCTGTATCTATGATTGCCCAGCATTATGTGATAGATGTTATTGAATCTTCTGTAGGAATGCATGGAGTTCGATGAGGACTCCCACCCGTTGTCGGCCATTAAAGCGAAGAAGAGGCCGAGGAGCCCTGCTACTACCCAACCCGACTCCAAGAGAGCCGGGAAAAAGCCAGTTCTATATCGGGGCGAAGGGGCCATGACGCCGCGTGTCGTGGCAGGAGGTCTGCAGATAAAGGACACCGCCACCGCGGCACCCAGGCGATCAAGTCCCAGGTTGAGACCAGCACAGCCGAGCTCAACATTGCCGAGCCTGACAAGAGCACCACCGAGTACAAGGTCCGAGCAGGCGCCGCCAAGCATACGGGTGCCCGAATCGGCCACGCCACCAATGGGGCCGCCTCCAGTCGCCACGCCGCCGCCAACTGCTTCGCCGACCCGGCCAACAACTGGGCATAGCGCTCCGCCGGGACCTGGATCGCCCGGCGGGAAACTCAAGTTCTCCAAGAGGCAAGCTACTCCGGATCTTCTGAGATTCTTGTCCGTTGTAGTAGTATTTTGATGTCTGTCTTGCGATGCAGGAAGCGTGCTGACATCGATCTCAAAGAGACCGCTCTGACCGCTCCCCTTGAAGAGCCCGCCCCAGCCGAGCCGGCATCTGCGAGCACACCCGCTGAGCTGGAGGCCAGCCCAGTCACGGAGACTGAGGTGGTCCCGACTACGGGGCCGCTGTTGCCGCCTGACCAAGAGGCAGTTACTGAGGCTGCTGCCTCAACCCCTGAGTCGCCGCCCGGTGCAGAGGCCGTTGCTAGAGCCCCCGAGTTGATCCCCGAGGCCGCGGGGGACACCGGCGTGGGGGCCAGGACCCCGTCGCTGTCGTGGTCGTTGTCGTCATCATCGTCGTTGCCGCCGGCGGAGATCCCGAACCTTCCTCGGATTGAAGCTCCTCCGCGTATGTTTCCCCGAACGTTCACCTGGACAGCGCCTGATGGAACCGCGAAGAGGTTCAAGCTTGATGAGGCCGCGGTGAGAAGGGAACGCGAAAGCCTGCTTCATGCCACCATCACCAGGTCCCAGGGAGTTCAGGTATAATTCTTGCAGTGGAGTCCTGGGGGTCTTCTTGTTCTGACATCTGACTCCACTCTTGAGTTGTTTTCTCCCTGAGAAGAAGTTGGTTGATCGCAATGAGGAGATGACCGAGATCCTGATAGAAATGGCCTCCCACCTTGCGGAATTAGAGCAGCTCCGGGTGTTGAAGGCCACGATGGAGGAGCGCCACGCGGGGAGGGAAGCCTGGCTGAAGGATGCCGTCACCCAGCTCAAGGACGAAACTTGGGCCCAAGCCGGGAAGATTAGAGGTAAATCCCCCGAATGCATCCTCCCGACTGAACCCTTGATGTATTTCTCCAGCTGCGTTGTTCCCGACTACCCAGTTGTGTCTTGTCCACAAGGTTTAGTTCTTGACTAATCTGTCATGCAGCCCTCGAAGCAGAGTTGAAGACCCGAATAGAGAGGGAAGCCCAGCTGAAGGAGGCCGAAGAAGCCAAGGCCGAGTTTGAGAAGGTCAAGGCCGACCTGACAAAGGCCAACGCCGAGCTCGAACAAGAGAAGGCCGAGTTAAAAGAGGCCAACATCAAGCTCGGCGAAGAGAAAGCTAGACTGGAGAAGACCGTGGCCGAGTAGGAGGCCGACTACATGAGTAAGTCCCCGTCTCGACGATGATCTTAACCAATCTCTTAGTCATTCCATCTGCAGCCGAGCCTAACAAGTTTACTTGCCGGTGGACCCGGACAGACATGAGAGCCAATGTCCAGGCCCAATATTGGTTTTATACAGAGGAGATAAAAGCTATCATGGAGTCACGGGAGGCCCTTGTCGGGTTCATGAAAGGGCTCCTTGATCTGATGGATCCTCGCCCTGTGGGAACCAGCTGCAGCCGAATCCCCCAAGTGGAGGCGTGTCTTGAGGATGCACCGAGTGCCCTAAAGAGGTACTCGGATGAGCATGTCATTGCCGGCGTGGCCTAGACCCTGGCAATGACCAAATCAATCTACTCGAGGGCAGACATTGAAGCCATCGGGGAGGGGTTTGCTGAGGAGATGACGCCTGAGGAGGCGCTGGAGCTGATAGCCCGGGCGAGGCCGACTGCTGAGATAATCACCCGAGACCTGGGTCTGTAAGAGTAATATATCATGTAGTCGGTATGTATAAACTTTTGTGGAAAACATGTGTAAATATATGTGCAGTGCCGCCAAGCCTTGAATCACTACTCAGTTGTCATTAGCTTTACTTGAATGTGTAGTCTGCACCGAGTTAGTCTGTCGGAACTTAATAAAATCGTTCACTGTAAGAAAGTGTACTCGGGCAAACATGACAGTCATAGTAAGGCCTCATAACTGGAGTAAGACAGACTCGTATATTATTGACAAAACACATATAATACATGCAGCCCCCAACTCACTACTCGGTTGATATAAGCGGCGTAGTGAGTCAGAGAAAACTGTACACATGAGAAAGTATAAAGCTCAGGTATAGAAAGGACGTAGCTGTTCTATATTCCATGAGTTGCTGATGAGGACACCGTCTTCAATCTTCAGTCGGTATGCGCCTGGCCGCGTGACCTCAGCTATAATGAACGGCCCTTCCCAAAGTGGGGATAATTTGTGCCTGTCTTTGGTGGTTTGTATTTTTCTCAAGACGAGATCCCCGACCAAAAAGACGTTGCCATGGACATTGCGATTGTGGTAGCGACGTAGGCCTTGAAGATACCTTGCCAACTGGATTATTGCGATGTCCCTTGCTTCTTCCAACTGATCTAGCTCGACCAGTCGGGTATTGTTTGAGACGTCTTCTGAGTAAGCCCAGACTCGCGGAGAGCCGAACTATAACTCTGTCGGTACCATAGCCTCAGCACCGTAGACCAGGAAGAAAGGGGATTGCCCTGTTGCCCGTCTAACCGTGGTTCTGAGAGACCAGAGAACAAATGGGAGTTCTTGTACCCACCAGCCCGCATATGGTTGTAGTAGGTCAAATATCCTAGCCTTGATGCCTTGTAAGACCATATCGTTGACTCGCTCAACTGTGATGAGTAGGCCATATAACAGCTTCTGGACCTGCGGATATCTCGTCTTCGAGTCAGCAAGCACATCGCTGACAAAGTAAACTGGCCGTTGTATTTTCTGGATGTGACCCTGTTCGGATCTCTCGACTACCAGCACCGTGCTGACTACCTGAGTGGTTGCCGCCAGATATAGCATTAGCGGTTCTTGGGGCATAGGTGATGCCAACACGGGAGGTGATGTGAGAAATTGTTTGAAGTCTTCGAAGGCTTGTTAGGCGTCCGGAGTCCATTGGAAATTGTCCGCCTTTTTGAGTAGCTTGAAGAAGGGAATACCCCGCTCGCCCAGTCGGAAAATAAATCAGCTGAGTGCCGCCATGCAGCCTGTCAGCTTCTGGACATCCTTCTGGTTAGCTGGGGGAGCCATGTTCATTATGGCGTGGAGTTTCTCCGGGTTTGCCTCGATGCCTCGATGCAAAACGATGAAGCCGAGTAACTTGCCGGATGGCACATCGAAGGCATATTTTTTCAAGTTCAACTTCATCTTGAATCGTCGAAGATTTTGGAAGGTTTCTTCCAGGTCAGTGATGAGGTCTTCTTTGGACTTGGTCTTGATCACCACGTCGTCGACGTAGGCTTCCACGTTGTATCCGATCTGAGTGTGCAGACACCGCTGAATTGTCCTTTGATAGGTTGCTCCAGCATTTTTCAAACCGAACAGCATTGTGATGTAGCAGTACGCTCCAAATGGTGTGATGAAAGATGTCTTTAAGCAGTCTTCCTCCCTCAGGCTGATTTGATGGTACCCCGAGTAGCAGTCGAGAAAGCTGAGTAGGTCGCACCCGGCCGTGGAATGTACCACCTGATCTATCCTGGGAAGACCAAATGGGTCTTTGGGGCACGCCTTGTTGAGATCGGTGTAGTCGACGCACATGCGCTATTTACTATTTTTCTTCCGAACCAGAACTGGGTTTGCCAGCCAGTCCGGGTGATAGACCTCCTCGATGAACCCGGCTGTGAAGAGCTTGGTGATCTCCTCCCGAATAGCATCCTTGCGGTCTTGAGCGAAGCGTCGTAGCCGTTGCTTGACTGGCTTGGCGTCTTTCTTCACATTGAGGGCGTGCTCGATCACCTCCCTTGGTACGCCCGGCATGTCGGACGGTTTCCACGTGAAGATATCCTTGTTAGCTTGGAGGAAGGTGACAAGCGTGTCTTCCTATTTGGGGTCGAGTCCGGTCCCGACTAGAGCAGTCTTGGAGGGGTCTGAAGGGTCCAGGGGGATCTTCTTCGTGTCAGAGTCCGCTGAAATTCCTGACTTCGCCGCCTTTTTTGCCGAAACTGGATCTTGCTCGACTTCAGTTGTGGCGGCTTGCCGGATGCTGTTGCGCCCGACTGCCGCCTCTTGTAATTGAGCCAATTCGCAGCTCTCCTTGCCGCAGGTGAAGGCTTGCTTGACATCACTGCGGAGGGAGAGGACTACTACTGGCCCAGGCATCTTGAGCACCATATATGTATAGTGCGGTATCGCCATAAATTTGGCGAGTGCCGGTCGTCCGAGTATCACGTGGTACATGGTCTCGAAGTCGGCGACCTCGAAGCAGACGTTTTTCGTGCAGAAGTTATCCCGCATGCCGAAGGTTACTGGCAATGTGATCTGCCCGAGTGGAGTTGATGACAGGCCGGGAATTATCCCGTGGAAGGGCGCAGTGCTCGGCCGTAATTCTGAACGAGGAATCATCATCTCATCCAAAGTCTTGGCGAATAAGATGTTGAGTGCGCTGTCTCCATCAATGAGGGTTTTCTTCAGCCTGATATTTCTGATGACCGGGTCCAGGACGAGTGGGTAGCGTCCCGGGTGTGAAACCCGATCTGGGTGATTTGCGCGGTTGAAGGTAATGGCCATCTCTGACCAGCGCAGGTACTGGGGGGTGTCCGTTGTAGAGACCGTGTTGATGTCGCGCGCTGATAGCTTCTATTTGTGCTTGGACTCATAGGCAGACGGCCCTCCAAAGATATGGTTGAGCTCAGCTTGAGGATCTTGGAAATCGTCAGCCGAACCCTGATCTGGCTTGTCTTTATCCTTGTTGGCGCCAGATGATGAAGCCTGCTCGGAGGCAAACTTCTTGAGCATGTAGCAGTCTTCAGCCGCGTGCTTGCCCTTGGGGTGGAAGGGGCATGGCCCGCTCATGAATTTTTGGTAGTCGTTATTCCGCTGGGGCCACGACTGGGTGCGCTCCATGTTGGCCACCTAGTTGTCCGACTTCCGCTTGCGGCTGCTAGACTTGTTTTGAGACGGCTCGTTGTCGGCTTTTGCCTTCTAGTCTTTCTATCGGGACTCCTTTTTCTCGTCAAGGGCCTCTGTGACTGCTTCAGCCAAGTTGGCGTATTTGTTGGCCATGTCGAAAAGTGCCCGTACAGAGGGTGGTGGCTTCCAAGTGAATTTCGCAATGAACGGGGCGTCCTTTACTCCCTTGCGGAAGGCGGCGATGACGGCCTCGTCTCGGATCATTGGGATCTTGTTGCGCTTCTCGGAAAATCTCTTGATAAAATCTCGTAGAGACTCGTTCTTCTTCTGGTGTAGTTGATACAGATCATGTTCAGAAGATGGCCTCTCGTAGGTTCCCTGAAAATTAGCGATGAACCGCTCCCTGAGTTCTTCCCCAGAACCGATCAACCGCCTCGGGAGCCCTGCCAGCCATGTCCTCGCCGAGTCAGCTAGGGCGACAGGGAGGTAGTTAGCCATGGCTTTGCTGTCGCCCCCAGCAGCTCGAACTGCCAGGGTATATACGGTGAGCCAAGACTCGGGATTTGTTTTGCCGTCATACTTTTCGATCCCTGTGGGCTTAAAACCAGTCGGCCAATCGACGTCCTGCAGCTCCCGTGTGAAAGCAGGAATGCCTTCGTCTTCATGAGGGCTCGGGCTTCGACCACGGCAGATAAACCGCTCGTGATGGAGACCGAAGTGCTCGTTTTCGTCCTCTAGTCGGCGGCGCTCGTCCTCTTCTCGTTCGTGGCACCGGGCGTTGATGGTATGGCGGAGGTCATGTTGTAGGCGTACTCGGAGGTCTTGGTTGGGCCGGCGGTCATACTGGTGACGCCGCCGGTTGTCATTGCCGAGTGACGTTTGCCTGGACTCCTCATGTGGCCGACTTGAGCCGGCCGCCCGATGCCGTGCTAACGTGGATGAGCCCGCTGCTAGAGATCCCGACCGGTTAGTCGGTACCATGGTGTCGCCTGACTGCTGCTGTTGTTGTTGGCTGGCTGCAGCCATGATCATCATCTTGATCTTGGCGATAGTTGGGGTGGTCTGGTGATCAAGCCCGAGCTGGAGCGTGTCCAGCAAGGTTGCGGTGGCCACAACATTCTGTTGTGGCGTGACGAAGACGTCATGATCACCGACTTTAGTCTGGAGAATCTGCTGCTCAGCCGCTCGCCCAGCCTTGCGTAGCCCGTCATTGCGAGCTTCGTGATCAGCCTCCTCCTGTTGTCGCAGTCGGCGCGCCTCCTCCTGTTGCTCCTCTTGTAGTCAGCGCACCTCGGATGGTGGTGTTGAAGCCATAAAGATCTCGCGGGATAGAAGAAGACTAGCCAGACTAGAGTCCGAGCTAGTGCTCGAACCGTTATTCGACTTAGAGTCGGACTCCGAGTAGTTTATCGGAGTAAGAACGACCCCGACCTCTCTAGATCCAATCTGATACGGCGCTTGGCCGTGTCCGAACTGAATCGCAGGAGATCGGGTCTGCTGCGCGGGATGTAGATTCGCAGCGTCGCCGAATCTGTGTGGGAAACCGACGATCTCCCCCATTCTTGGCCCAACCCAAGCTGGCTCAAGGCCTAGTGCAAGTCGGACGCCGAAGGAGAGAGTTGTCCCGATTCTCAGCGAAGTGAAGGACTGCCGCAGTAGATTGTTGAAGGAGATCGCAACATCGTATGGGCCGACTGGCGCAACGTCGGCTGGTTCCTCGGCCGGCTGGATTGGATTTGCTTCGGCCAAGGTGAGGTTGCCTATCTGGTCGGCAACAAAGTCGAGGCTTCCGAAGGAAATTGTGTCCCTAGGAGAGAACTTGTCGCTGTCCACTCCGCTTGTTGGATCCATCGAGTTTGTAGATGTGAAACTCGCCGAAGCCCCTACCTGGTGCGCCAACTGTCGATGTTTTACACCGGCAATAAAACTATAGGGCTACTCGGCAAGGGGAAACTCGATGGATTGCAGAGGAACACAAAGGGATTTTATACTGGTTCAGGCCCTCGATGCGAGATAATACCCTACGTCCAGTTGTGGTGTTATTCCTCTGAGAGGTTATGTCGATCAATGATCTTCCCGTGCCCTCATGGGGCGCCCTGCCTTCCTTTATATACTAGGGGACTAAGGATCCTAGCCGGGTACGGCCAAGGGATTTCCCTCTTAGAGATAGAAACTTATCCGACTAAGACTGTTTTCCTTATCATACAAGGTAAAGCCTGTCGGGTGCTATCTTATCTCTAATTACATAATTCGGCACATCCTCTATCCGAATGGCCCATATGCTGGTGCTGAGGTACCCGGGGCCCATGGCCTCCACAGTCAATATGAGAGTATCACCCGACTGTTGATGCTACTGATATGCAGGAGCGGTGATCATGGCTTTTATCCTTGCTATGATCAGGGTGGTCTGGTGATCAGGCCCAAACTGCAATGTATTCAGTAGAGTTCCAGCGGCCACAATATTTTGTTGAGGAGTTACGAAAATGTCATGGTCGCTGACTTGGGTTTGGAGGATTTGATGTTGAGTAGTCCGCCCAGCCTAGCACAGATCGTCGTTGTGAGCATCGCGTTTGGCCTGCAGGCGTCTTGCGTCTTCTTCCTGTTGTTCATGCAGTCGGCAGGCCTCCTCTTCTTGTTGATCACGTAGTCGGTGTGCCTCCTGAGTGGGAGTTGAGCCTTTTGACGCCATAAAGACTTCACGTGGTGGAGAAAAGCTTGCCGAACTGCTGTCCGACTTAGAGTCAGAATCAGAGTAGTTGATGGGGGTGATTACAACTCTGACCTCCCTAGATCCGATCTCGAGCGGCTTTGGGCCGTATCCGAGGCAAACTCTAGGGGATCGGGTTTGCCACATCAGATGTTGATCAAAGATATCCGTGGCGTTGCCAAGTCCGAACGGGAGATTGACGATCTCCTCCTCTCTTAGCCCGATCTCGGCTAGCTCAAGGCGAGTTCGAGTTGAACACCGAAAGAAAGAGTTGTCCCTAGACTCGGGCATGTGGGAGATCGCTGCAACGTGTCGATGAGGATCACTGCAGCGTTACGTAGGCCAACCGGCGCGGAGTTGGCTTGGTCCCTGGCCAATAGGATCAAGTCCAAGTCTAACAGGATGAGGTTGCCGAATTTGTCGGCAATGAACTCGAGGCTCCCGAAGCTGTTTGATTGCCCGGAGAAGAAGTTGATGCCGTCGACTCCGGTGATTGGATCCATCAGGTTTGTCGAAGATGATATCGCCGTTGCCCCTACCCGGAGTACCAACTGTCAATGTTTTACACCGGCAAAAAGAATATGGGGCTACTCATGAGACCTGAACTTCATGGACTACAAAGGAACACGAAACAATTTATACTGGTTCAGGCTCTTGAGGTGAGGTAATACCCTACATCCAGTTGTGGTGTATTGCCTTTGCAGTTTCTCTGGTGAGATTCTAATATGCCCTCAGGGGGCGCCCGGCCTCCCCTTATATACTAGGGGATAGGGTTACAGAATAGGAATCCCAGTCAGACTCCGACTAAGAGATTTCCTTCTAAGAATACAACGCGCTCGACTAGGAGTATATCTCTTCCTTGTCGTACAAGGTAATGCATGCCGAGTCTTATTGTATCCCTAATTACAAGGTTAGGCCCATCCTCTGTCCGAGTGGCCCTAATGCTTCTCATGATGTACCTAGGGCCCATTGCCTCCATAGCAGCCCCTGAGACCTTCATAGTCGAGTCACAGCTGATGCCGAGTACTCATCCTCCTTGGAGAAATCTTCCCGAGTGACTTGCTCCCGAGTACTCGTTGTCTGAGTGCTTCTTATCCAAGTCCTGCTTCATATCGGCTGGCAACGAGGATATGAAGGGCTTCATGGAAAAATATGAACAGTGTGCACCGAATAGGAGCACCTATTAGGTGTAGCCCCCACTTTGTGCTTAATTGTGAAATAATTCAAAAATCTTTAACCTTTTAATCTTTCCCGAGTAGTATACTACATGGAAATTAGACTCTTCAGCGTCATGTCAACTGGAAGAATTTTTGCTCAGGGCAATTTTTGGCTATCATGTAAGTCGAGTACCACTTCATGGATTTTAACCCAATATGTGGTTAGGTGTACTTGAGAGATACCTGCATCCTTAATTTTAATGGAGACCAGCTATTAATCCTTATAAGGATATATCCTCAATACCTGGTAAATAATGCAGATATCTGAACACATGTATCCAACTATTATGCCTTCAGGAAGCATATCTGATTATTTAATTGGTTTCTGTAAATAACATCTGCACTGTGATTTCAACACAGCCAGTAGTCGGCTCAATAGAGCATGCCTTTTAGAAACTCATATCTTTGGCTACTACTGAATAAGTCGGCCTAAACCGACCTTCCCAGCGCAGCTTTATGAAATCCAGCGATTTTGATCATTGCTCAACCTACCCATTGCTCTGGGAGTGTGCCACCGAAGCATAGCAGATTTTGATGCCGAAGTTGTCGCAGAAATCTTTGAATACGTCACCCGTGAACTGAGTGCGTTGCCCATAACGGTGTGATTGGGGACTCTAGATCTGTAGATCATACTCAATATGAAGTCTTTTGCCCTGGCCACAGCGATGGTTGCAACGAGTTTATTCTCAATCCACTTTGTGAGCTTATCCACCGTGACGAACAGATGTGTGACCGCAATATTAGGATAGTCTACAACTCTTGTGCTGGTAGATGTGCTTGCCAAGCAAAAAACGTTGATAACCGCAGTTGGCCAGCAGAATCCTTGTCTATAAGCCTTTCCAACTAACGTTCTGGATGCAAAATGGTTGCCACAAATACCCGAGTGGATAGATTGCAGGATCTGCTTGCCCTCCTCGGGTGTGACACAGTGCATGAGAACTCCGGATGCGCGTTGACAATATAGGTCTTTTTCGACTATAATAAAGCTTTTGCTCCGTCGCTTGACTTACTCAGCTTTGCTGCAATCTTTAGGAAGTTCATCTTCCAGTAGGAATCAAATGATTGGGGTCTTCCAGTCTTGAAAAATAATAAGCACCTCCATAGGTTCCAGATTTGGTGCTATCTCCGACTGAAAGCTCCAGTAGTGGCTTCTATCCTTGTTTTGGCCAAATAGGTACCTGAACGCTGCGCCAGCGTAGGATTCGGCTGGCGACCCTCTTGGGGCATACCCAACCTGGCAAAATTGTAACCGAACAAGGTACTCGAATCTCGCATTAGTATAGGATTCGGCTGGCAACCCTCATGGGGCGTACCCTACCCAACAAAGTCATGGCCAAATAAGGTACCCGAACCTTGCATTAGCGTAGGATTCGGCTGGCGACCCTCATGGGGCGTACCATACCCAGCAGTGTGATACCCAAGCCCCAACTAGTGCTGGAGCTCGGTTATTAGCCCCATGGGGCATACCTAGATAAACATGACATCCATGTCCCAACTGATGCAAGCACTCGGTCAGTAGCCCTCGTGGAGCATTCCGAGTGATTCTTGAAGCGACGCACTCTAAGTGTATCTTGGCAGACTGGTCCAGCCCCCGAGAGTAAGAGATCTGCTCATAGCCATGAGTTCCTATTACGCGTATCTGGAACTGGGCCCTACATTATAAACATATCGGATGAGTAGCATCTGATGAAGAAAACAATCACCTGAAGAAAAATTATCTATTTTACAATAGATGTAAATATATATTCCTCCTCTTATTGATATTAATTTCCCCAAGTAGTTGACCCCTTACGTTTAAACACTCTACCCGACTAGTCATAGTCCCCAAGCGTTGGGAGTCGGCTCATGGCTCTTTCCCAGACACGCGTTTTAGGTAACTTGAGTTTGTCTTACATGAGCAAAGCTTCACGGATCGGAATTTATGCTACTCAAGTACTTTTGTAATCATTAAGAGTAAAAACAGAAAATACGCAGTATGTACACCTATTAGGTGTAAGCGGCTGTGGCATTGGTGAGGCCGAGTGGGGAATTGATGATCTCATCCTCCCTAGATCCGTTCCTGACTGGTGCTAAGCCATATCCGAGTCAAATCATAGGGAAGTGAGTTGCCTCCAGCCCCGTTTAGATGAGAATATCATATAAAGGAGAAAATATTTATTAGAAAGCGGCTTAGCTATTCGATATTGCACGAGTTGGGAGTGGAGATGCCATCCTTGCATTTGAGCTTTCGCGCCCCCGAGCATCTCACTTGTCATTCTGATAATCTTCGGTTCTAGGAGGTCGAAGACGGTTGCGACCAACTGCCACAATGAAGTTATCCGACTTGCGTTTGCGGTTCCTAGCCTTAGTCGGGGCTGCATCATCGGTGTCCTTCCGCTCTTTCTGTCGGGTGTCTTTTTGTCATCGAGGGCTTTAGCAACAGCGTCGGCCGAGTCGGCGTATTTGTTCGCCATGTCGGATAGAGCTCTGATAGAACTTGGAGGCTTCCAAGTGAATTTAGCGATGAACGGAGTGTCCTTGACTCCTTTTCGAAAGGTGGCGATGACGACCTCGTCCTTGATCTTCGGGATTGAATTCCTCTTCTCTGAAAACCTCTTGATGAAATCACAAAAAGACTCGTTCTTCCTTTGATGGCACTAATATAGGTCGTACTCGAAAGATGGCCTCTTGTACGTCCCTTGGAAATTGGCGATGAAGCGTTCCCGGAGTTCTCCCCAGGAGCCAATTGATCTCTTAGAAAGTCCTATTAGCCATGTCCTCGCCGAGTCTACTAGAGCGATTGGGAGGTAGTTAGCCGTGACCTTATGATCTCCTCCAGCTACTTGGATTGCCAGAGTCTAAATTGTGAGCCAGGACTCAGGGTTGGTCTTCCCATTGTTTTTTTCAATTCTAGTCGGCTTGAAGCCTAACGGCCAGTCGACTTGTAGCAGCTCAAGGGTGAAGACCGGTACTCCTTCATCTGTATGAGGACTCCGACTCCAACTACGGCGGTGAAACCGCTGATGGTGGAGGCCGAAGCGTTCGTCTTCCTCGTTCGTGCATCGTGCGTTGATGTCTTGCCGGAGATCTCGTCGTAGTCGGCCTCGGACATCCTGGTTGTCCCAACAGTCATCTTGATTTCGGCACCGTCGGTCATTATTGTGGTTGCCGAGTGACGTGTGGCATGAATCCGTGTGCGGCTGACTAGAGTCGGCCACTCGGCGTCACGTTGAGGTAGATGAGATCACCGTTGAAGAAGCCGACCTGTTGGTCGGTATGAGAGTGTCACCCGACTGTTGATGCTGCTGACATGCTGCAGCGGTGATCATGGCTTTTATCCTTGCTATCGTCGGGGTGGCCTGGTGATCAGACCCAAACTACAGTGTATCCAGTAGAGTTGCAGCGGCCACAACGTTCTGTTGAGGTGTTACGAAAATGTCATGGTTGCCGACTCAGGTTTGGAGGATTTGCTGTTGAGCAGTCCGCCCAGCCTTGTGCAGATTGTCATTGTGAGCATCGCGCTCAGCCTACAGGCATCTTGCGTCTTCCTCCTGTTGTTCATGTAGTCAGCGGGCTTCCTCTTCTTATAAATCGCGGAGTCTGTGTGCCTCCTGAGTGGGAGTTGAGCCTTTAGACGCCATAAAGACTTCACGTGGTAGAGAAAAGCTCGCCGAAGGGCTATTCGACTGAGAGTTAGAGTCGGAATGGTTGAGGGGAGTAATAACGACCCCAACCTCCCTAGATCCAATCTCGAGCAGCTCTAAGCCATATCCGAGTTGAACTCCAGGGGATCGGGTTTGCCGCGTCAGATGCTGACTGAAGTTATCCACGGCATTGCCGAGTCCGAATGGGAGATTAATGATCTCCTCCTCTCTTAGCCCGATCTTGGCCGGCTCAAGACTGAGTCCGAGTCGAACACCGAAAGAAAGAGTTGTCCCTAGACTCGGGCATGTTGGAGATCACCGCAGCATGTCACCGAAGATCGCTGTAGCGTTACGTAGGCCGACCGGCGCGGTGTCGGCTTGGTCCCTGGCCGATCAGATCGGATCCGAGTCAGACAGGGTAAGGTTGCCGAATTCGTCGGTGACGAAGTTGAGGCTCCCGAAGATGATTGTTTGCTCATGGAAGAACTTGACACCGTCGACTCCAGTGATTGGATCCATCTAGCATGTTGAAGATGATCTTGCCGATGCCCCTACCTGGCGCACCAACTGTCGATATTTTACACCGGCAAGAAGAATGTGGGGCTACTTGTGAGACCTAAACTTGATGGATTACAAAGGAACACAGAACAATTTATACTGGATTAGGCCCTCAAGGTAAGGTAATACCCTACTTCCAGTTGTGGTGTATTGCCTTTGAGGTTTCTCTGGTGAGATTGTCTTAGTTGTGATTCTCTCTGCCCTCAAGGGGTGCCCTGCCTCCCCTTATATAGCGGGGGATAAGGTTACAGAGTAGGAATCCAAGTCAGACTCTGACCAAGGGATTTCCTTCTAGGAATACAACGTGCCCGACTAGGACTATATCCTTTCTTTGTCATACAAGGTAATGTACGCTGAGTCCTATTGTATTCCTAATTACAAGGTTAGGCACATCCTCTGTCCGAATGGCCCTAATGCTTCTCATGAGGTACCCGGGGCCCATGGCCTCCACACTAAGTGCCGCCATGCAGCCAGTCAGCTTCTATACGTCCTTCTGGCAAGTCGGGGTGCCATGTTCATGATAGCGTTGACTTTCTCTGGATTAGCCTCATGCCTCGCTATGATATAATGAAGCTGAGTAAATTTTCTGAAGGTACTCCGAAGACGTACTTTTCCGGGTTCAACTTTATCTTCAATCTCTGAAGGCTTTGAAATGTTTCTTCTAAGTCGATGATGAGGTCTTCCTTGACTTTGGTCTTGATTACCTCGTCATCGACATACGCCTCCACATTGCACCCGAGTTGAGTGTGAAGACACCGCTAGATAGCACGTTGACACGTTGCACCAGCGTTTTTCAACCTGAATGGCATAGTAACATAGCAGTATGCCCCGAATGGCATGACAAAAGAAGTCTTTAGGCAGTCCTTCTCCTTTAGGCTGATTTGATGATATCTCGAATAACTGTTGAGAAAACTGAGCAACTCGCACCTCACAGTGGAGTTGACCACCTAATCTATCCTGGGTAGACCAAATGGATCCTTGGGGCACGCCTTGATTAAATCGGTGTAGTCGACGCACATGCGTCATTTACCGTTCTTCTTTCAGGCCAGAACTAGGTTTGACAGCCAATCTGGGTGATAGACCTCTTTGATGAACCCGGCTGCAAGGAGTTTGATTATCTCCTCCCGAATAGCATCTTTGCGCTTTTGTGCGAAGCGCCGCAGTCATTGTTTGACTCGTTTGGCATCTGGCTTGACGTTAAGAGAATGCTCAATCACCTCCCTTGATACAACAAGCATGTCGGAAGGTTTCCAAGCAAATATATTCCTATTCG
This sequence comes from Oryza meyeriana var. granulata, assembly GCA_003991445.1. Classification (NCBI taxonomy): domain Eukaryota; kingdom Viridiplantae; phylum Streptophyta; class Magnoliopsida; order Poales; family Poaceae; genus Oryza; species Oryza meyeriana. The sequence goes on from RYFJ01002346.1 coordinate 207,081, forward strand.
CCTGGAGGAAGGTGACGAGTGTGTCTTCCTATTTGGGGTCGAGTCCAGTCCCGACAAGCACAGTCTTGGTGGGGTCGGAGGGGTTCAGGGGGACCTTCTTTGTCTATGAATCTGCCGAAATTCCCGACTTGGCTGCTTTCTTCGCCGGAACTTGATCATCCTCATTTGCATGTGTTGTAGCTAGCCAGATATTGTTTCATCCGACTGCTGCCTCTAGGGACTGGGCCAACTCGCAGCTCTCCTTGTCGCGGGTGAAGGCTTGCTTGATATCGCTGCACAAGGAAAGTACTCCTACTGGTCCTAGCTTCTTGAGCACCATGTATGTATAATGGGGCACCGCCATGAATTGGCTAGTGCAAGTCGTCCGAGTATGGCGTGATACACGGTCACGAAGTCGACAACCTCGAAGCAGATGTTCTCGGTGCGGAAATTTTCTCGCGCGACAAAAGTAACTGGCAGAGTGATCTGTCCAAGTGGAGTGGAAGAGAGGCTGGGGATTACCCCGTGAAAGGGAGCAGTACTCGGCCGTAGCTCGAATCAAGGGATCTTCATCTCGTCAAGCATTTTGGCGAACAATATGTTGATAGCGCTTCCTCTATCAATGAGAACCTTCAACTTAATACTCCTAATGACTAGGTCTAGGACAAGGGGGTAACGCCCTGGATGCGTGACTCGGTCAGGGTGGTCCACGTGGTCAAATGTAATTATTGTCTTTGACCAGCGCAGGTAATAGGGGCATCTGTCAAGACCGAGTTGACTTCTCGAGCTATTAGCTTCTATTTTCTCTTGGACTCTTATGCAGATGGCCCTCCAAAGATGTGATTGAGCTCAGCCTGGGGATCTTGGTAGTCACCGGCTGCACCCTAGTCTGGCTTATCCTTGTCTTTGTTGTCGCCAGACGTCGACATTTACTCGGAAGCAAACTTTTTGAGCATGAAACAGTTTTTAGCCGCGTGCTTCCCCTTTGTCGGCGACGAAGTCGAGACTCCCGAAGCTGATTATCTACTCCGGTGGTTGGATCCATCGAGCTTGATGACGATGATCTTGACGAAGCCCCTACCTAGCGCACCAACTGTCGATGTTTTGTATCGACAATAATAATATGGGGCTACTCGTGAGACCTAAACTTGATGGATTGCAAAGGAACATAAAACAATTTATCCTGGTTCATGCCCTCGAGGTGAGGTAATACCCTACTTCTAGCTGTGGTTATTGCCTTTGAGGTTTCTCTGGTGAGAGCGTTCTTGCTCCAGGGGCTCCTTGCCTCTCCTTATATACTAAGGAAGCAAGGTTACATGATAGGAATCCTAGTCGGACTGCGACCAAGGGATCTCCTTCTAGGAATACAACGTATCCTACTAGGACTATATCCCTTTCCTTATCATACAAGGTAATATGTACTGAGTTCTGTTGTATACCTAATTACAGGATTAGGCCTATCCTCTATCCGAGTGGCCACAAAGCTTCTCATGAGGTACCCATAGCCCATGGCCTCCACAGAAGAGGAACGGGCCGAATACGGCCTAGAAACAGGGGAAGGGATTAAAAAAGGGTTTTCTTTTATTTTACTGCTGAAATGCTTGTTTCATTTATTAAAAATACTTTCCTTACTCAATTAATTCCTAGAAAATTCCATGAGATAAAGGATTAAGCAAAGTATTTTCTAAAATTAAATCCAGGCCAACTTTTATTGTAAATTTTCTCTAATTTTTAATGTTTTCACTCCTTGAGACTTTTAAAATAATTTCTGAAATTCCTTTTGCACACAATTTATTTAATTAGGGAATTTCAGGGTGTTACAATTCATCTCATGTGGCCTTAACTATCTAGAGGCATAGGATACCACTTTTCCTTCTTGCAATAGTACACACCCTAGTACTTGTCTAGAGGCATCACAATATGTCTCTGATATCGGGTAGGGTCAGGACAAGGGCTGTGGTTAGCCTTCTTTTTAATTCTTGGAAGCTTTTCTCGCAAGCTTCCATCCATTCAAACTTCTTCTATTTATTTAATAACTTGGTCATAGGCTTGGCTATCTTGGAGAATCCTTCGATAAATCTCCGAAAATATTTAGCTAGGCCTAAGAAACTTCTGATTTCGGTGACCGAGTTTGGGAATTTCCAAGCGAGTACGGTTTCAATCTTACTTGGGTCCACTTCTACTCCTTGGGCCAAAATGACATGTCCTAGGAAAGCCACTCGATCTAGCCAAAACTCACACATCGAGAATTTGGAGTACAACCTGTGTTCTCTCAGTTTTCCTAAGACCAGTCTCAAATGCTCAGTGTTTTCTCGTTCATGAAGTAGGCCGGGGCATTGGTAAGCCCGAACGACATGATCGTATACTCATATAGGCCATATCTTGTGGAAAAGGATGTTTTGGGTATATCTTGCAGCCTAATCTTCAACTGATGGTATCTGGTTCTCTAATCTATCTTAGAGAACATGGCAGCTCCTTTGAGTTAATCGAACAAGTCATTGATCTGAGGCAACGGGTATTTATTCTTTATGGTTACCTCGTTCAATGCTCTGTAATCAATGCACATCCGCTGGGTTCCAACCTTTTTCTTGACTAGGAGCACTGGGGCTCCCTAAGGGGATGTGCATGGCCTGACAAAACCTTTGGCCTCTAATTCCTCAATTTGTTTCTTGACTTCGGCCAGTTCATTTGTGGCCATTCGGTAATGTTGTTTGGATATGGGAGCGGTTCCAGTGCCAATTCGATAGAGAACTCTATTTCCCGATCTGGTGGCATTCTTGGCAGCTCCTCAGGGAACACATCTGGGTATTCATTTACGACAGGCATACTTTCCAAGGGGGTGGCCTGAAGGCTATTCAGAATTGGTCGGGTCCTTCGGGTTTCTGAAGGGGTAAACTTAACTTCTTGCCTATTGGATCCTTGTAGGGTCACAATCTTATCAGCATAGTCTATCTATCCCTTATGCTCGGTCAACCAGTCTATTCCTAGGATCAGGTCTAGTTCTTGGGATTCTAGGACGATGGGGCTAGCTAAAAATCTAACCCCTTCTATATCCAAGGTTACTTTTGGGCATGATAGATCTGCCCTCATCTCCCTTCCTTGGGAGTGTCTGATCATCGGTACCCTTTTGTTCACCAACCATTTTTGTTCACCAAAGCTCAAGAGATGAATGAATGGGAAGCTCCCGAATCAAACAAAACGACAGCGGGTACAGAGTTGAGAAGAAACGTACCCATGACTACGTCCGGAGCCTCTTGTGCTGTATCTTCCTGGATGTGATTCACTCAGCCCCTTCCGAAGGTTGGAGTTGCACGAGAAGCTTGTCCGCTTGCCTGTGGGGCGGTCCTTCCTAGTGCTGGTGCGGGGGCTCTAGCAGTGCTAACATTTGATCGTGTCGGTGTGGTGGCCTCCTTGTTCTTAGGGCAGTCCTTGGAATAGTGCCCGTAGTCGTGACAGGCATAGCACCTTATCCTAGCGAGGTTGGTGGGGTTCCTTTGCTGGGTAGCAATGGAGACAGGGTTACTTCCCCTGGAGCCTGAGGTGTAGTTACTTGACCTGGGTTGCTGCAGCATCAGTGGGCGGGGAGTGTACCCAGTGAGTCAACTGTATTGTGGGATAGCCGAGCGGTATTGCGCTGGCTGAGTCATCCTTGGTTGTGGCCCACCACGAGGGTTTGATCCAGAATGGGCCATCTTCCTCTTTCGATGACCGTCGGCTTCCTTGCGCTACCAGTAAGGCCTTATCTATCATTCGTTGAAACATGGGGAAGTCATGGCTTATAAGTTGGATCCATATTCCCACATTCATGCCTTTGAGGAACCGTCGGATTTTCTTCTTGTCCTTGTTCACCTCTTCAGTGGCGTACCGAGCCAACTTATTAAAGCGGCTCAAGTACTCATTAATGCTTGAAGATCCTTGTTTGAGTTGCTCGAACTTGACCCTTTTCATATCAATAATGCTCTTGGGTACGTAGGTTGCCCGAAAGGCACCTACAAATTCTTCCCAAGTGATGGTCGAGGCATCCTCATGGGCAGCGTAGTAATTGTCCCACCAATCCGTGGCAGGTCCTCTTAATTGGTGTGCCGCAAATAATCTTTTCTCTATCGGGGTGCACTGCACTAAGTTCAGCTTCTATTCTACATCCTTAAGCCAGTCATCGGCTTCCACTGGTTCAACGGTTTGGGAGAATTCAGGAGGACATGATCGAAGGAATTATGTAAGTTTGGCCCTTCCATTAGGTGGAGCTTATGGGGCTTGCTGAGGGTTTTGCTGGAGGATGGCCAAACTCTGGGCTATTCCTTCTAATATTTGAGTTTGAATGGCTAGGATTTGCTGAGGGTCCATGTTTAGTGGTGCTGGTGGAGGCAAGTCTTGTTGAGCTAGGTCAGGTTGAGGCGGTGGGTTCACGTTATTTTCAGATCCCTGTTCTTGATCCTGTTGGTTGGTGCTTTGGTTTCTGATGGGTGCCTACACATCCTCGTATCCATATCGAGCTAGAGTACGCCTCTAATGTTGGTTGCGACGAGCCATATATGGGAAAGAGGAAGAAACGATGAAGGAAAGGAGAAAAGGAAGAAAGAAAGGGGCACACAAGCACAAATTGATTTTTAAAACATAGGTACTTTATTTATATACATAGGGATGGCCAAGTCATAAAGACTGGGCACACACTATACAAGACTCAGACTACCATACATAACCCACACGCACTACTCACCACGACTCCTAGTGAGTTGGCGATGGTACAAAAGGTCTGACGCTCACTATATACATCCTCCTATTACACACTACTGCAACTCTACTGCTGCTCCTCGCTCTTAATCAGCACACGCTCAGAGGGATCCTCCTCCTCGGATGGAACGGGAAGATGAGAGGACGGAGGGACACGAGCAACTGACAATGGAACTGCTGCGATAGGTGCAGGAGCCGGTGTGGGGGCGTCGACTGGAGGAGTAGTGGTGGCAGGGGCAGCAGCTGCGGGGGTAGTAGCTGGGCAAGGAGTAAACTATGCGAGGTACTCGCATGTAGTCATGCGGCGTTGGCGACAAGGTGGGGAGGAAGGTGGAGTTGGAGAGGAATTCTGGGAGCTAGCGACATATCCCTCAGTGGGTTTAGGGTAGTCTGTGGAGTGGGCAGAGGTCAAGCTGCGTGGGGATGGAGGGATGCAACCGCAGAGGGAGTGGTAGTGCCTCTCAAGGCTGCGGTATGCCTTCAAGAGACGGCGGTACTGGTAATCCAAGGTAGTGGTCATCTCAACAAAATGGGTCAAAGAAGGAGATGACTCACGACAGGTGCAAGAGTAGATGCTAGTGGACGATCCACTAACTCGGTGAGGAAGAAGGCGGAAACGAGAGGAGTCAAGGAGAGGTTAGTACTAGTCACAAAGGCGATGGATGGCCATGAAGGCCACGTCCTGGTAGGCGAGCTGAAGGGTAGGCCTCACCATAATGAAGCGGTGATGACATAGCTCGGGGCGGAGGGGGTAAAGTCGAAGGGTAAGGCGGCAACGAGAAGGAACGGTGGCGATAGTGAAGCATGCAAACTGGGGAGTGGAGTATCCGAGGAAGTGAGCCAAGTCTCGAAGAATCTCGACGAAGCCTCCCTAGCCTTCACCGTAGGAAAGGTGAGTGCCACTAGCAGCCATTTACAATTTGAAAACAAAGAAAAGAAGTCAGTAAAATTTATCAAAAATTTGCTGAGTGGAGGAAAGAAGTAAGAAAATCTTAGGTTTTCACAAATAGTTTTTTTAGAACATATGGTCCTTAGGGCCTTCCTAACGTGGGGTTTCATTCCTAGGGGGCCAAACCTAAGCTTTGATATCACCTCTGTAATGCCCCTCTCCCGTTAACCAATATAGGCCAACAGAAGAGGAACGCCTTTACCTGCAATACCTATACCAGTCCTAGGAGACCAGCTGGTACATATAGGACATCGGTGGATCATCGCCAAACCTGCTTTATTTATTTCGACATAGTCCTTACATAGGTTGTAGCCTTGGACAATACCCGAGACAATACAAAAGTTAGCAACGGAAAACATGGATAGACCTAGTACCCACAAGAAAAAGCTTAGGATCTAGACCGAAACCCTAAAACTCATCGTACTCGGCTTGCTCCTCATAATATCTGCTGAGGGTAGGGTCTTCATCTTCGTAAACTTCTGAGGGAATAATGGCAAGGGTGAGAACACGAGGTACTCAGCAAGTCACAGAAATAAAGTGGCATGCAAGGCTCAACAAAGAGGGCTAGGGCTTATTTCGTAAGTGGTGATTTTTAATGATTTTGAGTTTTTGGAAAATTCTAAGTGTGCTCTTGAAGTTGTCGAAAGAAGCTCAGGCCTCAATCCGTTCCGTGAGTTGTTTTGCAACAACCCACCACAATTAAGTTAATCGGGAAGAGACTTGCGTCTCGACCCATTCCACAAGTCAGAGACTTGTCACTTTTCCGATTCGGAGCGTACTCTCCATTAGTACCTCCATTTCGATGTATTCTCATTCTAAAAACCTTAACTCAAACAACTTAACTATGGTGCTATTCAACACCCCGGGTCACACAGGCCCGTTTTAGGCCACACAAGCCATCCATTAGTCACCTAGGCCGATTTTGGTAATGAATCCCAACCCGCAAAACAATTGCACAAATCTTTGTAAACAAAACTACACTAGAGGAATCACTTCACATCTGCCCGTAACCGTGGGCATGGCTGTTCGAGCAATTTATAAACCTTTATAAAGGGTGCACGCTTTACCCACATGACACAAGCTTACTCCCACACTAGCTAAACGGGGAGGTTCACGACAAGGCCTTTCTAAAGCCTTCTCATGATAGCACGTTGCCCTATAAATGGGTTCTCAAACCAATTACCAAGAACTTATTTCCTGTACTCAGGGATGGGGTATATCGTCCTCATGGCACCCAACCAATCCCATATTTATTAGCAACAGAACGATCCTAAGAACACTAATTACTCGGCCAGGGGCGTCCCATTCCACCCGTGTGGTTGCACTGTACTATGTTCAGTGCAATTCCCCAAGGAAACGGCCCTTATATGCCATGTGAAGTCGGAGGCTAACTGGTGGGGCCTTGCTGTTAGTGGGGGAGAGAGAGGGCTGAGGGAAACCAGAGACTGACAGGTGGGGTCAGCTGGTTAGTGAGAAGAGAGCAAAGACAAGGGTTGACATGTGGGACCAAGGTGTCAGTGGAGGGGTGAGAGTAAGGGTGCGTTTGGTAGGGATTCTCGAGGGTGATTCTCAATCGGATCAATTGGAGCTGAGCCAAACGGGTAAAAAATCCCCCCGATTTTTAGCCGAATCGATCCGCTGTGATTCTCAATTTTACACACGAATGAAGAATCAGGCAAAAGGCGGCTTCTCGTGAGAATCCAACGAATGAAAATTGAAAATCCCCACAAGATCAGTATCTGATTCAGGAAGAATCAGAATCGCAAGATCAGAATCATAGAATCTAAAGCTCTACCAAATAGGCCATAAGTAGGTGCTGATGTGTGGGGCCGGCTTGTCAGCGGTTGTGGGAGGGAGTAGGTCGAGGTGGCCAGGGGTGGCCCGTGTTGGCTGGCGCAGAGCCCATGTGGCTTGCCACATCGGCGTGGACCGAGGGGGTTGACCTCGGCGCCGATCGACAGCCAGAGCCGATCTCATCGACGGCAGCAAATCTCGGTGAGCGGGCGGTGGCGGCGGAATGCAGAGGTGATGGGGAGTACGGTGAATGGCTCAGATGGGTGTCTAGGTGGTGGTGGAGGGCGGTCGATGGTGATCAGTAATGGCGGCAGCGGCGGATTGGCTGATTGGGGTCTAGAACGGCGGCGGTGCTCAGTTCAATGCGCTAATGGCGACGACGGAGTGAGGATTACGACAGCGAGTTAGCTGGGCTTGGCTTCTCAGTGGCTGGAGGAGAGGGAGCTTTGCCCTATTTATAGCGGAGGCACGGTGCTAGCGGACGGCGGACAGAGGTGTGGCAACAGGAAAGGGAAGCTCGATCTTGGCTGACGGTACATGGCAATGGTGCAACCACTGTGGCTCACGTCATGCACGCTCCAGAGGGGAAAAAGGGCGTGGAGAGGATGGCGATGCGACGGGACATGAAGCTCGCGCGTGCATATTGACCTACAAGGGCTCGCAAGGGACAAAAGCTGTGGCACCATCGCTTTCTTTTTGACTCCGGTGCTCAGGATGAAGTGACGTAGTGGGTTTCTTGCCGGAGTTCTGGCGGGATGGGATGGCAATGGTTGACGATGGAGCTCCACGCGTTTTTATTGTGGGAGACCATGCGAGGATGGATCATAGCCATCCACGCATGTCATCAGGCGAACAAGAGAGCGAGGGGAGCAGAGAGTTGATGACATGTGGGGCCCGCAGGGAATTTAATCCCGCGCGTGGGTGGGCCGAGCAGGCCATGCGGGGGAAAGAGAGAGGGATTGCGGGAGCGGGCCAAAGGGAAAAAGAAAGGGGGTGGCCCAATTTTACAGTGACTCTTTATATTTTTCCAGAGAAGGTTTTTTATGGTTATTTGGAGATTTTGAATTTGGATTTGATTTTAAATAGGATTTTTGATTTCAGGGGAAAATAAGGGATTTTGGAGGGGTGTTTCTGAGGTTGATTTGATGAAAATTTTGAGATCACACATGGCACAATCTCGAGAATCTGATCAAAAGCCAAATTTTGTAAATAAGTTTTTATTCAAAATAGTTTTAAACGAGGAATAAAACATGGGCATTACACCTCAGTTAGTCTCAAGTAGTGTTGGTGTTGAAATCTTGTACCAAATAGTGTTGGTGTTGAAATCTTGTACCTGAGATTATCATAGTTCCCAACATGTGTAGTGACGTACTTTGGAGCTGCCAAATGCTACTCCGTAACTAGATAGCTATAAAAGTAGTCTACGGGTTTGCTATGAAACATGTAGTGAGATGTGAGTAATCAAGATGGGATTTGCCCCTCCTAGTTAATGGAAGAGATATCTCTGGGCCCCTTGATATAATGGACTACTGAAGTGTATGGCCATACCGAGTGATTGAGGAGTCAATTACGAGTTGAGTAATCCATCACATTGTCGAGTGAATGATTAAGCTATTGAAAGGATGACATACTTCTCGTCTTGAGCTTAATCGATATCGTGTGCCAAAGGGGTTCGTACATGTATACATTACAAGTTTAGTCGATATGATCTTTGTGTGCACCCTGGCAGGTCAATATGCCTTGCTAGAGACTATTATTGACACGTGAACCAAAAAGTTGTTTTCGGATTGCAACTAAGTGCATATGAACCTATAGGGTCGCACACTTAACGGGTTGGAACGAACTGTTGGGATAAAGATCCGAATATGGTTGAGTTTGGATAGGGATCCGAATAGAGTTAGAGTTTCTAATGGGCCTGCGAGGCCCAGCTAGATGCTCTATATATTCAGGGGCGAGGCGCAGCGGAAACTCTCCTGCACGAGAAAAACCCTAGCCGCACCTCTCCCCACGAGCCAAACCCTATCCACGCACTGGCGCTAGCACTTCCGAGCACGGCGTTCCAACCCCGGACATGTGGATACCGGTAGAGACGCTGCTGTGTTGCGGCTTGGTCGGCAGGGAACATGAGAAGGCGATCGCACGAGGCAGATATACTCGCGCAAGGAGGTGACAATCGGGTTGTGCAGATCGACTACTTTCTTTACGTCGGCGCACACTTTGTCAGATCGGGCTACTCCAACTCTGCTTCCGCTGCTCTACGCGTCGAGTGGTAACGATCTATAATCTTTTACTCGTATGGTTTCCTGATTTACGTGGTAGAAAATTTTATTTTGTGCTATTGTAGCCTACCCGTAACCCTATAGGCCTTCATTATATAGAATCATCGTTTGCATTTTGGCAACGAATGCATATATAGACTGTCAAATAATGCAGCGCAGAGCATACACAAGAATGCTCCTTCGGAATGAGCGGCTTCAGGGAATAACGGAACACTGGAAGAACTCTTGGCGCATGTAACTTATTTCAGTGGCAATCTACTCTGAGTGGCCATCAACGAGGCAATAATACATATACCCTCCCATTACGAAAACCTCCACGCTGTCTGTCATTCAGTATATATGCAGCAGCCCATGAAACCCAGATGTGCACCCGATTCCACTTCACGGACAGACAGCTAATCCATATTCGAGCAAGTGCGACGGTGATCCGTATTCTGCGGCAGATCCAGTTCTTCAATGGCGGCTTCCAGCACCCGGCCTTGTATCCGCCATTATTTGCTTCTTAAGCTTCTCTCAGCACAAGTTGCTGCCATTACAGACACACCGGAGCTCACATCACATTGTTCAAGTAGAGTGGTAGCTGGTGTGTGTTATCGATCCACCAGCCTTTGTAGCTGAAAAAGAAGTGGTCTTAGAAGAACCCAGTGTGTAAGTGAGGGGAACTTACTATTTTTGTGACCTAGCTTGGCATTTGCCAGTGCGATGGTGATGAGATGACGAACTGATCGGGTGATTGACTTAGCTAGCAATGACCATTCATTGCCTCTGTTGAATAATAACTCAATGATCAAGGTGGTCCTTGACAGGGAGATGTGAACAGTACTAAATACTACTGTCTCCGATTTTTAATAAATGATGTAGTTGATTTTTATAGCGATGTTTGACTATTCATATTATTTTAAAAAAAATTGGTGTAAATATAAAAAAATATGAGTTATGCTTAAAGTTCTTTTAATGATAAACCAGGTCACAACAAAATAAACCATATTTACTTAAATTTTTTGAATAAGACAAATAGTCAAATATTATATCAAAAGTCAACGACATCATCTATTAAAACACCAGATGGAGTACCGTGCAATGATCTTTAACGATACTTAAAGCAATCCTAAAGGAAAGTGTCACAAGCTTGGTAGTGTTTAGAGAAAATAGAAAGGATAGTAAATGTATATCTAGGCCTAACCTCCACAATGCATAGTTTGTTAAGGTGATTTCTACAGAAAAAGATGTATAATAAAATATGGATAAGGGGCACAATATTTATATTGTTTGCGAGGTATCTATAGGTACTTGAGATATTGAGACGTGGACCATTGATCAAGACAGAAGCAAGATATGACAGTGGAGTAACGACCTAAGAAAATAATGTTTTTTTTTTAGAGTGCTATACCTCTGGATATATCGGTAGTTGTCTCCCATAAACACAATAAAATTTCTGATGTTCTTCTCTCCCGTGTTTTCATCTTGATCTAGAGTTTGGGTAGGGGAACCCACGGAAGGAGGCATGAGGGATCTAAAAGCAAGATGGGCTTCAGATCGAGTGCAGTAGGGGCCTGAGAAAGATCGGGAATATCCGGTTGATGCCTAGGCACCAGCGCAGAGGACAAGATCTCTTGTATGCTTATGTAGTTGATTCTTTATTTACACACCCCATGAATCCCTCAGATTGCTGCAGTAAGGGCATAAATCAGGATAGGCAGAAAACAAAAATCTAGGGCTGTTAGCGGCGAGGAGGCTATGCACTTCCAACGACATGGATTGCAGACGAGGTCATGTTCTTCAGGACCTAAGGAAGATGGAGGCGAGAGAGTTCACATTCTTTGGTAAAAAATGTAAATCCATAGATACCACTTTTACCATTGTAACGAGTAGGGCTGGTTAAAAATAAACTGTACACCGAAAACTAAACCAAACCGAAGTGTAGGTTTTCTCAGGTTTTGGGTGGGACCTCGGTTTTTATTTTTATTTTGTTAGCGTCACGGGTACGGGGGTTCCCTAGTACCAGCACGACAAGTCCAGGAGACGAGGCAACAGCCCATCGTAAGCGGCCCAACAAAGCTTCGCACAACCCAACATGCTTGAAGGAAAGGACCACACAAAAAAAAGATTGGAAGCAGACAAGGACGGGTGGGCCCAACCTTGGATAGCCTCCTCAGGATAGCCGTCCTTTGTTTGGGAGCACCCGTGTGGCAACGCGCCTGGGTTGGGACCGTCCATACGTATTGCTCGGGAGCGGCCACGTGGCACCGCCCCTTCCCGTCCCGTTCAATGCCGTCCACCCGGGCGTCCGAGGGTCAATACATGGCATCACGCCCTACTCCGAGCTGTCCCCGCGGGCTGAGCTAGAAGGGACTTGGGGGCCAGCACATGGCATGCCTACAGGGAGGCACGCAGGAAGACTCGGAGGTCAGATGATGGAGACTTGGAGGGTCTTGTGTTCTGACACCAGGGGTAGAAGAAATGTTTTGTCGCCTGCCCTATCATTCCAAATTAATGAAGTGTTCACACGATTGATCAAGGACGGCAAAAACTAAAAATATGGTGGATTACGTCTCTCCCTCCACCGTCCAGCCCATTCTAACAGGGGAGAGTGCACCATCGTATCAACGATTGGCTCAAGGGCAGAAGATACAACATTGTAAGATGGAATGACGGACATCAGCAACGTGTTAGCGAGCCATAGTACCTATAATGATGTAGCTACATAGTGTCATGTCAGGATCTCACCATGTGGGATTATTGTATAGGGTAGTATATTAGCTGGTGCGGTGCACTAGCACAAAGAGAGCGAAGAGAAGAACACAAATGAGACTCAACCAATCCTAGGTGCCCGGTCCTTGCAAACAAACTTAGTTCAACTTTCAGTGAAATTGATACAAAAGCAGGAGTAGGGCTATTATCCTCTCGGAGGCACAGACCTGAGTAAATCTTCGTGTATTTTCCGTGTGCTGCTCCGATACTGGTGTGAGATCACAACCTTAAACCCTCACCGTCGAACACCGGGTACCCTAGGACCAGATTCTACCGATGCACAACGTCACACATTTAGGCAGTGTTCGTTTCTGCTTATGGAACTGGCTTATAAGCCACACGCAAAATAAGAACCATCATTAGCACATGATTAATTAAGTATTAGATCTATTTAATTTTTAAAGATACTTTCATATAGAAAATTTTTACAATTAACGCACCATTTTATATTTTAAGAAGCGTGCTAACAAAAAAACAAGGAAATAAGTAAAAGCGCACAAACACAATCAAACATTACCTTGTCCTACACGATCTGTGCACCGGCTCGGCTTCTAGGATGTGGGCTCCACGCAGCATTAATTGATCTAGAATGGCCGCTCGTTTCGGTGGTGGTATAGAGCATGGGCCCACTCGGCTTTAGCATGTCTCCCATGCGAGCTGGGAGGGGGTTGCTAGCACACGCCGAGCCTCCGATTGCGCGCGTGATTTTTGTTTGCCAAAAAACCAAAGCTGAAAAAAGACCTGATTTTTCTGTGTTTTTATTTCAGCTTTTATATTTTCTGCAACTATTTTGGTCACTATTTTATAAAAACTGAACTTACATAAAACCAAAGAAACCGAACCGACAAATCTGAAAAAACTGAACACCCACCCCTAGTAACGACTAATTAGAGATAATTTACTGATGCACCGACTAATAATATCAAGACATTTTTGTCATTGTCCATCTACTAATGTTATCGCATAAAGCTATCTTTTTGTCTTTACTACCTAAGCACATATATCAATACGTTATCTTTTACTTGGTACCTTTGATTATGGAGTGTTGGGTCTTACTAAAGTTACTAGCATTTGTGTGCTACTCCTATGCAGGTTGATCTATGGCACAATTCAGATAGATGCCGGTGTGTTTTTTAAGCCAAATTTGAGAGCGCCTATAGCCATATCTTTTCTCCGTTTACCCTTAAAAACTGGGATACTTCTTGATTTCAGTAACATTCACTAGCTACCACCAACAACAGTAATCACTACACACTGAAGATCAAGGACGCCAAGCTGCATGAAGTGCTCAACATGTGCACACACATACATGTGCCATCGATAAAAGTTACACAGTATGATTTTCACAGATTGTGCGTACTCCTGCTCTTATCGCTCCTAGAGCTCCTTGAATGAGACATCCGTACTTCAGGTTCGTATAGTAAAGGAGCTCATGTGGTTTTCTACCAAAATTAATTTATTGTCATCTTTGTAGCTAGCTAGTATAAGCCATACAACAATAAGGAGCAAATTATACTACTGGACATGTAATAAAAATTATCTTCAAACTGTAAAGGATGAAACTACACAAGCCAGGCGGTTTCTAAGACTTTGAGCCCTAGTGCTGAACCTATAATTAGTCCTTATATTTAGAAAATATCATTAAACGATAGAGAAAATTTCACTTTAGTCTATGTATATTCTCCAAAATTTTACAAAATGCTATTTATTTTACAATTCGTTCCAAGGGATCTTCACTGCTACTATGTTGCTCGATCCAGGTCGCATCCGGTGATCCTCTATGAACATCATGACGGCTATGTCTTGCTATGTCTTCTACCAGACGAGCAAGAATTGCACGCGACCAATGACGGCTGGAATAATGTGGGAAAACACAAGACGCAAGCATGCATGACTGAGGAAATTTACCAACCAGCAACAACAACACCACCTGTTTAAATTGTTGGAAAAGCATTGCATCCTAATGCAACAATTTCATTTTGTTTACGAAGTCTAAAAATAGAATATTAAGTACCGAACGCATGTTCACATTGTTGTCTTTGAAGTGACTGTAGTTATCATCGAGTACTAATTAGAGCCAAGAAAAACAAGCCCGTTCCACACAAGATTACTGAAGGAGCAAGAGGAGAACTTAAAAAAATTGGATGAGAGTGTCGTCGAACATATTTGAACGAATTAGGTTTGATTGAAGCGTAACATTTTGGGGCACCTTTTTTTTTTAGCCTATGCAGTCGTCCACTGTGCATATACCCATATACGGGCGTCCCCTGAGTAAGTATTCCATCGAGCATTTTCGGTACAATGTGCAAGATTACGAACATAAGATAGAACACTAGTATAGCACACGTAGAGAATGGGATGGGAAGAGGGCATGCAGCCATGGTGTTAAAGCGGATCACTCTGTTATAGGATTTACCTGCTGTTCATTCCGGTTTATGTCCGTTAGCTTTTTTTTCTTGTTTTTTGTGAAAACGTTTTTCGACCTGTACGTTTTTTAAAAATTTTCTATATAAAAATATCTCTAAAAAATTAAATAGAGCTATTTTTCAAGTTTTTAATAATTACTACTTAATTAATTATACGTTAATAACGTTTCTCGTTTTACATGCGATTTATAAGTCAAGATAAATAAGCCACTTTAAACACCATATTAATGACTATGAAGGTGGCTACGGAGGACGAGCCCTCTGAGTGTCTCTGTGATAGGCTAAGGAGGTGACTCACAAAGCATGCATGGATCTAGATCCACTTCCAAGATATCCCCGTATCAAGATATGCATGGAGGTGACTCACAAGTCTCGCGTCCCACGTGTCTCTATTCTGCATGTCGTGGCCAGCAATGGCCGTATCAAGCCGGTCTATAACATGCGCACGACGGCAAAACTAGTGCATCCATCACAAGACAATCTAGTGTACCATTTATTCCTGATGCCTCACAAGACTAGATCAAACTCTGTGCGTATATATGCGCTGGGTTATGAGCTCGGTGTGGAGCTAGCTAGGCCTAGGGCCGTTAGCGCTTGAGGCTTAGGTTTAGCTTTTTAAAGAAACACCATATAATTTCTATAAGTTATCGAGACTCTGTTAGCTCTGCTCTAGGCGTGCGATTTTCCAATATTTGATGGTGGACGCATGAGAAGTAAACTGTTTAGCTAGCTAGAGAGCCAGCTTGCATACGTGTTTCAGATATGAGCAAAAACGGAGAACTAGTATGCCAGCTCAGCGCTCGATCCGCTTCCTATTTATAAATGTCCCATCTATTTCTATTTCTCGATTTCTTATCACTCAGCCTACTTTGTATGTCTGTTTTTATTGGAGATGGGTTTTAAGAAAGGTGTCGTTCAGAACAGTTTGTACCTTCTGGCTTATACTTGGTTTCCGTTTAGCACGATTCTTAAAACGCAGAATGGTATGTTTTTTATAAAAACTTTTTATATAAAAGTATCTAAAAAATCAAATAGATTTATTTTTTAAGTTTTTAATAGTTAATATTTAATTAATCATACGCTAATAATATTTCTCGTTTTATGTATGGCTTATAAACGGAGCCCAATCAAACACTGTCTAAGTGTGCATGTGTACTGTTTTTTGCATGCCAGTCCTGAAAAATTCTGAAAATGTTTGGTAACATACGGATTATGGTATCATCTATATATATCGCTGCATAAGCATGTAACATGCAAGGATAGATTTGTCTACCAAACTACAAAAACCAAATATGACTTAGAAGAAGAAAAAACCACCGTAACAAATGTTTTCCTCCACGTGCAAATGGACTTTACCCTGTCCAGTCTCAAACACAGTTCCTCAAAAATCCAAGAAATAATATTGATCAACGACACACTATTGTTAATTCGATCTGTAGCAATTCTTCAGAAACTGTTAATGCGCACATGTATCAGAGATATGTATGTGTGCACAACTTCAGCCTCTGATATCCTCACTGGTTTTAGCAGCTCGACCGACACGTACGTGCTACCTCATCGGCGCTGGAGCTGGCGCTGATTCTCCCTTTCCAATCAAAACGAAAAATGCATTTTCATTCTAAACGATGCAGGTCGACAATCAAATGGGCTTTCACATAACTAAATCTTAATCGAGGCTGGCTTTAATTACTGCTAGCTAGGTACTCTCAAACGGCCACATGCTAGCTCTACCTTCGGCTGAAAACATGACGATGCTAAAGTTTGATAGTATATGTTGCCCTCTTGTTCTGAATGCGATTGGCCCTCCATATGGAGAGCTGAGTCCGTTTAATTTATGTGTGTCAGAAGATGCAGCATACGCAACGGTGGCCTCGCTGTTGGACGGTGACATGAAAACTACAAGAGTGTCACCATGTTGTACAGGTATCTCCACCCTGATAAAATGCCACTCTTCCTAATGCTTCTCAATCCCAAGCTCAAGCTGGTGACTAGGAAACGTGGGCACTGCTATCTGTTTGATTGCAAGCACAGCATAACCAACTAGTCCTATATATGCAACTTATACAAATTTAACTTTAAATCCACCTAATACAAGAGGTAGCAGTTTAACTTGCCTCTCTTACATGCTAGACTAAAAGAAAAGAACTGACAAGCTAGGAAAAGAGGGGAAATCCAAGAGAAGCAAAATAGTTGGTCTAGCACAGTAGTAAATACCTTCCGGTGGGAGGCTACCTACAAAGGCTCAAATACTAGAATTGCAAAAAAAGAAAATCACTAGTTGGTTCCTAAAAACATGGTTAAAAATCGACCTACGGAGGATGAACCCTCGTGTATAACATAGGACCTCAAAGCACGGGTTAAGATCCAATCTAAAGAGAGCGGCCCTCCGTGTAGGGGGAACTAGCGCTCGTGATCTTTCTTGACTCCAGTTTTGGGTGCTTTCTCTTAATTGTTATACCTCAGAAGAGGTTTTGGGGTCGATAATTCTTAACTATGAGAAGAGAAGAGGCCTGTGACCTTTGCATGGGTCTAGAGAACTACAGGGGCTCCTCCTTGTTTTCATAAGCTTCATTCAATCCAAATATGTCATTTTACTGGTACGAAAATTATGAAGATCTTATGCTTGAAATAATCAATCAATAGAGTAATCAATGCATGCCAGACAGACCAAAACAAGTATTGTTGCCTGTATGTATGCAGCGTTTGCGTACTCTGTGCTGCGCACAAACATACGGAGTAGTTTGATAGCTTTCCCTGCGTCTTTTCTCTCGCAAGGAGGAAAAAGGAAAAATAAGGAGTAGTCTATTTTTTTCGTTGAACTTTTTGTTGATGTCTATTTTTCAACATAAACTTCTATTATTTTTCATTCTTAACTTTTGAAACAAGACAAATAGTTTGTGTGTTAGAATTGAATCACTTAGCTCCCTCTCACAGTATCACAGCGTATATTAGTGGACACAAGCAAACACAATGAGCAAGAATAAAAAAGATTTTTGGTGACGCAGCTATCACAGCTCATGTCTTTTTCTTTTTCTTGTTCTGAAACATGCGTACAGAGATGAATAAATAGACTCCTAAGCTAACAAAATGAAACAAACTAATCCTATTCTAATGCCACTAGTGCATGCATGCAAGCACACATTAATATTTGGTCTACTACTGGCCAACAGCCACTAACCACACTACACACAGCCACTAATCACTAGTTGCCGAATGCAACATACTTGATTTTGCATATTGGCGCCATCTCCGGCCATATTGTATGACCCGGTTGCACTCTGGCCCAAGCTGCCATACGTATCACACATATTGCCGCATATTTTTGGTGCGCATGGCTATAAGGCAAAGACCTATACAATCATTCACTACATGCAAATGAACAAATTAAATGTGCATATCACTAATGATAAGATTAATAGCTAACAATGTGTTAGTGTAAAACCACTACTATATATGTCAATCTGAACGATCATGGAATATGTATAGTTTAGGTTATTTGTTCAGTTTTGATAGTTAAGGGTGAAAACCAATTGTTTTTAGCTCAGAGTGGAAATGGATTTTGAGAAGAGTTTCAAGGCTAAAATGGATTTTACCCAAACAAACATGGCGATTTTTTTAGAAGAGTTTGCGAAGAGTTTCAAATTTTCACTCTAATTGACCCGTTGATCAAATATTCACAAGATGTATCGTTTTACTGCATGAATTAATTAGCAGGAAGAATTAATTAAACTGTTACGCTGAGAGCAGAAACGAACAAAAGATGAGTCATGATCGCCATTGATTGACACTCAGACTGTTTGCTCCTTACCACAGTTTGGTGGAATCGGCAGCAGAGGAGAAACAAACTGCTACATGGGGTTACCGTTCTGATGTGCAGTGTTGTGATGTTGGATCATGTGTTGCTGGGAAATGGACTCGTCCCTGGCTGGACCTGGCGAGTGTTGGGAGCACGTCGCTCCTACGTACTCTTCTCTACATGCACTGGATGGGCTGTTGGTTGATTATTTCGGCAAACTACCGAGATAAATTAGGGGAGGCAAATATCCACCCGTTTCCCTCCCGTACAAGAAAGAAAATAAGAGATAAATGTTTGTTTGATCCGTAACAAACAATTAGAGATAAAATTTGGTTTAGCCCCGAGCCCCACCAGTGCCTATATAAGAAAGGGATGAGAGGAGGAACGACACGCTGTTTTCTCTCCCGAAAGCCAAAACCCTAAAACCCGATCATCAGGCGCACTGGTAGGGGTTCAAAGTACAAAACCCTAAGCCGAGACTATAAGCAGAAGAGAAAAGAAGCAGAGAAGCAAATAAAAAGGAAAAGATGGCATCAAGTTCAACAGATCAATGATTTTTCTGCATTAGTGTGATCATATTAAGCATATGAATGAATTCAGTGTATCAGTGTAAACCGATGCAACATTGTGGTATCAGAGCACACTTATACCTATATGTCTGGTATTTTGATGCCAATCAATTTTGAAAGAAAATTTTAAGGCTCAATAAGGGAAATTGGATAAAGCAGATTGAAACTCCAATTTTCCTCAATTCAGGAACCCTAAATTGAAGCAATTAGCTTCGGCTTGAGTTCAAACATTGGAGAAATTGGGGATAAAATAGATTGAAACTCCCCAAAACACTCCCAAAATCAGAACCCCAACTCAGAAACCCTAGACCGAATTCACTCATTTGGTTCGGCTAGAAATCAGAGAGGAAATTGGGGATAAAAACAAATTGAAATTTTCCAAATTTTCTCAAATTAGAAACCCTAGCTGCGGCTAGAAGTGAAAAGCAATCAATTCGGCTTCAACTCAGAGGAAGGAGCTAGAATAAACTAGATTGAAATTTCTAGTTCCCCTCAAAAAGTTCATCTTAGAAAGGGAGGATTCGAGATAAATTCTCAAATTTTCCCAAACTCAAAAACCTGCGAAGCTACGGCACAAATCAGAGAGATTAGTGCATACCTGGAGCTCGTCGTCATGTTGGGAATTACCGGACTTCAGGCTAGGGTCGCCATCAGGCATCAGCTCACGCTGCTGCTTCACCGGACGACGCCCGCACTGCTGCTGCCTCGTCGGTCGGCGCCGTCGCCGCCGCGCGCTCTCACCACCGCCATCGCCGATCGCCCGCGCGCCGGGGTCCACACGGCGGAAGCACGGCCGTGTGTGCCGCTCCGCCATCGTCACTTGCTCCGCTACCGCTCCTCTTGCCCGCTCACTGGAGAAACGGGATTGGGAGGGAGGAGAAGGGGATCGGGGCGATTGAGGAATTAGGGTTAGGGTTCACTCTTCTGGCCGTCGGTTTAATCGATCTAGAGTGAATGCTGGCCATCGATTCAGATCCAACGAGCGCCAATTCAACCGATGCGGGAGCAAATCCAGCCGCTCATCAGATCCGACGGCTTACCGATCTCCCGCATTGGGCCGCCATCGCCGTTGGGCCAAAGGCGTGTAACAGGCCGTGGGAACTCAGTTGGGCCGATCAAGCCAAAATTCAATTTCTCAACGATTAAAGGATTTAAATTAGTTTCTCAAATTTCAGAAATTAAGTTTAGCACCTCAGATTCTTGGGCCAATTTCAGTCTCAGTGATTTGTTTTCCAATTTTTCAGAATATCCTTAAGTACCCTATTGGCTATTTAAAATTGTAGAAAGTAATTGATGGGCTTTTTTTCTGCAAAGTAAATTATTTCTTGATGAATGGAACCAACGGGAAATTTATCTAGAATACTTCAGTGATGTGAATTTATTTTTGACCAACGTGAACTATAATTTCATATCAAAATTACTATGAAAATTAGTTCTTTGATTATTATCTGCCCAACGATGATATAATTAAGGAAAATTTCAGAAAAAAATTCAGAAAAATTCAGTGCAATACCGATGTCAATTATTTTATTTCTAAATCTTTTCTACCCAACAGTGATTTGATTTAGAAGCTCAGTTATTAGAATGTAATTAATTATGCCAACGTAAATTAATTACATAGTATTGCTAATGGTTGTTTAAATTATTTTTTAGCTATTGGGCAACTCAGGCCTACTGAGCCACTCGATGGAACAAACTTCACTAAGTGGAAGAATGTGATGCTTCTAAATTTAGGAATGCTGAACTATGATCTGGCAATCAGAGAGGAAGCTCTTGTAGCGTCCTCAAAAGACTCCGAAAATTATGAAGACCTCAAGTGGGCGTATGATGAAAAGAAGGACATCTGGGACAAATCAAATCAGATGTCGTTCATGTATGTCAAAAGCAACGTCTCTCCATCTATCATCAGAGGGATCAAAGAGTCTTAGACTGTCAAGAAGTACTTAGATAACATTGAGGAAAACTTTAAGTCCTCATCTAAGACTTATGCCAATACTCTGATCATGAAAATGGTCTCAAGTCAGTATGATGGCAAGAAAGGTATCAAGAAGCACATTCTGGAGATAAACCACATGGCCTATCTGTTAAAACAGATGGATATGTCCATATCAGATGGTTTCCTTATCCATTTCATCATGAATTCTCTTAACTCGGATTTTAATTCGTTTAAGATCCATTACAACACTTAGAAGGACAAGTGGACCATACAGGAGTTGATCTCCCACTCAGTTGAGGAAGAAGAGCGTCAGAAAACTGAGAAACAGAAACATAAGGATCAACTCAACCTGCTCAATTCCACTAAGGGTAAGGGTAAAAGAAAGTTCTATCAGGGAGAAGGCTCAAACTCCAAGAAAGGCAAGCCAAACAACCCTCAACAGCAAGGAGGGTCTAAGGGCAGCGTTTCAAAGTCTCAGGATCAGTCCTCGATTGGTGCCTACGAGCCAGGAAACAACATTTACAAATTTTGCAAAAAAGGATTAACACTGGCAGAAGGACTGCACTAAGTTTAAGGCATGGTTAGCCAAGCACGGTACGCATGAAATCGATATTATATCAAATGTTGATGAATCTCTTTATGTTGAATTTCCCAAAGATACTTGGTGGATTTACTCAGGTGCTACTGTGCATGTTGCAAACTCATTGCAGGGATTTAGTACCGTCCAGATGCTAAGAAGTGGGGAGCGAACCCTAAGAGTAGCTGATGGAGCGGAGGTCAAGGTTAAAGTTGTTGGACAAATCACGCTCAGACTTCCAAGCGGCTTCGACCTCCTCCTATTAGATGTTTTATTTGCTCCTTCTGTTAAGAGTAACCTTATTTCAGTTAATGTATTGACAGCCACTCGTTATGACTGTTATTTTAGTAAAAGAGCATGTTATATTCAGTTTAATAATAAGGTTACTGGTATGGCCTTCGTGCAAGGCATGCTTTATCGATTACCTCTGGATGATTTTATGATGAATGTTGTGAATACATGTAATAATAAGATAGAGATGAAGTCGAAATTGTGGCATTGTTGTTTAGGTCACATTTCTAGGGGAAGAATGGAACGTCTCATTAAGGAAGATATACTCCTCCCCTTAGATTTCTTAAACTCAGATCAGTGTTTACACTGTATTAAGGGAAAATTTGCGAAGAAAATTAAGAAGGGAGCCACTAGGAGTTCTGGTCCTTCAGAAATCATTCACACTAATATATGTGGACCATTCCCAGTGACATCAGTGGATGGTTTTGACTCGTTCATTACGTTCATAGATAACTTTTCCCGTTATGATTATGTTTACCCCATAAGCGAGCATTCCGAATCACTTGAGAAATTTAAGATATTTAAGGCTGAAGTGGAAAATCAGCACAATGCAAAAATTAAAGTTGTGAGATCAGATCGTGGTGGTGAATACTATGAGAAACATACTCCATTTGGGCAAATACCTGGTCCGTTTGCCCAATATCTTTAGTAACATGGGATAGTAGCCCAATATTCCATGTCTGGAGAACCTCAGCAGAATGGAGTGGCAGAGCGACGCAACCGCACACTTATGGATATGGTGCGGAGCATGCTTAGTCACTCTATTCTAACAAATAAGTTGTGGATTGAAGCACTTAAAACAGCTGCCCATATAATTAACAAAGTTCCTAGCAAATCAATGTCTAAAACACCTTATGAATTATGGACCGGAAGAAAGCCAACTTTGAACTACTTACATGTATGGGATTATCTTGCAAAAGCCATAATTTTCAACTCATATTTGAAGAAATTAGATCCTAATACTGTGAGCTGTCACTTTATTGGATATCCAGAAACATCTAAGGGATACCGATTTTATTGTCCAGACCATGTCACTAAGTTTGTGGAAACAAGATACACTGTCTTCTTAGAAAATCAGGATCAGGAGAGCTCACAGGAAAGGGAAATTAATCTTGAGGAGATTCGGGCAAACGTTGTATTACCGGAAATTCAAGAGAATAATACTCTCATTGTTCAGACTGTGCCTCAGAATGTAGCATCATCAAGTGGTAAGTTTGGACCTATTGGAACTGCACTTGTTGTTGAGGAGACTGATAATGAATCGCAACAAACTTCAGTAGCACAGAATGAAGAAGCTCCTCAAACGCAAGTGGTCAATAATGAAACTCAGCAATTAAGAAGATCACAGCGGGAGAAGAGGTCTGCCATCCCCAATTATTATGAGGTCTACATGAGTGAAGACATTGGGAAGGTAGATGATCCTATCTCGTTTAAGAAAGCTATAACTAGTAAGCACTCATCCAAGTGGCTTCAGGCTATGAAAGATGAACTCATATCTATGAACCATAACAGTGTCTGGGATCTAGTAGAAGTTCCTAATTGAGTCAAAATAGTAGGCTGTAAATGGATCTACAAAACTAAGCTAGACTTCA
Source organism: Oryza meyeriana var. granulata (assembly GCA_003991445.1). NCBI lineage: Eukaryota > Viridiplantae > Streptophyta > Magnoliopsida > Poales > Poaceae > Oryza > Oryza meyeriana. The sequence goes on from RYFJ01002346.1 coordinate 230,751, forward strand.
AAGGAAATGTTAAACGATTCAAGGCAAGACTTGTAGCAAAGTGTTTTTACAGAGAGAAGGAATTGATTACAATGATACATTCTCTCCTATCTCTAAGAAAGACTCATTCAGAATTATTATGGCCTTAGTTGCACATTATGACTTATAACTCCATCAGATGGATGTGAAAACAACTTTTTTAAATGGTGATTTAAATGAAGATGTTTATATGGCACAACCAGAAGGTTTTGTCGTGGAAGGAAATGAGCATCTAGCATGCAAACATAAGAAATCCATTTATGGACTTAAGCAAGCGTCCAGACAATGGAATTTAAAATTTGATAAAATCAATAAGAAATTCGGGTTTAAGGAAAACAAGGTGGATAACTGTATTTATATTAAGGTTAAGGGTGAAAAATTTATAATACTGGTACTCTATGTGGATGATATTTTATTAGCTAGCAGTGATAAGAATCTACTGTGAGAAACTAAGAAATTCTTGTCATCCAAATTCGATATGAAAGATCTTGGTGATGCATCTTATGTTTTAGGCATCGAAATACACCGAGATAGGTTTAAAAGAGTACTGGGATTATCTCAGAATGCTTACATCAGCAGAGTGTTAGAAAGATACAATATGAGCAAATGCTCTATATCGCCTGTTCTAATAATGAAAGGTGATAAGTTTGGATCATTTCAAAGCCCGAAGAATCAGCTAGAATCAGATGTTATGAAAATGGTACCGTATGCTTCAGCTGTCGGAAGTTTAATGTACGCTCAAGTCTGTACGCAACCAGACTTAGCATTCATTACCGGGATGCTTGGCAGATACCTGTCCAATCCAGGATTAGACCACTGGAAGGCAGTTAAAAAAGTCTTGCGTTATTTGTAAGGAACTAAGGATTACATGCTCACATACAGAAAGTCTAAAAAGTTTGAAATTTTAGGCTATTCAGATGCAGATTTTGTAGGGTGTGTAGATACTAAGAAATCAACCTCAGGTTATATCTTCACCCTAGTAGGAAGAGCAATTTCATGGAAAATCTCCAAACAGATTTTAACTACATCGTCGACAATGCAGGTAGAATTTGTGGCATGTTATCATGCTACGGGGCAAGCTATATGGCTCAGAAATTTTATCCCGGGATTGAAAGTGGTAGACAACATTGATAAACCACTTACAATATACTGTGACAATGAAGCCGCAGTTTTCTATACGAGTAACAATAAGTCAAATAAAGCTACCAAACACATTGACATTAAGCATCATGTTGTGAAAGATAGAGTCCAGAATCAGACTCTTCAGATTAAGTATATCAATACTAAGTTTATGCTCGTGAATCCGCTTACCAAAGGCTTACTCCCAATCTGTTTAAGGATCATGTTGCTAGCATGAGAATAATTAATTGCCTTGACTAAGATCCTGGATATAAAAGGGGTATAAGGTTCAATCAACACTCGCTAAGATAAGTTAAGAGTTTATCTAAGTACCGCAGTAAACTATAAGTTTTGTTTGTCTCAATGAAGTTCAATATCGTTGCAACACATTACTTTGGGGAGCTGTTTTACTTAGTGGACTTATCAGTTAGCCTCACAATCAAGGGGAGAATGTTGGTTGATTATTTCGGCAAACTACCGAGATAAATTAGGGAAGGCAAATATCCACCCGTTTTCCTCCTGTACAAAAAAGAAAATAAGAGATAAATGTATGTTTGATCAATAACAAATAATTGGAGATAAAATTTGGTTTATCCCCGAGCCCCACCAGTGCCTATATAAGAAAGGGATGAGAGGAGGGACGACACGCTGTTTTCTCTCCTGAAAACCAAAACCCTAAAACCCGATCATCAGGAGCACTGGTAGGGGTTCAAAGTGCAAAACCCTAAGCCGAGACTTTAAGAAGAAGAGAAAAGAAGCAGAGAAGCAAAGAAAAAGGAAAAGATGGCATCAAGTTCAACTGGTCAGTGATTTTTTTGCATTAGTGTGATCATATTAGGCATATGAATGAATTCAGTGTATCAGTGTAAACTGAGGCAACATGGGCATGCCACAAGGTGCAGCTGGCTGGTGCTGACAATGATGAGCTATGGTAACATGGTACTACTAGGAATGCGGAATTACCATGACACTTAGTGTAGGGGCTGGATGAGTTCCTGATGCCTCTTAAGCCCTAAGTTGTACACTTGTACACACCAACATAACAACATATATACATGTGTTAGCTAGCATTGTTTTTTTCCAATAAAAAGGCTAGCATCGTGATGTTGTTTATAGGGGCATTAACTGCCGAATCTCTTCCTTTTTTCTGGTGGAAATTAAGGAAGGAGATTTGAGACTTCGATTTCAATAGCCAGTTGGGTGCGTTCATTTGGACTTTAAGCAGTATGCAGAGCTTAGAGCATCCACATTAGTCCAAATATGAGTTTAGACTGTGCTACAACGCCATTTTAGACAGACTGGCAGGCAGTGCTATGGTGGACTATCTATCCTAGACTGTCTACATCTCATACCCATCAAAGATACCTCAAAACCACTTTATTTAATTGCCATTTCACACACAATTCAAAGTCAAACATAATTGAAGCATGGTCGACACAGACATACCATGAACACCAAAATAGTCCATACAAGCATTGTTCACAGTCCATTCCTACAAAAATTCTAAGAAATTGACTTAGTGGCATTTCATCCAACATGTACTGTGCAAGGAGGGATGGTGAGCTTGGGTGAGCTCCGGCCATAGCGGAAGGCAGCAAGGGGGTATGGGCGGACCAAGGAACTAGGAGAGAGGTAAAGAGATGGCCGGATGTGAAGGACAAGAATGAAGGAGCGGTGCGATGAGAGGCGGCTGGTGGTGGGAGAGGCGCAGCCGGAAAGGTGGCGGATGGAGGATGCAGGCTGGGGGCGGTAGGGAGTGGTGCACCACCAAGGAGATGCGCGGCAGCACGGTGAGACTGCCGCCCGAGGAGATGCACAGTGGCTGGGCGCTCCGGGTGAGGCGTGCCACCAAGGAGATGCGAAGAAAGATCGAGTGGCGGAAGTCGTACCTTCTCTAGTCCGGCGGCGGAGGCGAGGGAGGAGGCGGCACGTCAAGTTCATGTGTTTGTAGCAATAAAATGTGTAATCCACTTGCAAATGCGACAGCATGTAATCTATCAAAAGCATTATACATGTGTTTGTAGCTGCTAGTTGAAGCGCAGTCTAAATTTGGTGCCAGCATTCGGTCAAAAAGAAAAAATGTAGCAAACACGACAATGTCACAAATGAATGATGTGTTAAAAAATGCTATGTCAAGAACAAGGCAAACAGATAGTAATTGAGTGAACTTAAACAAGGCAAAGACAGACAGGGATTGTTGCTTATGTACTAGTGTTACTAGCTACTGCTCGGAACACCCAAACCACCACACTTCAGCTGAAAACATGCAGATGTTGAAGTTGATATATGTTACCCCCACTTGCTCTAGATGAGATTCATCCTCCACATGGAGAATCCATTCATGTGTGTCGCCCAGAAGCACAATATGAGAAGCAACGGCCCAGTTGGATGCTGACATTAAAATTGCAAGAGTGTCACCCTGATCAAATGCCTATTATTTCCAATGTTTCTCAATCCCAGGCTCAACCAGGTGACGAGGAAATGTGGCACAGCTATCAGTTTGCAAGCAGCATAGCCAACTATCCCGATGCAACTTAAAGAAATTTGCCTTTAAAGTCCAGCTAATACAAGATGTAGCAGTTCAACTTGCCTCTCTTACTATGCTCGACTAAAAGAAAAAAATTGGGAACTAGGAAAAGAGAGGAGAAATTGGAGAGAAGTAAAATATTTGGCATAAACTGTCAGCGGAGAAGACAAAAGAGTGACAACAGAGAAGTCTGCAGCGTTTGCATGGACTACAGAGCTATAGGCTACTCATGTCTTTTTTCATAATATAGGGCACTTTCAACCTTAACAAATTTTGGCAACACCAAAATTTTGTAGTTCCAGATGTTTTAACTCTTCAAAACTATACCAACATTTGGTAAAGCTTCAAATCATATATATCTCAACAATACAATACAAAAATTTGGTAACGCCAAAATATGCTAAAATTTGGCGGTATACAAGCTCATAGCTTTTGGTTGAAGTACTATCGGTAACATTGCATTCAGTCTAAACAACTAAAGTCACATATTAGTCTGAACACCCTAATCATCAATTAATCAGAATATGCTACTTTCCTATATGAAAAATTAAGGAGATTCATTGCTTGAAACAATCAATCGGTACAATCGTTGATCAGTTCATGGCAGGCAGGCAGAGTAGATCGGTCACCCAATGCCAGCCTCCATGTGCTCTGAGCTGCATAAACTAAGCATAATAATATCTCTCTATGCCACTTTTCTCTCGCATGGAGGAAAAACGAAACAAGCGCATGTTAACTCTGCAAGATTTTAGGGCGCAGAATATACAAGTGATGCTTCTAACTTCGATTTTGCACTAAAAGAATGAACTCTTATTTAAGTAATTTTTTCACCTTCGACTTAAGAAAACTAAAAAAACTGACACATTGGTCAATTATTCACATGATAAATCGAGTACTACACGAATTAACAATGAGATCCAAACGTTACACTGAGAAGAGAAACAAACAAAAGATGTGTCATGGTCCCCGGTGATTGATGCTGGTCATGCTGAGTCATCCGCCGTTTGCTCTGTACGATTTGTTGGAACCGGCCGGCAGTGGAGGATAAACTGAAAGCCTGGATATTATTAACGTTTTCATGTGCAGGGTTGTGACGTTGGGTCATGTGGTGCTGGGAAATGGACTCGCCTTGACTGGACGTGGCGACCGGTGGGAGCATGCCACCCCTGCTCTTCTACGGGCACTGGATAGTCAGGCCACAAGGCGCAGCTGGCTGGTGCTAGCAATGATAAGCATGCTACTGCTAGGAAAGCGGAATTACCATAACACATTGTGCAAGGGCTCGACGAGTTCCCAATGCCTCCTAAGCCCTAAGCTGTATACCACACATCAACACTCTAAAACGTATACGTGTGTTAGCTAGCGTTGTGTTGTTTCCATAGTAATGCTAGCACTCAGTTGTTTTATAGTAGCATTGGTTGTCGTATGTCTTCCTGTTTTCTTCTGGAAATTAAGGAAGAACTGAGACTATTTGAATAGCAAGCATTAATTCAACAGCTGCATCAGCACTGGCAGGTACTAGTAGAGCAGTATGAGAGCTTAGCATGTGCATAGAAGGGATTATAATATCGCGTGGTTATCCTCTGGTTATCACAGTAACCCTCACAATTTTTGAAACCCTCAAATTTTTATGGTAACCTTATGGTTTTTTACGGTAATCGTGTGGTTACCAGGTAACCGTGATACCGCTAGGTAGTGGTAGCCTCTTGTAGCACCCTGAGTTTTATTTCAAAATAGCATTTTGAAAATCCTTGGTTTAAAGATTTGGAGTTTATTTGAATTTTTGATTGTTGTGCCAAAGTTCCCGGATCTCATTTTCCCCTCCAATTTAATCCTCTCAATCCTTTGTACAATACCCAAGTTCAAGTTCAAGTTTGAAATTCAAATCCCAGTTCAAATTCATCCAAAATCCTTCAATTTAAACCTCTGAAATTTTCTCTTGTAGTTACTGTTCATTTGGGCCTTTTTGCCGCAGCCCATCCAACTCTCTCTTTTTCTCTTCTCTTCTCTTCACCCCTTCCCCAGGCGCGGCCCAGCTGCGCATCCGGCCCAGCCCAGTCGCAGGCCAGCCGACCTGCCCCGTCCGCCTCGGCCTGCCAACGCGCGCACGCATCGCCTTGCTCTCCCTGTGATCCCCGCGCGTCAGTCTCTGCCACTACCCCACACCCACGCGCCCCGTCGGCACCGCACGGTCATCTCGCTCCCGCCGCCAGCTGCTCTTGCCCGACGGGTGTTCAAGCATTGCTGCCGAGCCCAAGTCACGATCGTCTCGCCACGCCGCACCATAACATCCTTGCGTGTGCGCCGCATGTCGCCACACTGCCGCCCCGCACCAAAACCTAGAGCTCCGCCCCTCCCCTGCCATGAATCCCGCACTTCGCCTCTCCCTTTTCCTTGTTTCCTGCCGAGAAAATGGAAGCCCATTGCCTTCGCATCATGCCGTCCTCTCCCCGGATTCCTTCCGAGAGGCCGTCGCCGTTCCGCTCTCTCTCCCTCATCCTGTCCATGAATCCCTCTCTCTCTGTATCGCACCACCGTCACGTCCCGAGATCTCGGCTGCCATCGCGACCGAATCACCGCCACGACCTCACCCTCAAAACCCGGCAGAACCGCCACCTCACCACTACCCCATGCCGCCTATAAAAGGCCTTAGCTTCGCCCCATAACTGCCGCACCATTACCACTCCCCCTATTTCTCTCTCTTTCCCCCTCTTCTAGCGCTTTCCCGAGAAGACCGCGCTGCCGCTCACCGCTCCCCAGCGCCTCCGTGCCTTGCCATTGACGGTGGCACCATTGCTGTAACGCCCTACTTTCAGCGTGACGTTAAAACTCTATTTTACTAAAAACCTATCCGTGAAAATTTTGATCTTTCGTGTTGTGTCGTAAGTCGTGCCTGGATCTCAGTTTGACTTCTTGTCCTTGATCTCAAAACCCAACCTCTCAAAACCTCCATTCCAACTCCAGTAATTTTCTAAAATTGAGATCTATCTAATGGCACTGTTAGTAGCACTAAATAGAGTCCCTTCCTTGGTCTTTGTGTAGATTCTTGATTGTTTGCGCATAGTAATCACCGTTGGAAATTTGTTTTGGAGCAGATTTCGCGATGATTTTCGAAGATGTGTGAAGACCTATAGCAAAGCAAGTCACCTTTGATCAATCGAGCCTATATGTGAACTTTATTTATTTTAATTGCAAAATCCACATCGATAGACGTGTACTGATCTGTTCGGTCCCGTCTGCAAGTCAGACCGGTGGATCTATCCAAATTTGCTACATTTAATCCTTCCTTGACATTAGAAATACCCTGTTCCCTTATAACCACCACTACCGTGCCTTGGTATTCGTGCACTCTTGTGCGAGTACTGACGATCGCCTTCAAACTTAAAATTTGAGAAACTTCTTAGGTAAAACTTCGTTTTACGAAATATTTGGAAAACTCGACACTTGGGTAGGTGCCTTGTGAAAGAAAAATGAGTTTTAAAAATGGAGACTCGCGACACAAGCCCGGTCCAATGTGTGATGCCTATGTGGTCGTTGTAACGACCGATTCCTTCGGAATTTCTTCCAAATATATGACAGTACAACCATATAGGTGATATGGGAAGCCCCTGGCTGAGTAACTAGCCGCCCAAGAACGCCTTGCATGTCAACAGACTGTGGATCGCTAGGAGGGCGGTGAGGATGCCTCCTGGGTTCCTAGCTGTCGCGGCGCTCCCAACTCGGTGGAAGCCCACCATGTGCATACAACACCCGATCCTAGGATCAGTAGTCTGGTACGCACAACAGTCATCAGTGATACAACTCAGAGTTACAATAATTACATAACAGAGTACATACATATATAACAAAGGAGTTCCATCCAGGACAGACCCCGGATAGGCAAAAGCATCAACCGGTAAACTAACGAGAACAGCACAGACATGGCGGAAGCTGGACAAAAACTACTCCACAGGCTCGGTTGGGAACTAGGCTCGAAACCTCAGAAGTCTTCGTAGTCGGCCTAGTCTTGGAGGTACTCGGCGGCAGTCGGGTCTTCGTCTTCTTCTCCGAAACCTACTATACATATATATGAACAAGGGTGAGTACTTTCGTACTCAGCAAGCCGGGAAACATGCCATGTCGGTCAGACAGAAAGGCTAAGGGTTTTATTTGCGAAAAACTGCCTTTAGAAACTCTTTTCTTTGCAAATACTAGTGAGTCCAAATTTTAGTTGCCGGAAAGAGGCTCACGCCTTGATCCATTCCGCAAGTTGTTTTTCAACAACTCGCCACTTAATGAATCAAGTATATCCATAACATCTTTTAATTCGCATTTGTCGGTCCGGTGTGTCCCGAGTAGCTACAACCACTCGTTGACCCTGAGACTCGGCTACAACCAAATCTCAGCCGCCGCCCTAGCTACAACCCGGGGGCTCAACTTGCTGCCCTGGCTACAACCCGGGAGCATCAACTTTCTCGTCTTCTGGCTACAACCCGAAGACTCAACTGCTCAACTGCCGCCCTGGCTACAACCCGGGGGCTTAAATTTGCTGCCCTGGCTACAACCCGGGAGCATGATCTTCATCCTGTTTACTTTTCACACACTTGCTTATGGTGCTTAACACCCCGGATCACACAGACCCGTTTCTGGCCACACAGGCCTTCCGTTTGCTTACTCGGCAAACTCTGGACACGGTTCCCTTCCCATCAAACACTTTCACAAACCACAGGCAAACAAGTTCTTCTTTTCCACCAGGAGCACTGGAGCTCCCCAAGGTGATGTGCTAGGTCGCACAAAACCTAGGCTCTCAAGTTCTTCTATCTGTTTCTTCACTTCGGCTAACTCATTAGCCGCCATTCTATAGGGTCTCTTGGATATTGGTGCTGTGCTGGGTAGCAACTCTATAGAGAACTCAATCTCTCTATCAGGGGGCATTCCGGGTAGACTGTCTGAAAGACATCAGGGTACTCATAAATTACCGGTACTTCTTCCAAAGGGACGACTTGCACAGAGTTCAGGAGAGATTGGCTTTTAGGGTTTCCAGGAGAGGCAAACTTCACTTCTTGTCCAAAAGGGCACTGCAGGGTTATGGTGCTGGTTGCACAGTCTATTCGGCCTTTGTGCTCGGCTAACCAGTCTATGCCTAGAATCAAATCCAAGCCTTGTGATTCCAGGACAATGGGGTTGGCTGAGAAACTAACTCCTTCAATTACCAGGTTAACTCCAGGGCAAGACTGGTCTGACCTAAACTCCTTGCCAGGGGAGTGTATGACCATAGGTATCCTAAGGCCTTGAATATCCCAACCATACTTATCCACAAAAGATTGAGAAATAAAGGAATGCGAGGTTCCAGAATCAAACAGAACAACTGCAGGTATAGAATTGACAAGAAACGTACCCATTACAACATCTGAAGCTTCTCGAGCTGTCTCCGATTGGATATGGTTGACTCGGCCTCGTCCAAAGGTCGGAGGGGCACGGGAGGCAGATCCACTAGCTTGGGTAGCTGGCTGTCCTCGACTGGGCACAGGGACTCTTGTAGCGCTGGCGTTGGAGCGTCCAGAGGTTGCAGGGTCTTGCTTCTGGGGGCAGTGACGGGCGAAGTGACCCAACTCGTTGCAGTTGTAACATCGGCTTCCTGGGGCACTCGGGATACTCCTCTGCTGTAGGCCAACTAGGGTAGGGCGACTCACACCGGTACTTGCACTGAAAGGTCGGGACTGAACAGACGAAGCCGGGCAAGAAGCAGATGGGCGAAACACCTGCTCTTGAAACTGGGGTGGGGCAAACTAACGGTAAGGACTGGGGAGATTGGGCCTGGAACTCGGACCACCACGAGTCTGCATCTGTGAGGCTTTGCGCTTGCGAAAAACTTCGATCTCCTTCCTCGCGTCTTCAACCACTAAGGCTCTGTTGACCATGTGCTGGAAAGTACGGAAGTCATGGGTAAGAAGCTGGATCTTCATTGCCACATTCATCCCCTTCAGAAACCTTCTGATTTTCTTCTTGTCCGTGTTCACATCCTCGGGTGCATAGCGAGCTAGGTGGTTGAACCTGCTCAGGTACTCGCTGATGCTGGAATGTCCCTGCTTAAGGTTGTTGAATTCTTCTCTCTTAATGTCTATTACTCCTTCTGGGATATGTGCAGCTCTAAAGGCTTCAACAAACTCAGGCCAGGCAATGTTGGTGGCATCCTGATGGACAGCACAGTAGTTCTCCCACTAGTCGGCTGCTGGACCATGAAGTTGATGTGCAGCAAACTGGGTTTTCTCCATGGGTGTGCACTGCACTAGGTTCAGCTTTCTGTCCATATCCTTTAGCCAGTCGTCAGCCTCCACTGGCTCAGCGGTCTGTGAGAACTCAGCTAGTCGAGATCTCAAGAAGTCGGCAAGCTTGGAGCGGCCATGGGCTTGTGCTGGTTGAACTTGATGGAGAAGAGGCTGCATTGCGGCCAAGTTCTGAGCAATGCCTTGCAAGATCTGGGTCTGGATAGCCATAAGCTGCTGGGGGTCTATCGGAAGCTGAGGAGGTTGAGGCGATCCTCCAGGGTTTGCTGCTGCAGTGGCAGAGGTACCAAGGCCGGCTGCACGGCCGTAACCAGACATCCGATCGTGAGTCTGCTCCACTTCTTGTTCCTCCGCGGCGGGAAGCATGTTGTGGCGGACTGGATCTTGGTCTTCAAAACCCAGGCGAGCTGGAGCACGAACATTACGGCGCTGACGTTCTGCCATCATGTCCTAGAAAAGGGCAACCAAGGGAGAAAGGCTCAGCAAGGATATCGGCATCCAAACCGATGGAACAGATGAAAGAGCAATAAGATCAGCAAGATGGATTCAAGCAGCAGAACAAGGAACATACTCGGGAACCCAGCCACAACGAAAAGACGACAGATAGGGCACTGGAACCTAAGGGCTTGCACAGGAACCAAAGGTAGGGAGATAGCCAAGAGTTTAGAAATATTTCCAAAATCTACAAAGCAGAGAAAGATACTTGGGCAACCCCTAGTTTTTGGCAAATAGTATAGTTTTCAAAATAAGATCCTCAAGGACATCTACACGGGTGGGGTTTCGTTCCTAGGGCCAACCTTTGCTCTGATACCACCTCTTGTCGCGGCGCTTCCAACTCGGTGGAAGCCCACCATGTGCATACAGCACCCGATCCCAGGATCAGTAGTCGGATACGCACAACAGTCATCAGTGATACAACTCAGAGTTACAATAATTACATAACAGAGTACATACATATATAACAAAGGAGTTCCATCCAGGACAGACCCCGGATGGGCAAAAGCATCAACAGGTAAACTAACGAGAACAACACAGACAGGGCGGAAGCTGGACAAAAACTACTCCACAGGCTTGGTTGGGAACTAGGCTCGAAACCTCAGAAGTCTTCGTAGTCGGCCTGGTCTTGGAGGTACTCGACGGTAGTCGGGTCTTCGTCTTCTTCTCCAAAACCTACTATACATATATATGAACAAGGGTGAGTACTTTCGTACTCAGCAAGCCGGAAAAGATGCCATGTCGGTCAGACAGAAAGGCTAAGGGTTTTATTTGCGAAAAACTGCCTTTAGAAACTCTTTTCTTTGCAAACACTAGTGAGTCCAAATTTTAGTTGCCGAAAAGAGGCTCACGCCTCGATCCATTCCGCAAGTTGCTTTTCAACAACTCGCCACTTAATGAATCAAGTATATCCATAACATCTTTTAATTCGCATTTGTCGATCCGGTGTGTCCCGAGTAGCTACAACCACTCGTTGACCCTGAGACTCGGCTACAACCAAATCTCAGCCGCCGCCCTGGCTACAACCCGGGGGCTCAACTTGCTGCCCTGGCTACAACCCGGGAGCATCAACTTTCTCGTCTTCTGGCTACAACCCGAAGACTCAACTGCTCAACTGCCGCCCTGGCTATAACCCGGGGGCTTAAATTTGCTGCCCTGGCTACAACCCGGGAGCATGATCTTCATCCTGTTTACTTTTCACACACTTGCTTATGGTGCTTAACACCCCGGATCACACAGACCCGTTTCTGGCCACACAGGCCTTCCGTTTGCTTACTCGGCAAACTCTGGACACGGTTCCCTTCCCATCAAACACTTTCACAAACCACAAGCAAAGAAATCTACGCTATGGGAATCACCTTACATCGCCCTTAACCGTACAACCACTCGTTGACCCTGAGACTCGGCTACAACCAAATCTCAGCCGCCGCCCTGGCTACAACCCGGGGGCTCAACTTGCTGCCCTGGCTACAACCCGGGAGCATCAACTTTCTCGTCTTCTGGCTACAACCCGAAGACTCAACTGCTCAACTGCCGCCCTGGCTATAACCCGGGGGCTTAAATTTGCTGCCCTGGCTACAACCTGGGAGCATGATCTTCATCCTGTTTACTTTTCACACACTTGCTTATGGTGCTTAACACCCCGGATCACACAGACCCGTTTCTGGCCACACAGGCCTTCCGTTTGCTTACTCGGCAAACTCTGGACACGGTTCCCTTCCCATCAAACACTTTCACAAACCACAAGCAAACAAATCTACGCTATGGGAATCACCTTACATCGCCCTTAACCGTGGGCACGGCTGTTCGAACAGTTCTGCTAAACTCTGCAGAGGGTGTACGCTTTACCCATCCGACACGAAACTTACACCGAGTACTGGCCTGTACCGGAAGTTCGTGACAAGGCCATTTCCAAAGCCAGTCCAGGGTTATCCAATGCCAGCCAAAGGATCCACACAGGATCAGTGCTTCAGGATGGCTCCAACCACCGTCAGCACTAGGGCTCACGAGCCATAACTCGGATGAGTCCACTCCAGTCGGCACTGAACTTCCCTAAACCTATAATTTACTCGGCCAGGGGCATCCTATAATGCCCGTATGGTCATACTGTAAGATGCTCGGATGAAATTCCCAAAGGAAACGGTCCTTAATGATAATACGTAGCCAAGCCACACAGGCACTGTCTCTGTACACCAACATTTTCACAAACTGTTATTTTATTTCCCAAAACACGCCGATACGCAAAGTATCGGGTTTTCCAACAGTTTAGTAAAACCCATTGTTTTCCCAAACGACAAACAATGTTGCAGGGCTAAGCCATTCTATTCGGCAATCAAATCCGTAGACAGGATGCCAACGTGCCATTTGTGGAGCTCTCAAGGGAAATACATCAATATCCTACCAAAATAAGTGCTACTACTGGGTAGGTCCATCGGTTGCGCTTGCAAACCGAGGCCGATGAGTTAAAATGTGAACTAAACATGCATATTTTACAAACAACATAATTTTGCATATATAGGAGACAATATGATCAAAGAGGCTTGCCTTGTTCCAAAGAAGGATCCTCCTCAGCGAAGACGGCTTCGAGATCGTCCACCGGTTCAGGTTCTGAACAAGCAGAAAGGATACATTGATAAGCAGGAGAGGTAAAACACCAAGAAAAAGGATCAACGAAGTAGTCAGCTGCAGAAAAGGTAGCAGTCGGCTGAACCAGGCTTGCGAACCGGGCGATAGAGCTCCAAAGCTTGAGAGGATGAGGACTTAGCAGAGCTGGCCGGTTGCAAAACAAGAGAAAGAGGAGGCACGGTTGGCCATATATATAGCCGACGTGCAAGGTTGAAGCACGGTAGGGGCTGGGCAACGGGTAGGGAGAAAAAGTCAAGATGAACTGACAAAGGATTTGACGTCCACGCAGGGATTGACTTGGGAGTCCGGCGTGGCCAGTGGTGTTGGTAGGCACTGTAGCGGCGATGAGATATTAAGGTCGTGGCTAGGACAGGTTAGAGAAAACTCACTGACAGGGCTTCAGACTGACCACTGGTCCTAGCGATGCAGCAGGTTATTGTCCATCGGTCCAAGCGGTGCTGCGGGCAGGTGAAGACTGACTCTTCTCTACTTCGGTAGTCGGCGTCCGCGGGCGCCACTCAGTGAGACGATGAAACAACAGGTAAAATAACAAAGTAGTCGGCCACTTCACAGGCTTACTCGGCAGCAAGGAGGTCCGAGTAAAACAAAGAAGGGCAAGATACAAGGACTGAGTAGCAATCTACTCGGCTCAAGGGAGAAGGTAGTGGGCTGGCCGAGGGACGGAAAACGGAGGCACAACTGACAGGATAGGGAAGGATTAAGGTCCCGAAAGCAAGTTTCAACAGGGAAAAGGAAAACGGGTCGTTACACTAGCACAGTATGGTCTCAGACCTACCCTGTTGTGGGTCTCGGACCCCTCTAGTTGGCATGGAAAAAACCTGGGATGCTTGAGAAATGCCTTGTCACGAACGTCTGATGCCATCGGGCATTTGATGTCAGTTTCGTGTCGTGTGGGTAAAGTGTACCCCCTCTACAGAGGTCTAAACTGTCTGCACAGCCGTGCCCACGGTCAGGGGTGGATGTCAGGTGATTCCTTAGCGTAGTTTTATTTTACCCTATTTGCAAATGTGTGTGTGGTTTGGGAACTGTGAGAAGGATGTGTCGTCGAGGACATGGGACGTCCGATGATGTCGGCTTGGCTGTCGAGGATAGCGAGACTTAGGAAGTCCGAAAAAATGTTCTGGCTCTGGGAGCCGGCATGACGCCACGTCTTGAGATTGTGAAAACTGGAGAATTAAAGATTAATACATTTTTCACTCCGATCGGGCGAGACCCACCTTGCACTGATTGTTGAGAAGCACACACTTAGCAGATTCAAAAGTTTTCAATTAAAATTGATTGCAAATATCCATCCACTCTTTGAAGCTCGCAACAACCACCTAAGTTCCCCTGACTTGCTGAGTATATAAGTACTCATCTTTGCTCTCTATATATAGTTCTCCATCGAGAGCTAAAGCTGGAATTACAGTGAAGTGAAGACTAGGGTTTCGTCCTGGTTCCCAGTCGTTGCCTGTGTGTTGGGACTTAGTCCGTTTGTTCCGCTGCTACCGCTGCCTCTGTGCTGTACGTTGTTGTCTCCGGCTTGCTTCGAAGTTGCAACATAAGTTAAGGTATATGTCTATTTATTTATTTAAGGTTTGTGATGATGCATATTAGATTTCTGTGGATACCAACGCTGTGTCCTGGGACTGGTATCGGTACCGCGGTTCCGCGGGGAAGTAGTTCACACTGTTTTCCTGTGGCACGCCCTATTTGGTGCCGTTGTACGGTGGTGCCAGATCGGGGTGTGACAGTTACCGATGTCCACCGCCCCCATTCCTTCTCTCTACCGCCGCCGTCTTCACTCCAGCTACTGCTGCTCCCCGTCAGCCTCTCTCCGGTGCGGCGCGTGAGCGCGAGGAGGAAGACGACTTGTTCCTCCCCCCCTCCCCGAGAGCCTGACAAAGTGGGCCCATGGCCTCGTCTCCCATCTCCTCTCTCTGGTGCGAGTCCACCTGTGTGGTAGACGGCTAACCTCCGTGGTTAGGAATGGGCCTGTGTGGCCTAGGGTGCCCTATGGCACCATGGTTAGGGCCGCGAAGGCGTTAGACTGTGCTAAGATAGCTAAGTTAATCGTGAGAAATGCTTAAGTTGTGATTTATGGTTGATGGTTATATTGCTGAGAAAGCGAAAGAAAAATAATAGAGGAAAGAGAAATGAATGCTGATATCACATGATACTCATTTTGAAATGGGTGGAGGCGGAGTCTCGAATAGTGTTTTGCAAAAGAACTAGCTCTTGCTTAAAAAGGTTGTTTTTACCATTAAACCCTTGGCCCCCTTTTGTTAAGACAAACATGTCATTTTTCCTTGGGCTTGCTGAGTACGTTTATACTCACTCTTGCAATAACTCTATAGAGTATTGTGAAGACGACGTTGACCTGACCACCGAGGAGTTCCTCTAGTAGCAAGCAGAGTTTGAAGACTTTTAGTAGTTTCGTCCATAGTTCTCAAACGCTCATGTAGTTTGGTTAGTTACCTAGGTGCTCAGTCACCTAGTGCCTTGTGCTGGTTAGTTGCGTAATAATCGCCGCTGTTGCTTCCACCTTGCTGCTATGCCGTTGTTCTCTGTGTTATGGTGCTGTCTGTGGGCCTGTCCTCGATGGCAACGTATGTAAGGACTAGTTTTCAGTGATGTAATAATTTTGGATGAAGTCTACAATGATCTATTATTATTTCTGTGTGTACCAGTTTATATATCCTAGGACTGATACGTATTTCATAGATAATAATGACTTCTGGCTTGTATCAGCTTGTGTTTCTCTTGCTGTCAAGGTTTGGGACGTCATACCTCTATCAAAATGGTAAGGGAAACTCACAGATGCTGGTGCTGCTCTAGTACCATTGGCGGACCGATTTCTAGCAACATCATGCCTACATGTATGCGTATTACAACTCCAAGCGTTCTAAGACATGGAACTAGGGGTGATGTATCCTTTGTCTTGCTTCGGTCTAAATAGTTATAAAAATTTCTGGTCTAAATAGTTATAAAAATTTCTGAAAAATATTAGACAGCATGGATTGTTGTGTTACATATTCATTTGTCACCATGCAAGGCCAAGTTCTATTTACAAATGGAGAAAAAACGGATAAGACTACAAAAGTGCAGTCATGTTTGCAGTTAAATTTATTATTTTGGTATACTTATGTGTAGACCGATTTTGAGTCTGCAAATTCGTGAAAATACAACCAACTCGCTAATCTATATTTTATATTTTTCTCAGAAAATTATTATAACCCTTTGGACCAAATGAAATAAAAGATCTAATCCACTTTCATCTGTAACAGCATGTAAACTACTAAACTTATTATATTTTTAGTGGTAATATGCGCTATATCTCCTTCATACCTCATCAATGTGGAGGCACTAGGAGGTATCGTATTTTATGGTACCTCTCGGTTCTTTCTTTAAGGACATAAAAATGTCCCAAATGAATCAAGAGAGTACTCCTTGGATAACTATACATAATACCCTACTGTACCTTAATTAGTGCAAAATGCCAGATCATTCATCAACCGCTCCAAATTCCAATCTGAGAAACACATTATTTTTTTTACATGGCACTGCAGACTTAAATGAATAATTTCATTGTTAATTGAGGATTTGCAACATACATACTCTCTCAGCCACAAAGAGAAAACAATTAACTGTTTACAAAGATACTGGCGTGCATGCGTAAGTATTCCTACCGGCTAGCCAAGGTAACAGCGACCGGCCGGCCACAAAATTCGGAAAAGTAAACAAAATAATACTCTCTCTCCGTTTTAAATTACTTATCATTTTAAGTTTATCCTAAAACAAAAGTTTCTATATTTGACCATTAATTTCGAAAAATTCGTAAATTTTAACAACATATGATTAATATTTTTAAATTCACCATGAGAAATACTTTTATAATATATATTTTATATGTTGTTAAACTATATAAATTTATAGAAATTGATGATAAAGATATAAATATTTAACGTAGGAGTAATTTGAAATAAAGGAAGTAGAACACATGGACAATCAACAAGAAAAATGCATAGAAAGAACGCCACACTCCTACTCGATCGGCATGGATCATGCTGCCCGAAATAAGAGCCCTGCGGGCAAAGAACAAATGTGGCTTGAGCAGGATTCCCCATGCCTCCTAAGCGTATGGATGAAAATGGCACTGTCCACTACTACCATGGAAAACAGAGTAGAGCATTGCGTGCATGTACTAGCATTGTGATACTCCAAAGCAGCAACTCTCAGCTTAATATAGAACAATTCCAACGGAAGGGGGCATCTTTTTTGGCATGCTGTAGTACTTTAGGGCATCCATCGGTTGAGCCCGGAATTAATCTCCTAAGTTTCCACGTCATCTACGAGTCTACCCTGTAAAATAAATTAGAGCCTACCATCTAAATTAACTCATGCAACAGTTAAGTCTCTATCAATTAATGCCTATTATATTTTACTCCGTATTCATTTTAATGGGCCTCATGTAATACTCACGTTTGTACCTTGCATATTGCATTTGGTTCCTGCTCGTATATTGCACCTTGCATATTGATGTTCAGCAGAGAGTCATGTATCCCTCCAGTTTTTTCCATCTCTTTCTTCCACGTTAGCAAAATTGCCAAGCTGGTAGTTTTATAGGCCAGCTCTTAATTACTGTTGGCCATGCCCGTATATCTGTATCACTTCCCGTTTTCCTTAAAAACTAGGGAATGAGATTTGGTTGTTGATTTTAGTAACATTTTAGTACCCTCTAGCCTTACCCACCCCAAACAACACAAGAATATGCCGTGAGGCGTTCGTGGTCCTTGTGTGCGTTATTATTGTCCGTTCAACTTCAATCCGGTGGATCCTACAAACCCCAAGGGTCACTGAATGAAACCCCCACTAGTTCATCAAGGGTGAAAATAAAGGGAATTTAATTATTTTCTATTATTAGAATAGGTCACTCTTTAAATACCACTTTCCACTTTTTTATCTGTTCTTATACCTTTTTCCACCGGAGTGAGAATATGTAGTTGGACAGGGGCAAAAGAACATTTCGCCACTACCTTCCACATAGGAGAAAGTGGCAAAAAATAAGGAAGTTTTTCTCTTCGGTGACAAAAATAGATGGACAATTGAAAAATTGACATTTAAAGACTGGCCAATTCTAACAGTAGCAAACAGTTAGATTCCCTGAAAATAAAAAGGGAAAAATTTAGTTGAGTTCAGTCCTACTCCCTCCGTCTCATAATACTACTATTTTTGTCATTTGAATTTGTCCCAAAAACTACTACTTCTCCACCTATCAACTAATCAAAACTATCCCTCCATTAATTTTTTTCACCTACCTCCTCATTTCAACCAATTACAACCACTCCTCAAACTAACCTTAATTTTCTCAAAAATTAGAAAGTTACTACTATTATGAGACGGAGAAAGTAGTTTAGAAGAAGATACGTGAGCTGCACAATTATGCTTCTGTAGGTTAATTTAAGTATACATAATAGTCACAATGCAGTTGTAAATATGAAATTCAACCGGCGCAGCGCAACTATGGTAAGTAGGGATTCATTAGTGTAACGCCCCGCTTTTAGCAAGACGCTAAACGATATTTCGCTAAAAATTACCGTGAAAATTTTGTTCTTTGTATACTGTGTCGTAAGTCGTGCCTAGATCTTGATTTATATTCCTGTCCTAGATCTCAAAATCACTTCTATCAAAAGCCTCTGTTCCAAAACAATCTCCAAGTCCGAATCGTCATTATCGAACTTTGCTCTAAAACCCTAACGGCAAGTTCCCCGATCTTCTCCTTCAAAAACTCCTGCTTCAATATCCATTCCGAAGATCCGAGTCGGAACCCTAAATATCCCCTTGTTTCTCTCCTATTCGAACCTCTAAGAATCCCGAGTTAAATAATATAAGCTTGGCATCCAACTTCTATCCAAAATCCTTCCCACCGATATATATATATATATATATATATATATATATATATATATATATATATATATACCTGAGTATATACATACATATTTGAACATGTATATACTTGTATCAACCCCTCCCCCCCCAACACACACACTCAATTCCACCATCTTACCAAAACACACACACACACACACATATATATACACAAATATATGTATATATCCAGGCACCCCTGTGTATACATACATATACAAACATGTGTATATATGTGTGTCAACCCTCCATCCTTGACCCCTTGAAATCCCTCCCAAGCACCACAATTTCAAATTAAAATTTAATTTGAATTTAAATACTCTCCCTTCTTTGTGAAATCCTCTCCTAGGATTTTTCCCTGCGAAAATCCTCAGAAAGTGCCAATACAAAACCCTCTCCAAATACCAAAAATCCTCCTTGAAGTTCCTGCCCTTGACCCCTAAAAACTCATGAGTTCAAATATAAACTTGGGATTCAAATCTCATTGAAACCCTAAGGCAAATCACCCAAAATCCATTCAAATAAATTCCAAGAAAATAAAAGGGGGCACTGTTCCCATTGGGCCGCACTGCTCCCATCCGTAGCCTCGGCCCACGGCCAGTACCGCGCACCCTGCGTGAGGTCCCCCTTCACCCAGCGGATCCATGCCACGTGGCCGAGCACTGCAACGGCCGCCATCCGATCCTCTCTAGCCGCCCGCGCACCAAGCATCGTCGTTCAATCTCACTCACCACCCATGCACCGATGGATCGTCGCCAGTTGGCCCCGCTCGCCGCGCCAGACCGCGTGGACGCCCGTCGCACGTAAGCAATACCCTGGGCCCACCAGTCAGCCTCGGGGTTATTTCTCGCATGCGCCCCAGCCTGCACGCGCGCTCGTCTTATCCCGTTTCTGTACCGTTCCTCCCCATCCTTGTGCGTGAGCTGTTCGGTCAAATGACCGAGCACCGTGCCGCACACGTCCCTACTGCCCCGACGTCACCTCGGCCCTGCAGGCGCCACTAGCCGCCATGGCTTGGACAGCCGCGGTCGCCACTCCTTTTTCCCTCCACACCCCGCCTCCTTGCCTCGGTCCCGGACCAAGCCAGTCAAAAGCACCACGCCACGGCGTCATCATCGTCCTCCCGCATTCCGTGAGCCCGCACGCTGGTTTCAAATCCCGCCCTTCGATCCACCAACCTCCGCCGCTCCG
The DNA here is from genome assembly GCA_003991445.1 of Oryza meyeriana var. granulata. NCBI lineage: Eukaryota > Viridiplantae > Streptophyta > Magnoliopsida > Poales > Poaceae > Oryza > Oryza meyeriana. The sequence continues at coordinate 250,923 of RYFJ01002346.1, forward strand.
CGAATCACCGCCGTTGGTCAGATTTCGCCGCCCAGGAGAATCCCGCGCCACACCGAGCCACGCTCTCTCTCTCATCCATGATTTGGGCACGGGAAGTCTCGAGATTGCCCTAACCAACCTATCCTCACTCTGAGTTCCCGACGCCTATAAAACCTTGCCCTAACCCCCCTCCATCGTCTCCCTGTCTCTGCTCCCGTGAACACCGCCCGACGTCTCTGATTCTTTGAAGCACGGCTGTCGCTGCCACGGACACTGCTTCTTCGTCCCGGTGTACTCCCCGAAGCCTGAATGCTGCCGCCCCACCTCTGTTCCCCTTCCGCCACCGTCAGCCCTCGTTCCCATTGGTGAGCCTCCCCACTCTCTGTATTCCCCTTCACCGCTGCCGCATGGCGTCGCCGTCAAACGAACCTCGATGCCGATCTGCCCAACCGCTGTTGGTTTTTCCCCTCGGTGAATAGAATGGCCGCCGTCCCCTTGAGCCCCTTGACTCCCTCCCGACCGCCGCCATGGGCGCCCTCCTCCCTTCTTTCTCTCCCGCCACTACGGCTTCACGTCGTCGGCCGCCGTCTCTCGTCCTTGGCCAAATCCAAGCCATTCAACCGCATCCCTGTGAACTCCTCCTCCCGCTGGCGTAGCCGCTCGCTCCTGAATGCTGCCATACGCCAGTGAGGTCTCGCCGCCATGAGCCGTTGGATTGGTAGCTAAGCGCCCCTCCCCCTCGCCTCTGCCGCGTGGCCTCGCTCAGGCAATGATAACGGCCGTACCCCAATCTCGTGTTCACGGTCTTCCATGACTGCCATCGCCAATGAGTGGGCCCTAGCACCTCGGTGCACCGCGAGCCAATCCCGTGCGCCACCCCACGCGTCCTCCTTCTCTATACCATGGTTGGACTTGGTCCATGCACCGAGCACCACTGCCACGTGGGCCCTTACCCCCTCGGTCCATCGCAGACCACCCATAAGCCTTGATTCTTAACAGCCGGGCCCCAATCTCTGGTGGCCTTTCACTCAGTGCAGTGGACAGCTGGGCTCCCTCCTCTCCTTGGCCCACAACCCAGCAGCCACTAGCCCTCCTCTCTCATCCCTGACATGTAGGACCATTATGTCAGTGGGCCCTTATTGTCAGTGACCATGGAAATTCTGCCTCTCTCTCTATTCCCTTTGCCCTATGGGCCAGGCCTGTCAGTAGGTCCCACTGTCAGTGTCACAGTGGAGAATCCTGGAATATTCCCCCTGGAGAATTAATTAAATCCTTTTCCAGTGATCCAAAATTCATTTTAACTTTTAAAATTCATATCTTTCGTTCCATAGCTCTGATTGACTTCGTTACAACTCTAGTAATTTTCTAAAATTGAGATCTATCCAATGGCACTATTAGTAGCACTAAATAGGATCTTTTTACTGTCTTTGTGTAGATTTTTGTATGTTTGCACATAGTAACTGGTCATCGGAAATTCATTTCGGAGCGGATTTCATGACGATAACTCGTGAAGACCTAGAGCAAGGCAAGTCACCTTTGATCAATCGAGCCTATAATTAAAATTAAATTATTTTATTTGTGAAACTTGCATCGATAGGCATGCACTGATCTGTGCGGTCCCGTCTACTAGTCAAACCAGTGGACCTACCCAACCTTGCTGCATTAAATACTTCCTAGATGATTGAAATACGTTGTTCCCTTGTAACCACCGCTGCGGTGTCTCGGTATTCGTGCACTATTGTGCAAGTACTGACGGTCACTCCTTAAACTTAAAATTAAGAAACCTCTTGGGTAAAATGTTGATTTTACAAAATGTTTGAAAAACCTAACACCTGGGTCGGTGCCTTGTGAAAGAAAAATGAGTTTCAAAAATTGAAGATTAGCGACACAAGGCCGATCCGGTGTGTGTGATGCCTATGTGGTCGCTTTAAGGACCGATTCCTTCGGAATTTCATCCGAGCATATGATAGTATAACCATATGGGTGATATGAGATAGCCCCTGGTTGAGTAACTAGCCTCTTAGGGACGCCTTGCATGCCATTGGACTGTGGATCATGTAGGAGGGCGTCGGGGATGCCTCCTGGATTCCTAGTACAGCATGGTCATGGACCTACCCTGTGATTGGTCTCGAGGACCCCTCCAGTTGGCATGGGGTAACCTAGGAGGGTTTGGGAAATGCCTTGTCGCGAAAACCTCTACGTCTCCAAATCGTACCCAATGCGTGTGAGCTGTTGACTAGAGTAAGTCGCGTTGTGTTGGTAAAGTGTAACCCCTCTGCAGAGGTCTAAACTGTTTGAACAGTCGTGCCCATGGTCATGGGTGGATGTGAGGTGATTCCTTAGCGTAGTTTTACTTTTACCTTGTTTGCAAATGTGTGTGTGGTTTAGGGAACTATGAGAAGGATGTGCCATCAAGGACGCTGAAGGTTTGATGAAATGGCTTGGCTGTCGTGGACAGCAGGACTTGGGAAGTCCGGAGAAATGTTTTGGCTCGGGCAGCCGGTTGATGTGAAATCTGAGATTGTGAAAACTAGACAAATAAAGATTGATGCATCTTTCACTCTGATCAGGTGAGACTCATCTCGCCCTGATTGTTGAGAAGCACATGCTTAGCATATTCTAAAAGAATTTAAATAAAACTGATTATAAAATATCCAGCCTCTCTTTGAAGCCTGCAACAACCATCTAAGTTTCCCTGGTTTGCTGAGTACGTAAGTACTCACCCTTGCTCTCTCTCTCTCTTTGTACGTGAGTACGTAAGTACTATATATATATAGTTATCCGTCAGGAGCTAAAGCTGGAGTTGCTGTGAAGTGAAGACTAGGGTTTCGTCCTGGTTCCCAGCCGTTGCCTGTGTGTTGGAACGTAGTCCGCTGCTACCGCTGCCTCTGTGCTATTCGTTGCTGTCTTCGATTTGCTCTAAAGCTGCAACGTAAGTTAAGGTATATGTCTATTTAATTATTTTAGGTTCTGCAATGATGCATGTCTGATTTCCGTGGATACCAGCACTGCGTCCTAGGACTGGTATTGGTATCGCGGTTCCGCGGGGAAGCAGTTTGTGCTATTTTCCTGCGGCACGCCCTATTTGGTGCCATTGTACGGCGGTACCAGATTGGGGTGTGACAATTAGCTACCTAACTAGATATCCCACGTGTTGGTGCAGGACTTTCTCAAAATCAATTGTTGGGTAGGATGTGCAATCTTGAGCCAGAAGAGAAATAAATGGCTCCTCTAATCTGAAGTGAACCATTGAAGTACATTGTCCAGTACTCGAGAGTGTCTATAGTCACAGCCGACTAAACATCTGTCTACTCGGCAACAAATTCGACGAGTGCTTGAGACTTGATTGTTCTCCAGGGCTTAAAGGTAATGTTGAATGCCATCAACTCAAGTGTCCATTTAGTGATTCTGTCAGTAGCTTCTCTATTATGAAGGAAATCTCCGAGTGGGAATGACGTAATGACTGAGACAGGGTGCCCTTGAAAATAGTGCACTAGCTTCCGAACAGTGATGAGTACGCCATAAAGCGGCTTCTAGATCTTAAGGTACCACATCTTGATTCTCCCAGGACTCTGCTAGCAAAGTTAACTGGCCGCTGTACCTTTTAGATGTGACCAACCTCTTCGCGCTCCACAACCAAAACCGTACTAACCATCTATGAAGTCGCCACGATGTATAACATAAGCGGCTCCTCAGGCGTGGGTGATACCAATATGGGTGGGGTAGTCAGGAATCTTTTGAACTCTTCAAAGGCTTGTAAAAGGGCATGCCCCGTTCCCTAGTCGGGAAACAGACCAACTGAGTGCCGCCATGCAACCAGTTAGCTTCTAGACATCTTTTTGGTAGTTGGGAGCGCCATATTCATGATTTTGTTGATCTTTTTTGCGTTAGCCTTGATGCCGCGATACGACATGATAAAGCCTAGTAGCTTCCCCGAAGGTACTCTAAAGACACACTTTTTCGGGTTGAACCCGGCAGCTAGGAGCTTGGTTATCCCCTCACGGATAGCATCCTTGCGGTCTTGAGCGAAGCATTGTAGTCATTGCTTCATGAGCTAAGCGTTCGTCTTGACATTTAGGGAGTGCTCAATCATCTCCCTTGGTACCCCAGGCATGTGAGAAGGTTTCCAAGCAAGGATGTCCCTATTTGCCTAGAGGAAGGTGACGAGCACGTCTTTCTATTTGGGGTCTGTTAACGCCAAAATTTGGTACGAGTCGTTACCATGTTCGGTTAAGGAAAGAAGCGATATCAGCCATTGGAAACTAATCCAGAAGAGTCCGAGCTTGGGAAGGAATCGTGAAGACCACGTTATGGCAGTTATTTATCTTATCTATTAGATAGTTTTATCTTTTAGGAAACCTGATCTCTTGTCCGATCAGGTCTGTTAGTTTTCCTTTTCTAGTTAGGAAAGTCTTGTTCCGTGTCCTATAAGGACTCTTGTAACTCGGGGTATATATACGTATGCCCGGGGACCTTGTAAACTATCTAATCGATCAATACAATTCGGCGCATCGCCACCCTTTACCAACGGGTTCTTGCTTCTCGAGCGGGGCTGCATCGGTTAGGTCCGAACTCCTGCGAGAGGGTAAGTCTCGTTACCCCGACTACCAATCGGCTAGGACTTTCTCGGTTAGGTCCGATATTCTAGTCGGTCTATGGTAGTCGGCTTACCACGGTGTATCGGATTTGTCTACGGCTGCATCGGTTCGGTCCGACCTCTTAGGCTGGTCAGGTATATCACATCACGCGTGTATAGTTTTTATCAGTTTATCGGGGGTAGTTTATCATCAGTTTGTGCTGCATCGGTTGGGTCCGACCTACTAAACTGCTAGCGATAAATTATTCCTGTTAGGCTGATATCCTTTGTGCAAGCGTCTTATCGGAATGTATAGCCGGTAAGTTATTTTCATCACAGTTGCATTAAGTTTATCGGCGCGATGAGGTTCCTTTACTATTATCGATCTGTGCTGCATCAGTTAGGTTTGAACTACTAGATCGATAATAATAGATTTATCATTGCCGAGCCGATCGGTGTATATGCGACGTTCTATCGGAGTGCTTAGCCGATAGGTTATCTTTTTATAAAGCCGGCTGTATTATCTTTACTGTTTTGGTCATCTATATTATCATCGGTTTTTCTAGCCGATGCATATGTGCTTTCTCAGCAGTCGGTTGGCTTACTATCCTGCATATCTATTTTATCATCGGCTTCTAGCCGATGCACACGTTGTACTAACAGCTTATCTATTTGTTTATAGCGCTATCGGTTTCCTAGCCGATACACAGGTGCCATCGGCCATCGGCTACGAGGAGCCTACATCAGTCCGTATCGGCCGATAGCCGATGTGCAGTTGCTGCTGACCCGGGCACGAGCACGAGCGAGGACCCGGGAGCGAGTACGCGAGTACGATCGGCTGGAAGGAATCCGTATCGGCTTGCTGGCCGATTGGATCAGTGATCTAATTTCTTCATCTCCTTGTCAATTACGGGGTCAAATTGACTGGCACGCCCGCGAACCTCAAATATTTTAGGACCTGCACTGGAGCTAAGCAGATCTCCCAGGCCTTCGCGTGTCACCAGACGCCGAACCAGATCGTCAGCAAGCTTTTTGGCACACCCGGCGGTTTTCGGCGTCAACACGCTTTTGGCACGCCTGGTGGGACACGATCTTCATATTATCACAGTATATCCTATCGGCTGAATCAACACGTTTTTGACCCGGTGGGACACAGAACTTCAACATGGCTGGAAAAGAGGTCAGTACAGATAATATAATCCCAGTCACAATGGAAGATTTGACCGAAGAACAGAGACAACAAGTGGAGCAGAACATCGAAGATTTTCGGAAGCTTTGTCTAGAATCCTTCGGTATGACAGATCAAGGGCCGATTCAGAAGTCGCAATTTCCAAAGCCTGTTTTTATTGACGAATCAAGCCATATATCGCCTACAAGTTCACAGAAGCCGATCCAAGACATGTTTAATGAAGCAGTTCATCATGCGTTGACTGATCAATCTGGGGTATTGGTGAACACATTACAGAGCTTGATCAAGAAGGCAGTAGAGCCGATTCAAATACCCGGGGGGCAACAAGATGGGATTCCTCAAGGATATCAAACTGCGTACTATGGGGGGCATCAACAGAGTTATCCAGAAGCTGTTCCTGAGTACAACTATCCGAGGGAATATCAGAATCAGAATCGGCTACCAACTCCACCTCTGCGTCATTACGGTGAAGATCCAAGAGAAGACAATTTATCGGCAAGAATCACAGAGGTGATGAAAGAACAATTCGGTCTAAGACCGAAGGAGGAAATGTTTATGTATCGGCATCCATATCCAGATTGGTTTGATAGAGTTCCGTTGCCACGCCGATACAGAGTACCAGACTTCTCCAAATTCTCAGGGCAAGATGATGTATCTACAGTGGAACATGTCAGCCGATTCTTGGCTCAATGTGGAGAGGCATCGGCTGTAGAAGCTTTGAGAGTTAGACTCTTCCCGTTATCATTATCCAGATCGGCTTTTACATGGTTTTCTTTATTGCCACCTAACTCAGTTCGAGGTTGGGCCGATCTGGAAAAGCGATTCCACAAGTATTTCTTTATGGGGAGTCAGGAGATGAGCTTGATAGACTTAACATCGGTAATACAGAAGCCGGAGGAATCAGTCGCAGAATATATCCAGCGGTTTCGTGATGTTAGAAGCCGATGTTATAGTTTAAGTCTGGATGATGCACAGCTGGCCGAGTTAGCATTCCAAGGTTTGGTGGCTCCGATCAAGGAAAGATTTTCATCAGAAGACTTCAAGAGCCTAGTACACCTAGTACAGAAGGTATCGGTTCATGAAAGCCGATTTCAGGAGGCCAGGAAGGAATGATGAGGCCCAAACAGAAGAAGAATTTCGAAGTTTGATAACAAACTCCGAAATTGGGGGGCATGTGTTAACGCCAAAATTTGGTACGAGTCGTTACCATGTTCGGTTAAGGAAAGAAGCGATATCAGCCATTGGAAACTAATCCAGAAGAGTCCGAGCTTGGGAAGGAATCGTGAAGACCACGTTATGGCAGTTATTTATCTTATCTATTAGATAGTTTTATCTTTTAGGAAACCTGATCTCTTGTCCGATCAGGTCTGTTAGTTTTCCTTTTCTAGTTAGGAAAGTCTTGTTCCGTGTCCTATAAGGACTCTTGTAACTCGGGGTATATATACGTATGCCCGGGGACCTTGTAAACTATCTAATCGATCAATACAATTCGGCGCATCGCCACCCTTTACCAACGGGTTCTTGCTTCTCGAGCGGGGCTGCATCGGTTAGGTCCGAACTCCTGCGAGAGGGTAAGTCTCGTTACCCCGACTACCAATCGGCTAGGACTTTCTCGGTTAGGTCCGATATTCTAGTCGGTCTATGGTAGTCGGCTTACCACGGTGTATCGGATCTGTCTACGGCTGCATCGGTTCGGTCCGACCTCTTAGGCTGGTCAGGTATATCACATCACGCGTGTATAGTTTTTATCAGTTTATCGGGGGTAGTTTATCATCAGTTTGTGCTGCATCGGTTGGGTCCGACCTACTAAACTGCTAGCGATAAATTATTCCTGTTAGGCTGATATCCTTTGTGCAAGCGTCTTATCGGAATGTATAGCCGGTAAGTTATTTTCATCACAGTTGCATTAAGTTTATCGGCGCGATGAGGTTCCTTTACTATTATCGATCTGTGCTGCATCAGTTAGGTTTGAACTACTAGATCGATAATAATAGATTTATCATTGCCGAGCCGATCGGTGTATATGCGACGTTCTATCGGAGTGCTTAGCCGATAGGTTATCTTTTTATAAAGCCGGCTGTATTATCTTTACTGTTTTGGTCATCTATATTATCATCGGTTTTTCTAGCCGATGCATATGTGCTTTCTCAGCAGTCGGTTGGCTTACTATCCTGCATATCTATTTTATCATCGGCTTCTAGCCGATGCACACGTTGTACTAACAGCTTATCTATTTGTTTATAGCGCTATCGGTTTCCTAGCCGATACACAGGTGCCATCGGCCATCGGCTACGAGGAGCCTACATCAGTCCGTATCGGCCGATAGCCGATGTGCAGTTGCTGCTGACCCGGGCACGAGCACGAGCGAGGACCCGGGAGCGAGTACGCGAGTACGATCGGCTGGAAGGAATCCGTATCGGCTTGCTGGCCGATTGGATCAGTGATCTAATTTCTTCATCTCCTTGTCAATTACGGGGTCAAATTGACTGGCACGCCCGCGAACCTCAAATATTTTAGGACCTGCACTGGAGCTAAGCAGATCTCCCAGGCCTTCGCGTGTCACCAGACGCCGAACCAGATCGTCAGCAAGCTTTTTGGCACACCCGGCGGTTTTCGACGTCAACAGGGTTTTGTCTGGTCCCGACTAGCGCCGTCTTGGTCGGGTCGGAAGGGTCGTGGAGGATCTTCTTGACTTCTCTGTCTGCTCCAATTCCTGACTTAGACGCCTTTTTCATCATGACTTCCTCTTGTTCTTGAGAAGTCAATACCGCCAGTCAGATATTGTCCTGTCCGACTGCAACCTCCTATGATTGTGCCAGCTCGCAGCTCTGCTTATCGCAGGTGAAGGCTTTCTTAATGTCATTGGGAAGGGAGATGACTCCCTAGGGTCCTGGAATCTTCATCACCATGTAGGTGTAGAGGGGGATCTCCATGAACTTGGCAAGCGCTGGTGTTCCTATGATTGTGTGGTAGGTTGTCTCGAAATCAGTCAAAACAGATATTCTCCGCGCAGAAATTCTCCTACGTGCTGAAGGTGACCAGGAACGTAATCTGCCCGAGTGGTGTCGATGAAAGGCTGGGGATAACCCTATGGAAGAGAGCTGTACTCGACCATAACTCACATTGAGGGATCTTCATCTCGTCGAGCGTCTTGGTGAAGAGGATGTTGAGCACATTCCCACCATCAATCAAGACCTTCTTGAGCTTGATGTTCTTGATGGCTGGATCTAGGATGAGGGGGTAGCACCTTGGATGAGCCACTCGGTCAGGGTGATCCATCCGGTCAAACATAATGGCGACCTTGGACCACCCTAAGTATTGGGGAGCATCGACGGTGACAGAGTTGACTTCTCGAGCAGTTAGCTTTTGCTTCCGCTTGGACTCGTATGTCAATGGCCCACCAAAGACGTGATAGAGCTCCGTGTGAGGATCTTAAAACCCTCCTGCTGCATCGGTGTCTGGTTTGTCTTTGTCCTTGCTGGAGCCGGCTTCCCCATTTGCCGACGGCTTCTCATGCTCTGGGAGAAATTTATTGAGCATGTAGCAATTCTTGGCCGCGTGCTTCCCCTTTGGATGGAAAAGATACGGGCCATTCATGACCTTCTAGTAGTCTTCGGTTCTCGGAGGCCGAGGATGGCCGCGCTCGACTGCGGTGACGAGGTCTTCCGGCTTTCACTTTCGATCTCTTCTTGTAACTCGGCCATAGCCTTAGCTGATGAAGAGTATTTGTTTGTCATCTTGAAGAGGCATTTGACTGAAGTCGGTTGTTTGCGAGTGAATTTTACGATGAAGGGAGAATCTCTGACTCCCTTGCGAAAGGCTGCAATGACCGTCTCGTCCTTGATCTTAGGGATTGTGTCCCTCTTCTTGGAGAACCGTTTGATGAAGTCCCGAAGTGACTCATTCTTTTTCTGATGAATCTAATACAAGACAAACTTGGTGCTTGGTCTCTCATAGGTGCCCTGGAAGTTAGCCACGAACCGGTCATGGAGTTCTCCTTAGGAATCAATCGACCCCCTTGGAAGCCCCGTTAGCCAAGCTCATGCTGACTTTGCCAAAGCAATTGGTAGATAGTTGGCCATCATCTTGTGATCACCTCCAACTACCCGAATCGCCAAAGTGTAGACTGTGAGCCAGGACTCAAGGACGGTCTTGCCATCGTACTTCTCAATCCTGGTCCACTTGAAGCCAGTTGACCAATTGACTCAGCTTAACTCGGATGTGAAGGCCAAGACTCCATCATCCTAGTGACTTTGATGCTCTAGGGACCACCGGGGCAGAGTCCGGCTTCCACAGCTGAAGTAGTCATGCTAGAGACCAAATCGGTCACGTTCATCTTCAAGTCAGCATCGCTCATCTTCCTCGCATTCCCGATGGCGAGCTTGGATGTCATGACAAAGATTCCGATGCGGTCGATCCCTGGCATCCCTATTGTGCCATTCACGGTCGTGGCAATGGCGTTGTTGATTGTTGTTGTGGTCTCTGAGGTAGCGGTCATCGCGATTAGTGTGTCATCTACGTGGTTGTTGCTCGGACAGCCTCCGACTAGGCGCACTGCCTGAGCGCCTGCTCACAGACCTCGAGGTGACGGCATCGGACCTCGACTTGCTCGACGAAAGTTCTAGGGTCCTTGAGTCCTCCTCGTTGTGTTGTAGTGCTGCTACTGCTACCATTGCCTTGATCGTTGCGATTGTCGGCATGCCGCATGATTAGGTCCTAGTTGCATGTGACACCCGTAATTTCCATCTAAAATTCTGGTGCTTTATTGTGTGTAAGTCCTCGTCCAGAAATCAACTGAGGCACACATTACAAAGTTGATAACAAAGTAATTGTTTACATAACGAAAGTATTTATTACAGAGGCAAATGGCACCTCTCAAAATAATAAAGTCCTAAGCAGCGGAAATAAACTAAGATGACGTGACGACACCCACTCCACGAACTTGACCAGGCTCCCGCTTAGTCCTCCAAGAAATCCTCCTTGCTGAAGTACTCTTCTGAATGATGATTATTGATTGCAAGGTGAGTACATGAAATACTCCGCAAGTCACACAGCAAATATGTAAGTGCACAGGATAACAAAGGATAGCATAATATGGCTCAATTTGCATAAACGGCATTTAGTAAAGCATTTAAGAGAGTAATAAAACATCGATAATTAAACAATATTAACCAACACTATACCGTTCACCAAAATGGTATAGGCCCAACCACTCCAACCTGGAGCTAAACATATTTCACCATTCAATAATCAAATTTTAATAATGTGAGACTAATCACAAAAAATATTTCTAGGCTCACCCATAACCGCGGGCATGGCTATTCGAATAGTTTTACTCTGGCCAGAGGTGTACCAATTTACCCACAAGACATAACTCCACAACACATCACTGTGCATCTCATTACCACCATGGTACCTCGGAAAGGAGTTATGACATGACCCTCCATGTAACCTGCACAACAAGAGAGCCACCTGTTGGACCACCAATCTTCGGTAGGGTTGACCAGGTTCCTAAACAGAGAGACGGCCGAATGCCCAAGACATGGACTTATTGATGCAGCCATGGTGGTCTTATTGACACAGCCACAACACACCGTGGGGCCTCTGGTTGAACAGACTACACTTTAGTTCCTGCTATTACCCATTCTAGCTTGTGGTTAGCACGAGTGTTGCTTCGTAACAAGTAGTCCGTGAACTGGTCCTTAACTGTCACGAGCACCGCTAGCAACATTCACAACCCTGGTGCTCTCAACCCACCTTTTAATCAAGTTTTAGTGGACCATTAAGTTATCCTCACACTATCACTGTCGTGAACTGAATCATCATTTCATGTGAACTAAATATTATAATTAAAGTTAAAGTTATAGCCTAGAAGTTATTCTATGGTTTGCTAGGCATGGCTAAGCAGAGTTCTAGAATTATTCTAGCTAACCAATAAATAGAGCTAGCTAGTCACATTTATCCCATAGGTACAATAATAGGTAATCAAATCAATAGGGCTATAACCAAGGATAAAGGCTCCCTTTCCGATGTCATTATAAAAATAAAATGCACAGTTGAATTAAAAGATAGCTTTAAACATAGGAACAATATGCTCAAAGGTGTTGAGAAATATGTGTGACTTGCTCTGCTGCTCTGCACAAGCCTCGGAACTCTCCTCAAGAAACTGCGACTCTTCCAGAACGTTGGCGGCTCAAAGCAATAAAAAAATAAGCAAAACAGTACATAAGCACACATGAAGAGTACAATATTATATTTTAATGGGTAGATCTTGATTTTTAAAAAATTTTGCAAGTTGAATCACCCGAAACAGAGTTTGGATGAATTATTTATGAATTTTAGAAGTTTAAACCTTTTAAAAGCATATTCAAAAGAATTAAAATGATTTATTGCGTCATATATGAATTAAATTAATTTGAGAAAATAATTATGATGTCATCAGAGAGAGAGGGGGTGAACCACCGGCTGACAGGCAGGGCCCACCGGACAGAGAGAGGAGGGGCTTGGGTCCACGGTGAAGCAAGCCCACCGAGGTCCACGGGGCACTCCGACGGTGCGGATTTTATGAGATTTGATCGGACAGTCCAAATCGCTTGATGGATTTGATATAGATCGGAAGGCCGAGAGTTGATCTAAACTCCGATCGAACGGCCTGGATCAACCCTAACATCCTACGGCTCGGATTGGATCTGGACACAGGGCCCCGCGCCTAACCGGGCGGCCAACGTGGCATCCACGTCAGCGCACGGGGTGGCACAGGCGACGATGGCGACAACGGCGGCATGGGACCCTATGGTCACCGGCGATCGGCGGCACGGCGGCACGTGGCGAGGGCGGGAACAGGTAGAAGGGACCAAGGCGAAGCTCACTGTGGGTAGAATGGTGATGAACGGCAACAGGAGGCGCCGGCGGCAAGCTTCAAACAGCGGCGGGCGTCGGGTCCTCAATGGCGATGGTGCTCTAGTGATCCCTGGCTGTCACGCCCAGAAATTTACCAGAATTTCCAAAGCTAATTTGTGCAATAAATCCTCATCCAGGAATCAGTCGAGATACACAAATTGACAATTTTATAAACATAACCAAATACGAAATAACGATAAATACTTACAACAAAGGCACTTAGTCCTCCCACAGAAGAAAACAGCAGCGGAACGGCAACTAGCATAGCTTCAGCACTAAGCCAAAGACAGCTCAACTGGGGTATAAGCCAAATACCAAACTTCTCCTCCTCGCTAAGCTTCACTCTAAAGATTTGCAATAATGCAAGACTAAGTAACACCCACCGTACTCAACAAGCCACACTAGGGAATACAATGTAATGCAACAGGATACCAAAGGAAAGGCATAATATGGCTTATTTGCGTAAAACAACATTTAAAACATTTGCATTTAAAACCATTGAAAACCGTATAGTTTAATTAATATCAACATTAAATCCATCTCTGAACAACGCTCCAACGCAGTTCAGGCCCAAAACCATAACTCTCCAAATAGGAGCTGTCCATATTCCATCATTTATCATCATTATTAAATAATGTGGGACTAATCACAGAAAACATTGCTAGGCCGCCCTTAACCGTAGGCACGGCTATTCGAACAGTTTTACTCTGGCCAAAGGTGTACCAATTTACCCACAAGACACAACTCCACAGCACATCACTATGCCCCTTGATACTACCACGGTATCTTGGAAAGGAATTGTAATAGGCCCCTCCATGTAATCTGCACAACAAGGGAGCCACCCGCTGGACCACCAGTCTCCGGTAGGATTGATCAGATACCTAGTCTGGGAGACGGCCCAACACCCAAGACATGGACTTATTGACGCAGCCATGGTGGTCTTATTGACACAGCCACAACACACCATGGTGGACCCCGGTTGAACGTACTACACTTTGGTTTCCACCATTACCCATACTAGCTTATGATTAGCACGAGTATTGCTTCGCAACGAGTAGTCCGTGAACCGGTCCTTAACTGTCACGAGCACCGCTAGCAACATTTCCAACCATGGTGCTCGCGACCCACCATCAATCAAGTTTTAGTTGTCACATTTAATTAATCAACCACGACTCACTGTTGTGAAAATATAACCATTAATCATTAATTAATCAGAATAAATGAATAGTTTCCCACATAAAATGACACTATAGTTTCTAGGCATGGCTAAGCAAATCCTAAATAATCTAGCCAGATAAATAATTAAACACCCGGCTAGTCAATATTATTTACCCAGGGTATCAAGGCATAGATAACAATAACAAAATGGCCATAAATATCAAGAAATATTGGCTATTAAATAATTACCCGTAATAATGTCATTCTAAAGCATTTCATGCAATAACTTTAAAATAAAATAGCTTTCACAAACGGGATCAACATGCTCAAGGAGATTATTGCGTGACTTGCCTTGCAATCACAAAAGTCTTCAAATAATCTTCCGAACTCTTCCGTAGACTCCACAGTCTTCCGTAACGGTGAAATATACGTAACTACACGTAAAACGATAATAAATTCTAAGAAACTCTAAATAAATAGTACATAAAAATACATAAACAAGTAGATTATAATTTTAGATGAATTTAGGAAGAAGAACGGATCGATTCGGACTTCAAACGGAAAAGATACGGCCTCCGGAATATTGAATTCAGAATAAATCCGAAAGAAATTGGAAAAGAATATTCTCAGGAATATTCTCTGGATTTTCGGATTAGAATAATTATTTTAGATGAATGCTGACATATGGGGTGGACTTGGTTCATGGATTTAGAAATAGGAGGAGCCGGTGGACTGCTGAGGTGGATACCACGTGGCCGAAGGGGATGAGATGGCAATCGAAATGACAGCTGAGATGGCTAGGGCTGACATGTCAACATCCGGAGTGACATGAATATCTGATGACTTACATCAAATCGGATGGATCCGACGGTCGAGAGGGTTGCAGGGTTGCAGGTATTGTGCAAAGGGGTTTCCGATGGGGCCACATGTCGGGGTCACAAGGGGGCTGCGCCCAGCCACGGCGCGCGGCCGAGGAGGACAAGGGCGATGGCAGGCGACAGCGCCAGGTCGACGACGAGGGCGGCGGCGGTGGAGGACGACCTGGCGGCGACCGGGGCATGGCGCTGGGGCGGAGGTGCCGACGGCAACGATGGATGACAGTGGCCGACGGGGCAGGCGGCGAAGAAAAGACGACGACGAGGAACAAGGGAAGGAACTTTGGCCGGGCTCACCAGCGTGCGGCGAAGGCCACGGTGGGTGACAACGTCGGCAGCAGCTTCGGTGCGCACGGGGCAGGGCAGACCCGGGGCGGCGGTGGTGTAGATCGGAGCAGGGGTAGCGGCTTCTGCTCCAGAGCGGGGCGGCGGCTCCGGGGCTGGGGAAGGAACGGGATGCCGGTGTAGATGGCAACGGCAAGGCCGACGATGACGAGGACGCCGAGCACAGAAGGGGAAAGGACAGAGGCTGTTGGAAATAAACCTGACCAGTGTGTGCTCCGGGTCAGAACGCGTGCGTGCGTGTGTGTGTCAAGTTGAGTCGGCGACGGCGCATGTGTGTGCAGCGACGGGTGCCAGGTAAGTGTCTGCCCAAGTCAGAGACGGTTGGCGGAATCATCGGAGGGCGAACGTGGAGCACGGACCAAGCAGCGGCAATCGACGATCGAGTCTCGCGCGAGTGGTGGCTTGCGAACGAGAAGTACGGATCACCGATGGGCATGCGTACGTGCGCGTGAAGACCGGGGACGTGAGCTCCTGGGGGCTGCGCCGCCATGATGTATAAAGCCGTCCTGTAGATGGGTGTGAGTTTTTGTTCCGAGTCGTGTTTTATTAATAATAGCCAAGATACAGGCGTTTGCCGCCGCGGCGTTCGTCGCCGAGAAATTTTCTTGTCTACTGTTTATCGTCTACCTCCGTCCGGCGTGAGCTAGAGTGACTCGGTTCCAACAATTGGTATCAGAGCCTAGATTAGGGAGAGGAGAGCGAGCTGAAGATGGCGTCG
Organism: Oryza meyeriana var. granulata; assembly: GCA_003991445.1. NCBI lineage: Eukaryota > Viridiplantae > Streptophyta > Magnoliopsida > Poales > Poaceae > Oryza > Oryza meyeriana. The sequence continues at coordinate 266,663 of RYFJ01002346.1, forward strand.
AAGAAGGTCGAAGACTCCAGCCCTGGCGATGGCGCACCACGTGTAGTCGTGGTGGAGCGCGTCGTCAGCAGCACGGGAGAGATCCCGAAGCTGACGAAGACGAACTACCACGAGTGGGCGCTCGAGGTGCAGTGCAACCTGGAGGGCATGGAGCTCTGGGATGCTGTGGAGGGCGGCAACCCCGAGCGCGGCAAGGATCGACGGGCGCTGGCCGTTATCCTGCGCGGTGTGCCGCCGGAGATGAAGTCCGGGCTCACCGCGAAGAAGACCGTCAAGGAGGCTTGGGCGGCGATCAAGTCGCTGCGGATGGGAGACACGCGCGTGCAGGAAGCCAAGGCGCAACACCTCCTCAAGCAATTCGAGAACGTGGCGTTCAAGGACGGCGAGTCGATCGACGACTTCGCTATGAGGATTGGCTCCCTCGCCGCAGAGCTGCGCGAGTTGGGGGAGGTGATGGAGGACGAGCGCGTCGTGAAGAAGATGCTTCGTGTGGTACCGGCGAGGTACAATCAGATCGCATGCTCCATCGAGATGTTCGCAGACTTGAAGACCATGTCGATGGAGGAGCTCGTCGGCCGGCTGCGCGTGGCGGAGGAGCGCTGCGGCGGCGGCGAGGTGGCTGCGGACAGCGCCGGGCTGCTGCTGCTCACGGAGGAGCAGTGGGAGGCTGGCCAGCGCGACCGTCGTGGCAAGGAGCCCGCGCACAGCCGCAGTACGCGCCGTGGCGACGGCGAGAAGAGCGGAGGCCGTAGCGGCGGCCAGGAAGACCCCGACGACGATGACCGCGGGAGCAGGTCCGGGGCGCAGGGCCCGGGCGCGGACAAGGGCCCGGGAGCGGGCGCGGGCGTGGGCGCGGGAGGCGCAGGCCGGGCGAGGGGCCCGGGCACGGTCGCAGGCCGGGCGAGGGGCCCGGGCGCCGGGCGCGAGCGCGGGAGCAGTTCCCGGCCAGGCGCGGGCACGGGAGCAGGTGCGGACTCGGGTGAGGTCCCGGGCGCGGCCTTCGGTGCAGCGCAGCGTAGCGCGGCCACTTCTCGAGGGAATGCCCGAAGCCAAGGAAGGAGGAGGCGTTGTTTGGCGATGCCGCCGAAGAGCCGGCGCTTCTGTAGGGCAGAGCGCGTGGCGAGTTCAGGTTTAGGAGGAGATTGTTGGAAATAAACCTGACCAGTGTGTGCTCCGGGTCAGAACGCGTGCGTGCGTGTGTGTCAAGTTGAGTCGGCGACGGCGCATGTGTGTGCAGCGACGGGTGCCAGGTAAGTGTCTGCCCAAGTCAGAGACGGTTGGCGGAATCATCGGAGGGCGAACGTGGAGCACGGACCAAGCAGCGGCAATCGACGATCGAGTCTCGCGCGAGTGGTGGCTTGCGAACGAGAAGTACGGATCACCGATGGGCATGCGTACGTGCGCGTGAAGACCGGGGACGTGAGCTCCTGGGGGCTGCGCCGCCATGATGTATAAAGCCGTCCTGTAGATGGGTGTGAGTTTTTGTTCCGAGTCGTGTTTTATTAATAATAGCCAAGATACAGGCGTTTGCCGCCGCGGCGTTCGTCGCCGAGAAATTTTCTTGTCTACTGTTTATCTTCTACCTCCGTCCGGCGTGAGCTAGAGTGACTCGGCGTGAGCTAGAGCTAAAATAATTTCAACCATGATTTATTAAAGAAATTTTTATTTCCAATTTTTACTTTACTTAATTAATTTACTTTATAATTTAATATAAATTCTAGAAAATCAATTATTAATTAATTATTTAATTCCCGAAAAATTGGGCTGTGACACTGGCGGCTCAGCGGCAGTAGCCAAGCTTCCTTGCACTCCGGCAGTGCTCACAGAGGCGGCGGTGAGTGCTACTGCGGCTAAGGCGATGGCAGCATGCAATCGAGACTCGACGGCGATGGCGGAGTGATCCCGGGGCGCGGGGAGGCTGCTAGGGCTAGCTAGGGCTAAAACTTGAGCACGGAAAAGCTCCTAGGGGTCTCGGGCTTGCTATTTAAGGAGGAAGGAGGCTGAGTCCAACTCGGGTTCGACGAGATTGTGGTGGCAGAGAGATAGGGCTTTGGGTCCTAGTCGGGAGGCTTCCAATCTTCGCATCCGTGCACGATTGAGCTTCGGTTTCTTGGGGATAAGGCGGAGAAGGACGGGGGCAATGTTTCCCCTCAACTAATTGGAGGAGATCGATGCCGAGACAACCGGATTGGGCGGGATTTGCGGCGGCGACGCACGGGGATGAACAGGACTTCCTCTCTGGAGGTTAGAGATGGAGCTGACAGGTGGGCCCCACCTGTTAGTGGGCGTCCATGGGGAAAACGGTTACCGGGCAGAATGGGCCACTCACGCTCGCCACGGGGAGGGCAAGGGAGAGAGAGAGGGAGTGGGCCGGATTCGGCCCAGAGATTATGGGGGGATTTTATATTATTTTTCTTTTATTTAACTACTGTGACCATGATTTAATTCACCAAAAAAATACTTCCCTTAATCAAATAAATCCTAGAAAATTCCAGGAGGTAGATAAGTAAGCATAGAATTTTATAAAATTATTTCCAGGCCCATTTTTGTTATAAATTTTCTCTAATTTTATTGTTTGCACCCCTTGAGGCTTTTAATTTAATTTCTAAAATTCCTTTTTCACAATATTTTTATATGGGGATAATTTTCGAGTGTTACATTGCAGCTTGTTGAGTAGGGTTGCTGTGGCCACGACATTCTATTGCGGGGTAACGAATACGTCATGGTCGCCCATTTGGGTTCGGAGGATGTCTCTTTGTGCTTGATGTGATGCTTCGCATAGTTGGCGGTTGCCAGCATTGCGTCTGCTTCTCGGCGTCGGTCTTCCTCATCCTGTTGCTCGTGTTGTCGGTGGGCCTCCTCTTCTTGTTGCTCACGCAGTCGGTGAGCTTCTTTACTAGGATTCGGATTTCCCTTGGATGCCACGAACACCTCTCGTGGAGGTGAGAAATTGTCGCTACTACTTTCCGACTAGATGTCAGAGTCGGAGAAGTGAACCGAAGAGTTGATCACTCCGACCTTCCTAGATCCGAACCCAACTGGCACATGGTCGTATCCGAGTCAAATTCTAAGAGATCGGGTCGTCTCCAAGATATCAGACCGAGGATGCCACTAGAGGATGGTGTGGAAGACATCTGCAGCGTTGGCGAAACCGAGTAATGGGTTGACAACCTCATCCTCCCCAGATTCGATCTCGACCAGCGCAAGGCCGTATGTGAGTCGAACCCTAGGAGAATGTGTTGCCTCTGATCTTGTAGATCACGGTTGCCGCCTTAAGATGTTGTGGAAGATTTCCGCATTGCTGAGGCCAATCAGCGTGCGGTTAACTGGTTTTCCCTTCGGTTGGTTCGTCTCTGACTCGGAAAGAGAGAGGTTGCCGCAGGCATCAGCGAGAAAGTGAGGTTCCCGAAGCGGAAGGCCTGCCCTGGAGCAAAGTTGATGCCACGACTTTGAAGATTGGATCCATCGATCTTGCTAATGATGATCTTAGTTCTTTTCCCTACCTGGCGTGCCAACTGTCGATGTTTTGTATCGGCAATAAAGATGTAGTGGCTATACGTCAGACCCAAAGCTCGATGGTTGCAAAAGATAAGAATATTTAAATAGGTTCAGGCCCTCAATGTGAGGCAATACTGTCAGCTACCGATGCCCCGAGCGGGGATCTAGACAGACCCCCTTTGAGCTGTTTCTTGAGTCTACCTGGGGTGTGGAAAGAACGAATACAAGGACTTAGACAGGTTCAGGCCGTGCGGTGGTGTAACACCCTACTCCTGTGTGGTATGTTTCTGCTTAGAGTAATGCTTGTGAATCAACCAAGTTCAATCCCCGTTTCTCATGGCCTTGATCCTACCCTTATAGAACAGGGGTGGTAGCACAGAAGCCGAACCGGAGAGGTGGGACTAGAAACTTACATCCTAGATTTACCTAATTACAACTACATTATGATAGGGTACAAGGTATGCTGAACAGTGCTGGTCTTCCTTTTCCAACGGGCCTTGCGCTCTTTGTCACGCCTTAAAATTCGTTAAATATTTAAATCATTTGATAATGCATTTTTAGAAATAAATTAAAAATAGCAAGGAAAGTGTTAGTAAAAATCTATGAAAATTTTCAACCAAAAAATAGCCTAGATAAAATTTTATTAAATACTTTCCCTAATCTTGTAGCTCCTGAAATTTTCTGGGAATTAATTGAGCAAGGTAAGTATTTCTAATAAATGAAAGATCATTTCACCAATTATTTAAATGAAAAAACCCTTTTTTAACCCTTCTGGAGGCAGTGGGCCGAATCCGGCCCACCTCTCTCCCGTGTGCAGCCCGCACTGGCCTCGCTCCTCTCCCCTCGCGCGCAACGGCCCAACCGGCCCATTTCGCCCGCACGCTCTTGTGCCAGCCTGCTGGCCTGTTGTTCTGCCGCTCTCAGTGACAGGTGGGGCTTCGTCTCCGACCTCAGGATGGAGTCCTGTTCATCTCTGTTTCGGCTACCGGAAATTTCTCAAAAATCCGTTTGATTCAATCACAATTTCCTGAAATTGGTTGAAGGGAAATCCTTCCTTATCCTCCTCTTTGAAATCCTGAAGAAACAGAGTCAAATCCCCTACGTTTTGGATGCGGATTCAAGCTCGTTTGGAAGCCGCCATTGCCCTAGCCGCGCCGCTGCAATCCCATATTTTCCAGGTTGATTCTCTCCCCTTGAGCTATAAATAGAGCACCTCTGCCCTCCGCCAGCAAACCCTAGCCTTTCCCGAGCTCGACGCGCAGTCTCTCGCCGTAGCCGTCAAGTTCTTAGCGTCGTCGCCGTGCCGCTTGGTCTTGCCGCCACTCGCCACCGCTCGAAGCATCGCCAGGCCTCAGCGTCATAGCCATCAGGACCGTGAGGAGGAGACGCACCCCAGCCGATGCTTCCCCACCACCGAGGACCGCCAGAGCACCACCGTCGTCGTCAACCCGAAGCTCTCCGTCGCCATTTGTCGTAGCTGTTTGTGACATCCTGGCCCAATTAGGATATGGCCCATGAGTGCGGTGTGCACATGATTAGTACCACCTTGCTAGTTGAGCAAGGGTTAAACCAACTTATAAGGCCTTGTCCCTCCAACCATAGTACTTCCGGGTTAACCCTTTTACACGAAGCGAGGACGAAAGTGTAAGTGGGGTACTATGTGTAAGTGGGCCCGCCCGTCGGTTGGGCTGGGCTGCGCGGTTCTGGAGGGCAGGCTGTTACAAATGGTATCAGAGCCGACCCTCGCGGTTGCGCGTACGGGTCAGTGTGCGGGCATATGGCGCATGTGGGCTCGGTGTGAGACACATGGCATGGCATATGGCGCCGGCACTGGACGTACGGACGTGCGCTAAGTACGGGTCAGTGTGCGGGCATATGGCGCATGGCGCATGTGGGCTCGGTGTGAGACACATGGCATGTCATATGGCGCCGGCACTGGACGTACGGACGTGCGCTAAGAGGGGGCGCGTTCCTGGACATTTGCCTATATGCCTGTGTGGCTATGCGGGTAAGTTGGACTGGCGGGGACGCCAGGTCCTTTGAGGGGGGGTGTGTGTGACATCCTGGCCCAATTAGGATATGGCCCATATGGCCCATGAGTGCGGTGTGCACATGATTAGTACCACCTTGCTAGTTGAGCAAGGGTTGAACCAACTTATAAGGCCTTGTCCCTCCAACCATAGTACTTCCGGGTTAACCCTTTTACACGAAGCGAGGACGAAAGTGTAAGTGGGGTACTATGTGTAAGTGGGCCCGCCCGTCGGTTGGGCTGGGCTGCGCGGTTCTGGAGGGCAGGCTGTTACACTGTTGCCTCGATAAGGTTCACTGTCATAGCCCAATTTTCTGTGAATTAAATAAATTAATTAATAATGGATTTGCTAGAATTTATATTAAATTGTAAAGTAAATTCATCAGGTAAATATAGGAAATAATAATTTTTTTAATAAATCATAGTTGAATTCATTTTTTATTAAATTCTCTGTGTCTAATTACACTCTCTGAAATTTTCTCGGAATTTTTGGAGCTCAAGATTTAATTTTAATATTACAAAGAACATTTTAGCAATTATTTAAACTGAAATTCCAAATCCTTTTCTAATCTCGGGTCTTTCCTAGCCCAATCCTATGGTATATTTCTGTTCGACCCAAACCCAGGTTCCCCTCCTCCAAAAACATTTTGTGTTGTGCAGCTCGCTTCTCGGAATCCTTGATTTCCTTGAAAATCAAATTCTAGAGATTCCACCCCCCCCCCCCCCAAGTCCAAATCCGAGATTCTCGGATATACCCAAATTCTAAAACCTCTAAAGTCCCCTAAATTCCCAAAATTCCTTTGCTTTTGAAATAAACCCCCTTTATTTCCTCAAAAATCCAATTCCTTTGGAAATTAATCCAAATCCCCAAATATTCTAATTTTTGCCCAATTTCCAGACTCCATAAAATATCCTCAAGTTATCCAATTCAAAAAAAAATATTCCAATATTTATTCCCTAAGTTTTCCTAAAATTCCAATTTTTCCAAATTTGGAGTTTTCCTAAAAAATCCCCAATTTCCCTTTTTCCTTTTTATTTTTTCCTTTTCTCTTTTTTCCCTTCATTTCTTTTTCCTCCTTTCATTTCTTCTTCCTTCTTTCTTCTTCTTCCTTCATTTTTTCTCTCTCCTTCGGCCGGCCAGAGCCCGAGCCACCCCGACGCCATCCGCCTCCTTGGCCCAACCTGGCCTGCGCTGCCTCCGCTGCCCTCGGCTCGGGCCATCATGGCCACCCCGGCCCAACCCAACCCGGCCCACGCACGGCCGTGCCGCCGCCAGGCTCCCGTAGCCAAAGCTGCTAATCCCGGCGCCACGCCACCAAATCACCGCCCGCCCTAGCGACCTTCCTCCTCTATAAATTGGTGCCTTCTTCCCTCGCCCCTATGCCCTAATTCCGCCGCCACCACCACCTCGCGCTGCTCTAGCCACCAAGCGCTGCTGCTCGGCTTTTGATCTCCGCCGCCGCTGAAATCCTAGCCACCACCGCCAACGCCGGGAGTGCAAGCCGCAGCCGCGGTCGTCGTCGTCGTCATCGCCATCGTCGCCTTCACACGCCGTCTACCGCTGGTGAGCCCCGAGGCCGAGGCTTGCTGCCCTCCCCTTCTCTTCCCAGGCGCCTCTACCGTCAGCCATCACCATCTCACCACACTGTCCCTGTTTGCCGCCGGTCATTGCCGTCGTCCGCCCTTGCCTCGCCATGCCGAGCGTCGGCATCGCGCCATGGGCGCGGGCGCTGTTCGCCTCGGCCGTGTGCCACTGACCGGTGGACTCCACCGACGTTTCCTCTCCTTTGACTGACATGTGGGCCCGGTAGTATATTTGCTTTTATAATCCTAGATTTGTAAACCTCAACACAAGACTATCTTTTTTTTAACCGTCTATTCACCCCCCTCTAGTCAGCCTTCTTGATCCTACAAGTAGGTTGGTGCGGGTGCATGTGGATTTTATTTTTTTTTTTTTTTTGCATCTGCGTGATCATGCATGCATTGGACCCACCCCACTTTGTTATGTGATTTGTTCACTAGGTATTTTCTTTATTTTGATCTTGTTATAACGTACACAGCTAAAACACTCTTCTTATGGATTATTGTATTTGTATATCATACCATTGCGGACATACTATTTTGGTTTTGCTGCTGCAAAAATTTGATTTTTTATGCAACTAATAATACTTATGTTTGTACATATGGTTTTGAGAATTCTTGTTCATATAGTTAAGGTCATTTATGTTTGTGTCCAATGGTTGCTTTGTATGCAGCTAGGAATATTTGTTTTTTAAGATGCTCTTTGAATGCTTGTTTTGTTTGACAAAATTTGACAAACATGCTTCATTTAAAAGCAATGTTTCTATATAAATTTCATTTAAGAGCTCAACTTATTTTATTTTCTTCATCGTGCTATAACTTCGTGCGTCAATTTTCTTTCGTTTCATCCTTCTTCCTATTTCTTCGTTGTCTTCTTTTTTTTTTCTTTTTTAGAGAGAGATTGCGTTTTCTTGTGAATGTCCCAATGTGTTTTTTTTTTCTAGTTTTAAAAGTCAAGGGTGGACTTTACCCTTTAGGTTTTAATTATCGTTTATTTCCATGTCTAGAAGGAACTACTAAGTGCTGGGCCAGAAGTTAAAAGTAATTTTCACAGGGCATACACGAGACAGTAGTTACCTCAAATAGATAGGGCCACAAATCTTTTGGGATTGCCTATATATTTGTAAAAACATACCCAACAACATAAAATCCAAAACCGTTTTTAAATTGTGGAACCCGAAGCAAACAGGGGTGCAGCGATAATCGCGATGTGTACATAGAAGAGGATCATGCAGTAGAATATTTGATTTAAATATAAATTTATTTTTAGTTGAATGACCGATAGACAGTGAAAAGCAAGAAAACTAACTATTGTTTTGCCAATAGTAGTAGACAATGTATAAACATAAGAACAAATCAAATTTCGTTGGTCTGAAATTCACAGGCACTTTGTTGAGCAACTGAGCTTTTACTTATGCTCAGAAGGAACGAATTTTTTTATTTTTATATTTATTTATTAAAAGATTTGCAAAAGTAGATTTTTGTTTAAAAAAATTACAAAAATAGACTCCCACCGCCCTCTGGGAGGGCGGTTTTTAAAAATCGCCCTTCTAGAGGGCGATTTTATGACGTGGCTGACGGCCTTTGGCCCCCCGCCGATGGCCGTCAGCCATTTTACGGGCGGCCCCCGGGCCTCCCAAAAACCGCCCTCTCAGAGGGCGGCAAGGGGGCCGCCTGCAAAAAACCGGCCGATGGCGCTGATGCGCGGGCGCGGGGCCGAGGGCGGGGCGCGGACGCGGGCGCGCGGGGAGGGAGGCCGGCCCTAGGGGGCATTTCGCAGGCGGCAAGGGCCGCCCCCTGAGAGGGCGGTTTTTAGGAGGCCCGGGGGCCGCCCGTAAAATGGCTGACGGCCGTCGGCCGAGAGCCCGATAGCCGTCAGCCACGTCATAAAATCGCCCTCTGGAAGGGCGATTTTTAAAAACCGCCCTCCCAGAGGGCGGTGGGAGTCTATTTTTGCAATTTTTTCAAACAAAAATCTACTTTTGCAAATCTTTTAATAAATAAATATAAAAATCAAAAAAATTCCAGAAGGAACCACGAGGGCAAAAGGTCTATCGCCCGAGCAGTCGTGCGCACGAGCACCGTGCGATCGAGTTCGCTCTTTTCCTTTACAGCCTGTGTTTATTTTCTTTCCGGGCATGGGCCATTCCTCGTTCCTGTTCTCGAGCAGGCCGAATCTGAGTGAGAGTATCCAAGCACATGGGCTGAATTCGTGTGAGAGTATCTAGGCACATGGGCCTTATGACCTATATGCATGTTCTGTTTTGTTTTATTTGCATGTTTTTTAATTCATTTCAAATTTATACGTACAAAGTTTATATGCATATTTGTATAAAATATCTATATATAAAGTTTCTATGTATATAATTTTATGCATAAAATTTCTTCTTAGCGGGGTTAAAACACTACTGAATTCATAAAAAAAATTATACGTAGACACTTTCTATGTACAAAATTTTTATAAATAAAGTTTTTATATATATAAAATATAAATTATATATATATATAAAGTCTATGCATATATTTTTTTCGTGGGCCAACACTGCTCATTGGACTCAAAGGCTCGAGAGACAAGTAAACATATATGAGCTGGCATGGCACATGTAGACTTTTTTTATCAGTACCATTGTGCTAAATGGTTAAATAGATATATGATTTATAATAATTATTTGTGTGTAATTATAAAGTTTAACAAATAAATTAAAATAGTGTCTAAGAAGTTCATATGTAGATTTTTTTTAAATCGCACGTTTAGAAACGGAGAAGAAAATAACGGGCACGTATTCTTTTTGCCATGTGAAGATATGCGGTCGCCGGCGGCGACGCAACCGTTAACCTAGTACTCAAGAAGAAGCCACGCGGCCGGATCCGCCCCTGATGACGTTTGCTCTGACGCGTTATCCGCGCTACATAAACCCCACTTGTTCCTCTCTCGCACCACACACCACACACCACACAAACACCAGTAGTACCCTCTTCACCCACTCCACTCCATCTCTCTCGCTCCGGCGGGAAGGCAAGGCAAGGCAAGGCGGCGGCGCGAGATCGAGAGGCCGCTGGAACCCCATCCCCGTCCTTCGTCCCCCCTGTTCTCCGCCCCCCAGCCAAAGAGCCTTACGGTGGACACCAAGGGAGGAAGCGAGGAGATGAGCTCCGAGGCTGTGCCGGGGACGGGGAGGCTGGTGTGCGTCACCGGCGCGTCGGGATACATCGCGTCCTGGCTCGTCAAGCTGCTCCTCGACCGCGGCTACACGGTCCGCGCCACCGTCAGGGACACCGGTGAGCCGCAAACTAACGCAACCCTCTTCGCCCGTCCATCTCGCGATCTCGTCCCCTGTCTCAGCCGTTTCTTAAATGGATTGTTACCCGTAACTGTCGTGATTACCTTTTGTTTAGTTGAGTTGATCAATTTGATTTTAGCGTGGAGTATATCGCAACAAACTCTGCAGCAGTTAGATACACAAATCTGTTTTCCGATTCTGGACATTCGATTGAGATTTTGGAGTTAAGTTCTTTCCGTTTTAAGTCTGGAACCAAGAGAATATTTGTTGTTTACAGAAAATAGAGAGAATCATTTGAACTCATCTATTCCCAGTTGATAATGATATGCAATGCTTGTCAGCTTATGTACTGTTTTATTTCAGCTGACCCAAAAAAAACACAGCACCTGCGTGACCTGGATGGGGCCAAAGATAGACTCCATTTGTTTCAAGCAAATTTGTTGGAAGAGGGCTCTTTCGACGCTGCAGTTAATGGTTGTGATTGTGTTTTCCATACGGCTTCTCCCTTTTATCACAATGTTAAAGATCCTAAGGTAAGTATTACGGCTGTTCGATGCAAAATCACAACAACTGCTGTATGTTTCTAGGTTGATCTGAACATACAAACGATCCTCATGTCACTTCATTTTTCCTTCAAGATGTCTTGCGTTATGGAAGTATTTATACGCAGAATTTTAGTGCTCATAGGAAAATATACTAAAAGAGGTTTCAGGATAATGGTTATTCATATATCCTGAGATTAAAATATGCAATGTTGTTCTGCATGAAACCTAGTGTTGAACACTCCCTTCAGGTTTTTTGTAATAAGGCACCAAACCACCAACTATCCATTGATATAGGTGCAGTAATGTACTTTACTGTGCACTTACCTTGGTACTATTCTTTATTAATCATGCATTTGTCTAAGGATTGCCTCTTTTTAATTCCAAGGTTTCTCTTGGAACCTATTTGTTTAGGACTCATGCATATATCATTTATGTTCCATTTATAATCTTTCACCAAATACACATTTTTTTAATTTATCAAAAATATAACATAGATCTTCCTGAGTTTAGCAACATTGAATATTTGAATGTTAGAACAAGATTTACATTTATTTAGTAAACTAATATTTAACAAGTGATCTCACATGTTGACAAAAGTTTTTTAAGTAAAGTAAAGAGTGTTATCATGCATTATTCTATATATTTACATTTTGCAGGCTAACTTACTTTTTTTGAATGAATAGGCTGAGTTACTTGACCCAGCAGTCAAGGGAACCCTTAATGTTCTTGGCTCCTGCAAGAAAGCTTCTATTAGAAGAGTGGTAGTAACATCATCCATGGCTGCTGTTGCCTACAATGGGAAACCAAGAACTCCTGATGTAGTTGTCGATGAGACATGGTTTTCACTTCCAGAGATTTGTGAAAAGCATCAGGTAATATGCCTTTATTGTGCCAGTAACATGTTGGCTGTACGATCTATATGGTGGAGTTACTAGTGATGTAAATAAATGCTGGATACTCTGGCTGCGGTATATATCTGTAACGTGACCTGCATCCAAATGCCCCTGCTCTTGTATATTCACTTGCTGATCCATTTGGATGAATATTTGTTTGAAAGAGCTTACAGGAGCATTGTATTTTGGAAGATACATGGTTGATTGCATAGTTCCAGCCCAGATTATAGCTGGAGGCCTACATAATTCATAATGAGAAATTTATTATGGCAAACACACTGTCATTTAATATTGCTCGCGGTGTATTTACATACTCTGTAAAAATCTACAGTTAGGTCATCGTACGATGGCTATTCAATTTCCTTTGCTACACAATAGTGATACAGCTGATTGCCTAGTGAATATGAATACAACTGACTCCTGGACTTGTCCATTATTAGTTTGATGAGAATAACATTTCTTTTGGGCCTTTTGTTTTACACTAATGATCTATGCTCCAGTTCCTTTTAAATATCCCTTTTGAATTTCTGTACTTGGGCCATATAATGTTTCTGTTAAGGTATTCTAATATTTTTCTTATTTGAATGCTTATTCTGCTTCAGCAATGGTATGTTCTGTCCAAGACCCTAGCAGAGGAGGCTGCTTGGAAGTTCTCAAAAGATAATGGAATTGAAATAGTTACGATAAACCCAGCAATGGTCATCGGTCCCTTGCTGCAGCCTTCACTGAATACTAGTGCTGAAGCAATTCTGAAGCTAATCAATGGTATGGCTCAACACCTCAACCAATTCATTTTCTTGAAGTAAGCTGCATGCCTGCAATTATCTAGGACTCGGATAGAAAATGTAAACATGCTCATGGTATTTCAAACTACCTTTTTTTTTGGCAACTAACACAAGCACTGTGATATATTTCAGACTGGAAGAATTCTCCTTTCAATTGTTCATCCAACTAATTGTTATGAATCTTGAAGCCACAGGCTACATAAGAAAGTGAATTTTATTAGTTTACTAAGCAATACGAATAAGATGGCTATGTTAAATTGGTTTGGAATGTGTTAAAAGTCATTTTCTCTAGTTTGTTGCCACATAATTGGGACAGTCGATGGTTAAGGCTCCAAATCTTGTCACCTGTTTGGTTCCTGACACACACTCGAAGTGGATGGGTGGTGGGATTTGGATTTTAATAAAGATCCTGAACAGGGTTTTGTCAACAAAAAGATTCTGAACATGGAAAAAATAGGAACAATATGCCTCTAGACTCTAGAGAGGTTATTGGGATGATTTCTGAAAAATGTAAACCAAAAAAAATCCCTATTTGGAAAACACTATCCAAATTACAGTGATGTTGGCTACAAGAGAGGAGCGTGCACTGTAACAAGAAAATCTTTATGTTTGCCTGCTTGGACCCTCAACAAGAAATATAATAGATGATCCAGGCTCTTATCATGTCCATGCAGGATCATCATCGACATATCCTAATTTCAGCTTTGGTTGGGTAAACGTTAAGGATGTTGCCCTGGCACATATCCTTGCATATGAAGTTCCTTCAGCAAATGGAAGATATTGCATGGTTGAAAGAGTTGCTCACTACTCAGAGGTTGTCAAACTCATACACGAGATGTATCCCAACATTCCTCTGCCAGACAAGTAAGTCACTGCTCTTTGCAAGTATCCGTTCTATCAAGTAATAATGCTCAATGGTTCCATCATATTTTAGCAAATCAAAGACTAATTAACGTTAGATATGATTCATCCCCTAGTTTCCTCTTTGTTGAGGAACTAAGTAGTACGGTATAAATCAAGGGCTTATTGTCCATCTTTTCAGATGCCATGATAAGATACTTTGTTCAGCGAGTGATACTTTTTTTTTCTTTCTACAGGTGTGCAGATGACAAGCCATTAGTTCCAATCTACCAGGTGTCAAGGGAAAAGATAAAAGGCTTGGGCGTGGAACTGACTTCGCTGGAGATAAGCATCAAGGAGACCATCGAGAGCTTGAAAGAGAAAGGATTTGTTACGTTTGATTCAAGCAACCTGTGAAACAACAGAGCTCCATTCCAGAACTGGCTTGTCATAACTAGTAGTATACCAGGAACTTTGCATGAAGTATTTTAAATGTGGTCTGTACTGCGACCTAAAATAATAAAGTGGAGGCAAATTGCAATGTGTTGACTATTCTGCCGTGTTTCTTGGACTTGAATTACTTATATCGTGGAGTCCCATCAGAAAATCTCACCTACTTTAACAAGTGAATTGCATTTGAGTCCATGGTTCGGCAAAGAAAGCTCCTTTTTATATGTCGCTGCAACGCCGTGGGCAGTGGGCAGGTGGAAGACGCCCGGTCCCGTCACCCCGTCGTCTGTGGTGTCTCCTCGAGTCCGCCCAGGGGCTCGATCAGCTCGACAAGCTGCCGCGCATCCTCGCGTTCCACCTCTTCTCCCTGTCCGGTCGCACGGACAAGGCGAATCGCTGGATGAACGCCTGGTCGCGGCCCTGCAGGACATGACGTTGCCCACGGGGGACAGGCTGCAGGCTCTGAATTGGTGTTCTTGGAGGAGGAAATCAAGATAACCAAGGACAATTACCATCGACGATGGTGATTGCTGTAGCACCTACCGCTTCTAGATTCTTGGTGACCAAACTGACAACTGGTCTCGTTCACCTCATTTTAGGTGCATACATAGTATGTGCTGAATTCGCATGTGCCCTTCAGTGATTCGGTGTTTCTGATGAATTAAAGTTCAAACAGTGATAGGTGGATCGGTAACTCTGAACGAACTACTTCTTACCTAAGAGATTTTTTTAAAAAAATTAAGAATTAAGATGCAAGATCAAAAATATCACTTATTATAGTAAGCGAGGTACAGAGCCTACTATGGTTGAGGCATGTAGACCAATAGGATAGGATGGGAAGTTTTATATCAAAATTTATCTTTTGCATCTCTTGAGTATCTTCAAGAGAAGTCTAAAAATTAGTTCCTAAAAATCTTAGATTTGGATCATCCTAAATAATTTTGGGTTCAAAAAATTTACCATCTTCAAGAGAGGCCTAAAAATTAAATTCCAAAAATTAGTTTGTTGGCCACGTAGGATAGATGGGCTCAGCGTTTGCTTGTAATCTTTTTTTTTTACGATACCGTGCCCTCGTATGAACACCGATCGAGAGAATTCTCGTTGACGCCGCCGCTTCTTGGCGCCCGAGAACACATCACCGGCCACAGTGCCCTCGACGAAAGACTTTGCTGTCAGCCTGTGGAGAAATGGAAGGCCCTGTCGATCCCCTAGATGAACGTGTTATTAATTGTGGTCAGTGGGGAGGCAAATCGACGATGGCATACAGCGGTGTGCGAATCAAGCGACTGCAACATGCGGCGTAAAAAAAATCGGTACGGGCGGAAGGCGTTGGGAGGAAGTAAAGACATGGACGGAGAATTCCTAGAGCGTGGCAGTGAAATTTTCCTACGGGAGAGTGATTGGGGACGCCAATAGATTTCCTAAATCTGGCTTACTTTTAGGTTAGGGATTGGGCATGGGGAATTTTTGAGAATATATTTAGATATCTGTTGGAGGCATGTTTTAAATTAAAATCCTAAAATTTAACTTTTAGGAACATCTTTGATCTCTCTTGGAGATGCTCAAGTAGTTATATTTAGGATAAGTTTAAACTCTAAAGATAGATATATTTTAGGGCGGATGGACTAGTTAGTTCCAGTACATGATGCTTTTCACTGTTAGAAAAGATATAAATACGCTAGATCAGACGGACGTTGGTGTTTTCTTGAATGAATTTAACAGTACAGCCCAGTTATTGAAAACTGTTAGAAATGACTAGTTTCATTGGCGAATCCAGGATAAAAAAAGGAGGGTAGGCTTAAAGCTTTAACTCTAACTCTAGGTAATAGAACTAAACTAAACTACGTATCCTTACGCAACTCAAATTCAATGCATACATGGTCAAATATAAAAACACACAAAAAAACAATTTACAAATCTTGTAATATATCAAAACTACGAAACGTAAGGATCTATTTCTTGTAAATTCCAATATCCTATCATCTCATTCAATTGATAAATAGATTAGAAACTAGAGAAAATAAAGAATAACAGTCACAGAGAAACAAGAGTCACAATACTAACAGAGTAGCAGTGTAGTAGCACTAGGCCATTAGTTCATTAGCAGGATCTCAGATGAGGAGTGAGTTCTCAGATGAGGAGTGAGTAGTAGGCGAGTAGCGCAGCAGTAGCAGAATGTGCCGCCATCGCGCGCCACGCCCTATTGGTTGCTGCTGTGCTCAAGCTTCCATGCTACCACCGAGCCGGCGACCTGCTGCTGTTCCCTACTTCAGCGTCTGCTTCCTGCTGGTGTGCCACCCACGCACAAGCCCCTACCCTGTCCTGCTACAGCGCCGCCGCCGCACTCCCTCACGGTAACTGGTTCCATACCTCTACCCTAGCCGATGCAACCTCTCTAAGTGAGTTATGGCTTGTCACCTGCACTATGTGATGCCAAATGGGCCAAGGCACCAAGTGCACAACTTACCGCTTCAATTGCCTTCTTTCTCTTCAAAATCGCTCATATTTATCTTCTTGCTCGAGCACATTATAGACAGATCTCCATAAACTACAAATTAAGATATATCATGTATACTTAAATATTTCTCGAAAAAATCGAAGGGTAGACTAGAGTCTATCGAAACCTACCTGCTGGGTCCGTCCCTGACTGGTTTAATGATCTATATCTTAGATAAGGTGTGTCATTGCATCTAGTTGTGGAACTCCGGCCAGAATCCTGCCATGAGCAAGACTGACTGTATGTTTGTGCAGGTATGGTTTTGTGCACACTGAATGTATGTTTGTGCAGATATATATGGTTTTCTGCAAAAATACTCCGTTGGTGCCTAAATGACTACGTTTAGTAACTCTGGATTCATATCACCATGATATACTGCTTTTATAAGAGGAATGATGCAGGGACTCACATAAAGAGGAAATCAAGCAATGAAATAGGAAGGTTGACGCTGAGGATGAGAAGATAAGAATAGAAAAGGAGGGTGAAGTGGAAGCAGGGGCTGCAGTGTTCTGAAACGAGTGCTGAACTGTGCGCTCTCTCTATATATATACACACATACATACATATACATATACATGTATATATGTATGTATGTATGTAATTCAGTGTATGAAGCATTAACCTCGCCTGTAACAGGACTCACCTGTCTCTGAGCTGCAAAGGCTGTGTCATCCACAGCACCAGCTAGGGGTGAAAACAGGTTGGGTATTTCTCACCCGCCTAAATTTAAACGGGATAAATTCGGATCATATATTCGAGTACTTGGGTGATTATTCGGATATCGGATTATAAATAGGTATTTTTATACGGATATAGGTTCGGGTTTGGGAAAACGGTATCCGACGGATACGGATTATCTGGATATAAAAACAGATATTACCCAATAAGAAATTCGAATATTACCCGTAAAAAAACCTAATCCAACCAGATCAGATCGGGGACGGCTACCTGAAGCCGTACGTCACCGCCGTGCTAGAAGTGACGGTGACCGACAGGTCGGACGACGCCGAGTGCCTCATCCTCGCTAGTGACAGGCTATGGGACGTGGTCAGCAACGAGACAGCTTGCGAGGTGGCGCAGGCCTGCCTCCGCCGTGGCAGGCAGCGGTGGTGCGCCGAGGCAGCAGCGTTGCTGACCAAGCTGGCCCTCGCGCGCCATAGTTCCGACAACATCTCCGTCGTCATCGTCGACCTCCGGCGAAGGAACGTATTGTAAAGCATCACCAGCTGATGTGACCATCATGACCATCACTTGTCACAGTTGTAGCATTAGTGCAGATATTAGCTAGCTAATGGTTCTACTAATCTTTTTTTCTTTGTTAAAAAATCATTTTTTCACTTAATTTTCTCCCTGAATTAATCAAGTTCAGTGGAGCACATAGGTCAGATGATGAGGGTTGTAACTACTAGGTTGGTGTAACCAGAATTTCATCTGGATACCAACTGAAATGAAATGAAGATTATTTGAGAAGGAAGGCGAGAACTGTAATTAAGCAAGATTATTTGAAAAGTCCAAGTGAGGACGAGTCCAGGTGAGGACGTGAGATATTTGTAATGGCCAAGTCATTAAATTAGTGTTTCTGCTATGATCCAGATTGTACCACTTGGATTTTAGGTTTATATCTGTGTATCTGAAAGTCTCATAAACTCTAAATCATAACTAACTCTCCCCGCATCGGTAATCATGCAATCTGGATGATATGATTGCACAATATTTCTCTCTGTCGTCTCCAATTCAAATTCATCAAGCATCTATGAATTATTTGCGAATACAAAGTGTCCGTAAACAAATAAAATTTCAGGGTTCATCAGAGAAGCGATAGGGAATTAAGTGGACATACTCCTAAATTTTTAATTACCAGAGCAATCTCTCGTGTTTATTATGTCAATGATAAGATTTAGAAGCCAGAACCTTCCAAACGAAATTAAGCATCAGATATTTTCTATGTGCAATTCGTCTGGAAGGACCATATCTTCCATCAGGCTGAACTCTGAATCACACACCATTAGTCCATGCTCTGTATATCTTCTCAATTGCTGTGTGTTTCTAAAAGAATTAGTTAGTTGGGGTTTGTTTCAATGGTCAAAATTATCTAGTGCAGTATAATGCAATGTAATTAGTGGATACTGGTTGTTTCCCTCTAATTCTCATAATTTGTTTGGAGCAATTCTCTTTTTGGATAGTCTGATGCTAGAGCTATAAACATAAGTTGTAGATGGTTTTGGTTTTTAGCTATAAAGAGAAACAAGACAGCTATCTCTATCCGTCCATGATAAATATATCTTTTATTCTTTTGCCTTGATTGTGTGTTTATACCTCTAATTTAAATATTGTTATATAATTTTATAAGTACTATACCGTTATGCCTTAAGCCTATAATATACTTGCATTATGGATGTATAGAATGGTTACCTTACTATTATATATGGTATTAAATGGTTGTTGCAATGACTTGATATCTGAATAAATATTTGTATCCAATATTGTTCGTATCCGTCTCGTTACGTATTTGTTCTATATTTATATCCGACATTAGCCCTTTTTTATCCGTATTTGACAATATCCGTATCCGATCCGGTTTTAAATAGAAAATATCGGTTAGGATATGAAAAGGATGAGATCCGACCGTATCCGATCCATTTTCACCCTTAGCACCAGCATGTGTGTGTGTGCCGTGTCATTGTCAGTGGGAGGGGAAGGCCAAGTGAACAGCAGCTTCGGTGCGTAGCGAGCGTGCCTGCAGTCCACAGCCAGCCCATGTAGGAGTATGCACCAACACCGGCACGGCACCTCTCCAGCGCTGGCGAGGCGTCGGTGCGAGAGCAATTAAAGCGGAGCTGCTGTTTCTGAAACGTGTGTGTGTGTGAAAGGCCGAGGGAACAGCATGCGTTGTTCAGGTTAACCGGCCGGCCCGTGTAAACTGTATAGGATGCCATCCTTGGACGCAGACGCAGAGCCAGAGGCGGAGCTTTTTGCGCGTTGTGATTAGTCGTCAGTATGTCCGTCACGCATCCCCGTCGTAGACCCGGCAAGCAGTTTAAGACAGACGCAGTGAGGCCGTCAAATACTTTGCACGCGCGCAGAGAGAGACATGGCACCTAACTACACTCCTGTGCGTGCTGCCCTGCCGAGAAAATTAGGATTATGTCATCGTTAAAAGTAGACCTTATTTAAGTGCCTCCTTAAATTGTCACTCTCAAATATTGTCTATCTTAGGCGAAAATGTCATTGACTCCTTCCATAGCTTCTTCCTTCCCACCACATCTCGTCGGCCATCAGCAATGGCGGCCACCACGGGGCGACCATGGTTCACTTACATTTGAGTCTCTTGTGTTCTCTCGCCTATGCTCAGGTCGGCAGCGGCTAAGGTGCCTGTCGCGCGCATGTGCTGAAAGAAGAGCACCTGCACCACGACGTTGAGTGGGAGAAGCTCGTTCTGCGCCGCAGGAAGCAAAGACAATAGCTTCCTCGACTCTAGTGGCAACATCATGAAGCACGAGATGAGCGGCGGTGGCCACGGCGCGATGTTGCAGGAAGCGGCCAAGAGCAGTAGCACTGGCGGTGGCCAAGACAAGCCAGTGCCATAGTCGTCATCAGCTAAGCTAGCCTAATGCACCCGTAGCTAGCGAGTGTTCAAAACAACATACTGTGTACTATAAGAGGTGTGCAGCCGACAGCGATGAGCATGTCAAAAGGGAATTATAGAGCTATAGGAAAACACCCAGCCATGCGTCGGAACTGAAATTAAGACTGTGCAACCACATAGATCGCCCATGAGTACATCCCTTCAACATGCGTCCATGCAACATACTCATAGAATCCATAGGTTCACTCTTGCTCATGTAAGGAGGTTGTCGGCCCCCGGCTTTTAAGACCAGGAACCACTCATGCTTTGTGTGCCAAATCCCTGGATCTGTAGTTTAGCGCATGCATAACACAACTGATATCATTGCATTCAACGGAATGGAGTCTTACACTCACTTAGTGATTACAAAAGGGGAGTACCCGTGTAAGGCCCCGAGGAAACATAACCATCCAACTTGGGGTAAGCTATCAAAAGACAAAGTATGACAGCGGAGACTTAAGTGGCGGCGGCCCTGCGTTAGTCCACGGGCACTCGATTAGCAACTTGCATCCTATGGCACCTCCTTTGGTTCCTCGTCCTCCTGACAGATCTCGGACGGTTCGCCCAGCATCTATTTCTAAAAAAACAGGTTTGAGCAACGGTGAGTACATAGAGTACTCGCAAGCCACCATTACAATATGATTTAATGCACCTGGGATTCAAGGGAGGTCGGGGTGATTTGCACAAAGCCAATTTTCGTAATTCATTTCACAAGCTCATGAACTAGCCATTTTATCAAATCACGGTGTTAAGATTGAAGTTGTTTAACTCACTACCAGGGCTGGGTCCACCCTGCCAATCCTCACTTGGTTCGGTTTACACCCGTGCCTGATTGATCATCCATGTCCCAACCATGTTACCATATTCCAAACAAGTTCCCATTTCCATCCATCCCTTGCCTAGCCGAGTTTTAGGAAAAATTTACAGTCTAGTCAAGACTAGTATAAGTCCCGATGCTCCTTTAACCGCGAGCATGGCTATTCAAATAGTTTATTTTTACTCACACTGCAGTGGATATACGCTTTATCCGCAACCTGTGATTCTGCCCACCATATGAGCCTAGCCCCAACACATGAGGCCTCTCACAGCCTGGTCTTTCGGTTCCCCTCGCATTGCGGCACCCACTCCAAGGACTGTGAGCCCTCATGCACCCACAGCACCCAACGCCTCAAGCTGGTGGTGAGAGGAGTCCTGGAACCAGAGGAATGTAGGAAGTACGCTATATACACACACACACACATACTCAGGGTGTGTTTTAGATTTAGACGTCAAGAATTTCCTAATAATTCAACCATTCATAACATCATTCCCTTTGTGTGCAGAACCAACCATAACCGGGGTGCCGCCTCACTCGGGTTACCTAATCCTCCAGGTCTATACCCATACGAGAGATGCAGCCGTACTCGGTTCGTTTCTTGCATGTTTTCTTGACTCGGTCCTTAACTGACTAGGGTCGGTGCTAGCCTTTTCCAGAACCACCCAAATCATTCCATGCCGCCCTAGTCAAAATGGTTTTGGTTGCTTAGTTTTTGGTTTTCGCAAACAGTTCCTTGTGTGACTCGCGAGTGGCATCTCATGTCTCCACTCGCATAAAATGATGACCTCTCTCTACCTAGAACGATCGTTCCCATCTAGACATTAATCATAAAAGTACGGAATTTCTAATAAGCAACACTAAGCCTTGTCAATACTTGACTTGCGTAGGTAAAATAATATACGACATCAAGGAATAGGGAACAATATCAAGGAATGGCTTAAAACGAGAATTTTAGGTACGCGATTTCAATATAGCATGCAGTTTATTTGTAAACCAAATATTTTCGTAATTGGTACAACATGTTCAAGGAGGAGGGCGTGATGACTTGCCTTGCTCTATTACAGCAATGTCCTCCTCTGCGTCAAGGGCTTCGTCGTCACAAATATACCCTATTCGGATGCGGTAACTATTAAACTTCTAAGTCAAATACAAAATAATAAGGAATAAATAAAAAGAAAAATGGGAAAAATACTAAACCAGTTCCATTGGATAGGTCTTGATTTTAGATGAATTTTGGTGAAAGTTTCACTCAATTTGGATTTAAAATGAGGGAGTTATGGGCTTTAGAAGATTCAAATTTGAATTAAATCGAGTAAATGGAAAAGTGTACTGTTGGGTCCCTCCTTTACTATTTTCTTGAATTATTTTCCCTTAATAAAATCCCGTTCCTCATTGACAGGCGGGCCCTAGGGTGGGGGAGGGAGGATCTCCTCTCTGGCCGGCTTGTCACTGACAGGTAGGACCAGGGTCCCGGTTGGCTAGGTCAACCTAGCTGACTCGGGGCCCGGGGCCCACAGGTCAATGACATATGGGATAAAAAGGGTGGTTTATAACTTCTTTTCTGTGCATGGGGCCCAGGCGTCAGTGACACAGGGTTTTAATTCGATTTTAATTATATTTCACTAATGATGAGAGCCCACATTTCGGTCTAAGGATTAAGGGGGTTGTTTACACTAATCACCGTCATTAGTATTTTGGGGTGGGGTCCACTAGTCAGAGGCTAAGGCCCCTAGCCTTCGTCTTCCTAGCGCTGGGCACGAGGTCGAGTACCCGGCGCGCGGTGCCGAGAGCCGTGGCGGCTCGGCGGGGTCTCAAACGGGGCCGTCGGCCCTCGGGGTCATGGTTCTCGCTGGTGGCGAGGTCCGGGGCCTCGATTGCCCAAAAAAGGGTGGGGGTCCGGTCCGAGAAGGGTGGCGGTCTACGGTACACAAGACCGAACGGGCATGGCGCGGCGGTCGTGGCAGCGAGGCAGTGTAATCGGGGAAGAGAGGGAGTAGCTGGTGAGGTAGCTCACCGTGCAGCAGCCGGGTAGCGGCACAATCCGAGTTTCAGCGGAGGTTGTGGCAAAGCAGGGCACGGCGGTAAGGTGTGGTCCAAGCGAGGCGACGGTGAGCTTGCTGTTCGTCCGGGTAGTGGCGGCAGGGTCGTCTTCTCCTGGTCCCAGCGGTTGTCTCCTCACTTGTGCAGTGGCGATTGTCGCGTCGTTGGGCTCGGGTGGGACAATGGGTGGATGTGCGGGTGGCGGCGGTCCGTCCCGAGCTCGGAGCGGCGAGCTCCGCTTGGGCGGGTGATGTAGGACTGTGGTGAGGGAGCCCGGGGGCCGTGGTGGGGTGATGTTCTGAGGTGAAATTGGGCGACGCAATGGCTTGGGACTTTATAAGCTCGGGCAGCGGAGTCGTTAGGCACAACGGCAGCTGGAGGACGGGCTGGCAGGGCGAGGACAGGTTGGTGGTGTTTGGCAGGCGGCGCGTGAGGGTAGAGGTAGTTGACAATCCCTCGGTATGTCCCGGGTCCTCATGGCGCGGCTTGCTTCAGACCGCCGGTCAATCCAGTGCGGTGGGAGGGGCGAATGGCGGGGCAACGAGGAGCACTGGCGCGGGCTCGGCGTGCTCATCTGCTTTAATGGGGCGGCGCGAATGGGGCCTGGAGGGATGGGGGGGGATGCGACGAGGCTGAGGCATGGGCGACACTAGTGACTAGAGCTCGGTACGGCTGGCGGGTAGGCTAGGCGCAGGCGGAGGGCATAGCCGGTCGGGTTTCGTCGCCATAATAGCCGATGGCGACCAAGGGAGTGGCGCAGAGGCCATGGTTGTCGCGTGGGTCGGCTAGGCGACAAGTCCGCTTGGCCGCCGTAGTGGCGGGCCATCGTGTGCCAATGAGACGGGGCAGGCAGGGGGGTAGCGGCATGGGCGGTGGTAATGTCCAATCCCCTCGGGGCGAGCCTATCGGACGGCACGGCATGGGTCTCAGAGTGGCGCGGTGCGCCTAGGTCCGGGCAGGGGCGCGGTAGATCGGGGGAGACGACCGTGCGGCCGGTCCCATGCAGGCGCTTGTCGGGATAGAGCAGAGACTGACTGGTGGGGCCCACGGGAGTAGATATCGGGCGGGCGCACGTGCGGGGACGAGGCAACGGACGGCGGCGATGGGCTGCTTCACGCCAGCTGGGCTGCGGCCCGTTGCTGCGGCTGCCTACGTGGGCTGGGGAAAAGAGAGGAGACGAGAGGGGGGGGGGGGGCAGCTGGCCTAGGGGGGGAGGGGGAATTGGGCCCAAGACTGAGGGGGTTTACCTTAAATCTTTTTCCTCTAAAGAAATAGCCTTGGGAGGAAAGATCCTATCTATTTGTACCAATAGTTTTTAGTATTTGCCCTAGGTTTGGTATTTAAGCAAGATACTCTTGGCACTGGCAAAAATGATAAGATAAATTCGAGAAGAACCAACATGATGCAGCTTTTTCGCAAAAATTTTTGTCGGTTCCGATTTTTCGTTTCCGATTTTTATTCTGCATTTTTCAGGATGTTACAAACCTATCCCCTTACAAAAATCTCATCCTTGAGATTGCTTACCAGTCATGAAAAGAGATGGGGATACTCTATTCTCAGGGAGTCTTCTCGCTCCCAGGTGGCTTCCTCCTTGGAGTGGTTGCTCCATTGCATGTTGTACATCTTGATAATTTGGGAACGGGTCCTGCATTTAGCCTCCTCGAGGATTCTAGTTGGCCACTCGGGATAGGACAAGTCTTGATCCAACTCCGTTGTTTCTGGTGACGCTTGTTCTTTTGGTACGTGAAGACATTTCTTCAGTTGTGAAACATGGAAGACTGAGTGGACCTCGTCAAGGGTTTCGGGCAATTCTAATTTGTAAGCAACTTGTCCTCGTCGGTCTATTATTGGGAAAGGGCCAACGTACCTTGGTGCCAACTTGCCTTTAACCTTGAACCTCCTTATTCCCCATAAAGGTGATACCTTGAGATAGATGAAGTCTCCTATTTTGAATGTCAACTCCCGTCGACGGGTGTCAGCGTAGCTCTTTTGCCTTGCCTGAGCTGTCCGTAGTCAGTCCTTGATCAGGCGAACTTTCTATTTAGCTTCCTTTAGAATGTCTGATCCAAACACCTCTGCTTCCCCAACTTCAGTCCACATGAGTGGGGTGCGACACTTACGTCCAAATAATGCCTCATTTGGCGACATTTTCAGGCTCGCTTGGTAGCTATTGTTATAGGAGAATTCGGCATAGGGCAAGCACGTATCCCAATTTGTGGTGAAATCCAGTGCGCATGCTTGTAACATATCTTCCAGGGTTTGCTTGGTCCTTTCTGTCAATCCATTAGTCTAGGGGTGGTATGCAGTGCTGAAAGCCAGGTGGCTTCCTAGGGCCTCATGGAATCTCTCCCAGAAAAGGGAAGTTGTAACGCCTAGAAATTCGCACCGAAATTCTGAACATTAATGTGTAATAAATCCCTGCCCAGGAAAGCCAGGGTACACAAACCAAGTTGCCATACAGAGTGTCTTACAAACAGAGTAAACTATAAATTACATAAATGCAGCGGAAAAAGGTAAAACGGAGTCTATAAACATCTGGCCAAGCAGCCGATTCCATTCCCACAGGCACCTTGACGGCGGAGCCAGCCTATTCCTCAGGATGATCTTCATCTGTCGCGTCCTCCAACACTGGGGGGGAAAATTGGAGCAAGGCTGAGTACCACCCACAGTACTCAACAAATCACACCCACAAATATGCATATGCACAGGGTACAAAGATGGGATAGGGTTTATTTGCGGAAAAGCAGTTGCAAAAGGGAGTAGTTCGCAAACATTGAAAAGTTGATTTAATTAACAATATTATTTCACCCCTGATTAACGTTACACCATGTCAACCAGGCCCAACCATTCCCAACTGATTGACGCTAAACCACGTCAACCAGTCTCCACTGATGAACGCTACACCACGTTCACCAGACACCTCCGGGTACCGTTACACCACGTTACCCGGACTCCACTGATTAATGCTACACCACGTTAACCAGTCACCACCGGACAACGTACCACGCTGACCAGTTTTTCCCGACCAACGCTAAACCACGTTGACCAGGCCGCGCAGATGGAAGTTACACCACGACCACCAGGCGTAACTGATGAGAGTTACACCACACTCACCAGTCTCCACCGATTAGCTTTAAACCACGCTAACCAGTCACCCCCGGTCAACTCAACCACGTCGACCGGACTCACACCTTCCACACACCAGTTTGATAAAACAGGATTAATTATCTAGGGTGAGACTAATCACGGTGAGTCTTGGCCAATGTGCCCATTACCGCGGGCGCGGCTATTCGAATAGTTTTACTCTGATCAGAGGTGTACAACTGTACCCACAAGACACAGCCCCCACACACGTTCCCGTGTGCCAGTACATCACCACGATGTCCCGTGCGAGGCTGTGACAGGACCGTTCACGCAACCCCTCCCTAACCATCCACACCACGCTGAGGTTGCACCTGCCGACAGGGCACGCCATATTGGCCAGGCTACCCCCCTTGCGCCACGGTGAATCCGGCAGCCGATCAACCCTACCCCGGGCCGACCCAACTCCATCACGCCCACCCTCTTCATTGGTGCCTAGGAGAGGGAGAAGAAACGCTTCAAGCCCAGCCGTTGCCCACGCTGGCTTGTGGCAAGTACGGGGAGTTGCCCAAGTGGTTCCCGCGAACCGGTCCTTAATTGCCATGGGTGTGACAAGCAAAACCATACACCCACAGCCCACCATTTAGGTCAAAATTTTAGGAATTTAACAACAACCTATCCAAGGTTCCATTTTTCCGACATTGCGTCGAATCATATAAAAAGACATTATTTAATTCCCAAGTGAGCTATGTTGCTAAGCATGGCTAAGCACCCTAGGGATCATATTCTACTCATATTATTACCCAGGTGATAAGGATTTAGTCATCAAAACTAAGGCTTCATCCTGACATTGTATAGGCAATCCCAATCCACATGAATTATTGAAATAATGCAGTTTATTTGCGTAAACAAAGCAATTTAACGAAAAATGGGTACAAATTGATCAAAGTATCAGTGCGGCTTGCCTTGCTCCGGCTCAAGGTATTCAGCTACGATCTCGAAATACGCAGGAGAATTACCGGCGTCGGATTCTACAACAAACAATGCATAAACAATTAAAAACAGTACATGGGGGTCAACAAACATGGGCTGAAAGTATTTTTAATGGATTCTTGGCATTTTTCTGGATTTAATGAAATTTGAATAGACTTAATCGGAGTTCGCATGAAATAGTTATGATTTATTGAAGTTTTACTGCTATTTTCAGAGTGAATATAATTAACCAGTGATTTAATGCGCATTAACCGATTAATGACGTCACCAGACTGGGAAGCCGGCGCCGACAGGCGGGCTCCACCAGCCAGTGGCGCGAGAGGCAGGCACACGGCGGACCAAGTCCACCGCGGCCGAGAGCGGGCGCACCACGTGGCGCCACCGCGAGCAACCACGCGGGCGAGCGAGCGGGCGGGCCCGATCTGCCACCCGGCAGATCGGACGGCCCCGGGGAGCGGCGGCCAAAGCCAGCCGTCCCTAGCGGGAGGCGGCGGCGCGCACGCGACCCGATGGTCGACGACGGCGACCACCCGGCGCGGCGGCGACCACACGGAGGGGCGGAAAGGAACGGGAAAACAAAAGGGGTTCTCACCAGCGGCTCGCGACGGCGCGAAGACGACGGTGGCGACGAAAAAAACGGCGGCGGCCTCGGGACGACATCGGCAACGGAGCTCCGACGGCGGGGAACGGGCGAGAGGCGATTGCCGAGGTGTCCTGGAGGATGAGGAGGACGGGAGAGGAGTTAGAGCGGAGAATAGTGACACGGCGCGGCGGGAATCACCGGCTGGAAAGGAAACGGAGGGCCGATACTCACCGTGCGCGCGGGCGAGGCTGTCCGGCGAGCTTCAGCTTCCACGGAGTGGCGGCCGAGATGCGGCGCGGTGCGGCGGAGGTGCAGGCGGTGGCGGAGTGGCCTGACGGCGTCCTGAACGGCGGCGAGCGGCGGCCGGAGGTGGCGAAAAAACGGCGGAGAACGGTTGCGCGGTGGCGACGGGGTTCTAGGGCACTGGAAAGCTCGGCGTGTTGGGGAAAAGATGGAGGAGAGGGTGGAGATGGTTTATATACAGTCGGACGGGAGAGATCGTGGCCGAACGGCTCCAATCGCGCACGGGAGAGTGGACGGCGGTGTGGGCATCGTGTGCGAGATTCACGGGAGAGAGGGGACGTGGACGCCGGAGAACTCGGGGGAGTGGGGCGGACTCGGTCCGCGACCGTTTGAACGAGTGGAGGGCGCGCGGGATGAGGCGGTAGGCGGCGCCGGATCGGACGGCTCCGGGGAATTTCCCCTCCGCCCGATTCGGACGGAGGAGGAAGATGAAGATGACAGGCGGGCCCGGCCTGTCAGCGGGTGCGTGGGCGCGGGAGCTCGGGCGCGAGGGCGCGGGGGCGCGGCCGCGGGGCATGGACGCGAGGTCGCGGGCGCGGGCGTGAGGGCGCGGGCGCGGGGTTGAGGGCGCGGGCGCGGGGCACGGGCGCGAGGGCGCGGGGCACGGGCGCGAGGAGGAAAAGGCCGGGGAGGAAAAAAAGGACCCGGCACAGTGCTGGGCCGGCGGCCCAGCGATGGAGAAAAAGAGAAAGCTGAGAAACAGAAGGGAAAAGAAAAGGAAAAAGATTTCCAGGACGATTTAAATTCCGATAAGCGTATTTGATTTATTAAAAATAGTTCCTGTGCTCTGTAAATTCCACTAAAAATCCAGTTAATGTATTTTGGCACAGAGAATACAAGAAAAATATTCCCGGCCACGATAATTTATTATCTTGCATTTTACACCATCCATTAATTTCTCTAGCCATTTTCAAATTCCTTTTCTTGGGTATTTTTCACAGGTAATATTTAGTGTGGCTAAACTCAGGGTGTGACAGAAGTGAACTGGGTACCTTGGTCCGAAATAATCCGTTTGGGTACTCCGTGTAGGCACACTATTTTCGACATAAATAGCTTGGCTAGTTTGGCCGTACTATAGGTGGTTTTGACTAGTATAAAACGGGCAACTTTCGTTAAGCGGTCTATGATTACCTAGACAGAGTCGTAACCTGACTTAGTCTTAGGCAACCCAACAATGAAATCCATCCTAATCTCGTCGAATTTCCACTCGGGGATTTGTATGGGTTTTAAGAGTTTGACAGGGTGTTGATGTTCTAGTTTGACTCTCTGGCATATGTCGCATAGAGCAACATATTCCACCACGTCTCTTTTCATGTAAGGCCACCAATACGCCTGTTTTAGATCTTGGTACATTTTGGTGCTACCCGGGTGGATAGAATAGGCCGAATCATGAGCTTCCTTGAGGATCAGTTTGCGGAGGCCGTTTGTCGATGGGACGAACAAATGATCCTTGTACCAAAGTATTCCTTGTTCATCTAGTTTGCACTCGGCCGCCTTTCCTTGTCTTAATTGGCCTTTGATCTCATTTGCTTTGGCATCCCCTTGCTGTACTTCCTTGATTTGCCTGGACAGTTGGGGTTCTATTTCTAGAGTCACCAGGCTTCCCAGAGCCACCAATGCTAGGTTAAGGTACGCCATGTCTGCCTGCAGCCCAGACGGTAACCTTTGGGTTTTCGAGAGACAACAGGCTAGCTTGCGGCTGAGGGCATCTGCTACTACATTGGCCTTGCCGGGGTGGTAATGGATGTCTAGGTCATAATCCTTGATTAATTCCAACCATCTCCATTGTCGTAAGTTTAGGTTGGCCTGGGTGAAGATATACTTGAGACTTTTGTGATTGGTGTAGATATTACAATGGTTCCCAATTAGGTAGTGCCTCCAAATTTTGAGGGCGTGAACAACCAAGGCCAGTTAGAGGTCGTGTGTGGGATAATTTTCTTCATACAGCCTCAGTTGCCGGGATGTGTAGGCTACTACTTTGCCTTCCTGCATCAGCACACTCCCTAATCCTTGCCGGGACGCATCACAATCGATCTCAAAGTCCTTTTTGATTTCCGGCAGGACGAGAATAGGGGTAGTGGTGAGTTTAGCTTTGAGCTGGTCAAAGCTACCTTGGCATTGGGCGGTCCATTCAAACTTCTTTTCCTTTTTGAGTAGCTGCGTCATCGGACGAGCTATCTTAGAAAATCCCTCAATGAATCTACGGTAGTATCCTGCCAAGCCCAAGAAGCTCCTTACTTCGGTCAATGTCTTGGGGGGCCCTCCACTGCGTTATGCCCTAAAAAGCTTACCTCCTAGAGCTAGAAGTCACACTTGCTATACTTGGCGTACAATTGGTGTTCCCGCAGCTTCTCCAATACCAAACTCAAATGCACGGCATGTTCTTCTTCCGTCTTGGAGTAGTGTCACACCCTGAATTTTCCCCTTAAATAGAGCCACACAAAAATAATACCTAAGGAAATGTCCCAAGAAAAATGATTTAAATTGGCCAAATGAATTAATTAAATAAGAAAATGTAAAATAATAAATTATTGTGGCTGGGAATATTTTTCTTATATTCCTCTTGCCAAAATACACTAACAGGATTTTTACTGGAATTTTTAGAGCACTGGAAGTATTTTTAATAAATTAAAAACTCTTATTGGAACTAAAAGAGCACTGGAAATCCTTTTTCTTTGTTTTCCTCCTTTTTTCTCTTTCTTTTCTTTTCCCTCCCGGTGGGCTGACAGCCCAGCACTGTGCCGGCTTGCTTGCACGGCCTACACGCCGCACACCCCTCACCCTCTCTCACTGCCAGCCGGGCCCCTCTTGTCAGCCGCTCTCCCAGTGCCGCTTTCCTCACCCCTCTCGCAGTCATGTGGGCCCAGGGCCCCACACGTCAGCTTCGTCCTGAACCTCTGGCCGACTCGGCCAGAGGGTATCGAGCTGCCCCGTCCGTCAGATTACGCCATTCCCGCTCCCCCGCGCCTCGGTCCTTGATTCAAACGCCGTGGACCGAGTCCCTGCCCATTTCCCCCACCTTCTCCACCCCTCTCGTCCACGACCGCGGGTGAATCGCGCCCACTAGCCACCACGGTCGCCGCCCTCAATCCCATGAAAATCGGCCACGAACTCCCCAGCCGAGTATATATAGACAGTCGGCCGTGGTTTTCCGTCGACCCACTCGGTTCTTTTTCTCTCCTAACGTGTTCAACACCTTCGCTAGGACCTCCCGCTCCTCGTTTCCATCTCTGTCATCGCATTGAGCTGCTGGAACCCAGTCGGTGTCGGCATCCTGAACCTCGTCGCTGCCAACTCCCTTTGTTCGCCGCCGTTCGCCGCACTCTAGTCGCCGCGAGCCCTCAGTGAGCACTCGGCAGCATTCCTCATCCCCTCCGCCGCTCGCCGTTGCACTCCGCCGCGTCAGATGGTCACCGGCGGTGACCATCGGGCCGCGTGTACCGTTGCCGCACCGTGCGCACTGGCAGGTCTCGTTCCCAATTAGGTCTGAGTCATCCGATTTGCCGAGGCAGATCGGGGCCGCTCATGTACCTATGTCTGTGGCCGCCGCACACGCGTGGACTGTATCCACCGTGCGCCGTCTTCTTACGCCACTGACCCGTGGGTCCCGCCTATCGGCGCCGGCTCCCCACGGTCCGGTGACGCATTAATTCGTTTAATTGCGCAATAACTCGTTTAGAAATTGTTTCTGCGTAGAGAAATCACAGTAAAACTTCAAAAATTCATAACTAATTTATTCGAGCTCCGATTAATTCCATTCAAATTTCATTAAATTTAGAAAAATGCCAAGAATCCATTAAAAATACTTTCAGCCCTTGTTTCCATGTCCACATGTACTGTTTTTAATTGTTTGTGCATTGTCTGTATTAGAATCCGATGCAGTCGACCCTTCTGTGTACTACGAGGTCGTAGCTGAGTACGTCGAGCCGGAGTAAGGCAAGTCACACTGTAATCTTGATCATTTTGTACCTACTTTTGCTAAAATGTTTTGTTTATTTAAATAAACATGCATGTTTTTATTATTTCATGTGGTATGGATTATGACCTTTATATAGATAAGATTATGCCTTAGTTGTTGAACCTTGTTCCTTGTCACCTGGGTAATAACATGATTAGAATATTATTCTTAGGATGCTTAGCCATGCTTAGAAACTATTAGCTCACCTGGGAATCAAATATTATCATTTACATTCATGATTCGACTCTATGTCGAGAAATGTAACATTGGACCTATTACTATTAAATTACTAAAATTTGTCCCAGATGGTGTGCTGTGGGTGCATGGTTTTACTGGTCGCACCCATGACAATTAAGGACCGGTTCACGGGAACCCCTTGGACAATTACTTGTACTTTCCACAAGCTAGCGTGGGCAATGGCTGGGCTTGTAGCGTCTCTTCTCCCTCTCCTAGGCACCAATGGAGAGGATGGACGTGATGGAGTTGGGTTGGCCCGAGGTAGGGTTGATCGGCTTTCGGATCCATTGTGGCGCAAGGGGGGTAGCCTGGCCGGTGTGGGGTATCCTAGCGGCAGGTACAACCTCAGCGTGGTATGGATGGTTAGGGAGAGGTTGCGTGAACGGTCCTGTCACAGCCTCTCGTGGGGTGTCATGGTGATACACCGGCACGCAGGGACGTGTGTGGGGCTGTGTCTTGTGGGTACAGTTGTATACCTCTGATCAGAGTTAAAAACTATTCGAATAGCCACGCCCGTGGATATGGGCTATTGGTCAATACTCACCGTGATTAGTCTCACCCTTACTTAATTAACTTGACTTAATGGAACTGGTATAGTTTAGATGGATGGTTGGGCCTAGTTAACGTGGTGTAACGTTGATTAGTGGAGGATTAATATTGTTCAATTAATCAACTTTTTCACCGTTTGCGAACTACTACCATTTGCGAACTGCTTTTATGCAAATAAACCTCTAGCCTATCTTTGTCTCCCGTGCATGGTGCATATTTACGGGTGTGATTTGTTGAGTACTGTGGGTGGTACTCAGTCTTTCTCTTTTTCCCCCTCTCAGTGGTGGAGTACACGTCTGACATGGATCAGCAGGAGGTCTAGGCTGGCTCCGCCGTTAAGATGCCTGTGGAATGAGAGCCCTGCTTGGCTAGTTGTTAATAGGCGTACCTTTCCCTTTACCGCTGCATTTATGTAATATAATTTTATTCTGTTTGTAAGACGTACTCTGTATGGCAACTTGGAATTGTGTACCCTGGCTTTCCTGGATAGGGATTTAATGCACATGGATGTTTAGAATTTTGTTGATAAATTTCTGGGCGTTACAAGTTGGTATCAAAGCCAAATTTGACTATAGGACTAGCCAAATGGAAACCCTAAGAGCCCTATGAAATTCTCATTTGCATATGCTTCTTGCACTTGGTGTTAATTCGAGAAAATTGGGAATTTGTTCTTGGATTGGGATAAAATCTTGACCTTTTATTTGACGAAAATTTTGAGTGAGGTCCAGTTTAGGGTGGAAATTTTATTCAAGGGCTATGGCATAGGTGTCCAAATTTTGGGAAAACATTGGTTAATCAGGGTGATGTATGATTTAAGGCATGCATAAAATATTTCTACTGGCTTTGCAATTATTATGTAAAACTTTATTCGGTACTATTTGGTTCTGCTGTATTATTCCGTCGGTCTCAAGTTTACATTCCAAATTATTTCATGCATAAAATTGTTGTTTATTTCCAAATTATTTACTGTTCACTCTATTTGGATCTGAGCATACATTGATTCTCCCTCCTTACCTTCTATAGATGGACAGTCTCCCCAACCAACGTGGTGCAGACATGGGTGGATTCGTCGAAGAGCTTCGTATGATGAGCTTGACTTTGGGGTACAGCCACTCCCTGGAGTATACTGCAGTGGAGCCCTTGGAGGGTGAGCTCCCGCACCTGTTTCGCTTGGTGCTGCCAGGTGAAAGGTACCTCCTACCAGCTATGGAGGTTGAGATCAGCGGGCGTACCTACGATCACGCCTGCCAAGAGGCAACCTTCTGTCTGATCAGAGAGCTACGCTGGAGGCACTACCCTACCCTCTGCACCACTGCCTACCGCTACCTCCCTAGCCGGGCTCACTACCAGGTCTACAGTACCTTCTAGCCAGCTGACAGCGAGAACGACACCACCATCGTCCACATGAGGCGGGCAATGTGGGCCATGGATTACATGCATGCCAACTGGGTGCGTGCAGCCCACGACCGGGAGGATGCTAACTGGATGACCATCATTGGTCTCCAGAATCAAATCGACCGCCTAAAGAAGGAGGTCGCAGAGTTGAAGGGACAGCTGCCACCCGGTGGGGCTAGGATTACTCTGACCCCGAGCAAGAGGACTCTTCCTCCAGTGCGTATTCAGTTGGCCCCCAGGAACGGGCCACACGCACCGCCAGCTCTGTCACACCCTAAATTTTCCTCCTAATTAGCCACACAAAAATAATACCTGAGAAATTGATCCAAGAAAAATAAATTAAAAAGGGCCAAATGAATTAATTAAAGGTGAAAAATGCAAAATAATAAGTTACTATGGCTGGGAATATTTTTCTTATATTCCTCTTGCCAAAATATATTAACAGGATTTTTATTGGAATTTTCAGAGCACAGGAAGTATTTTTAATAAATCAAAAACAATTATCGGAATTAAATTTGCAACGGAAAATCCCTTTCTTTTCTTTTCTTTCTCTTTTCCCCTTTTTCTCCTATTCTCCCTCCTGCTGGGCCGTGGCCCAGCACTGTGCCGTCGGCTTCCGTGCGTGGTCTACGCTCGCATGCCTTCCCGTGGGCCCACCTGTCGACCGCCCCCCGATCCCTCCCTCGCTGCGCCGTGGGACTGGCCCGCCTCGTCGTGCCGCCCGTTGCCATTAGGGGCACTGACAGGCGGGCCTCGTCTATCAGCTTCGCCCCTAACCTCCGACCGGAGGAGACGGGCTGACGTCAGCCACGTCGCCGCCTCCCCCGCGCCTCCTGCGCCCACGCCGCACGCCCCGAAGACCGAGACCCTCATCCACTCCCTCGTCCGCGCCGCATCCGCCTAGTTTCCCCTCAAGCTCGTGCCGAATCAAGCTCACCAGCTGCCACGCGTCCTCCCCACTCCGCCGGCCGTTGCCGCCCAAAATTCGGCCACCATTTCACCTCCTGAGCCCATAAATAGCTTCCCCGTCCCCTTCTCTGCCTTTTCCCCAACCTACCGCGCCTCCCCGTGCCCTCAAACACCACTGCCACCGTGCACCTGGGCTCTTGTTGTTCTCTACCACCTCTGGTCGCCGCTCGCCGCCACTCCGGTCGCTGCCGATCCGCGCCGCCACCGCCGCCGTCTTCGTCGTGCCGAGGAGCACCTCGGCCGCCGTCATGGGCGCCGAAACCCGCTGTAACTCCCCGCCCTCATGCACGGTGAGCTCTGGCCCCCTGTCTCCTCTCCGGCCAGCAATTCCTACCGTGCCGTGCCTCTTCTCTCCGCCCTAACTCTTCTCTCGTCTTCCCCAGCTCCCCGAGTTCCTCGGCCGCCGCTCCTTGCTTTCCCGTCACCGTCGGAGTGCCATTGCCGACGCCATCCTAAAGCTGCCGCCGCTCCCGCCTCGCCACTGTCGTCCTCAAGCTGTTTCTCACCGCCGTGAGCCGCCGGTGAGGTTCCCCATTGGTTCCCCGTTCTGCTCCGCCTCTCTACGTGCCTGCCGCTGCGCTGAATGGTCGCCGCCGGAGACCATTGGGGTGCGCACGCTGCCGCCTCCCGCTCGGGCTGGCCAGCGTGTGGCCACCATCCCTGGGCCGTCCGATCTGCCGCGTGGCAGATCGGGGCCATCCACCGGTTGCCTGTGTGGCTGCTGCGTTGGCACCACGTGTGCGCCACGTGGCGCACCCAATCCCGGCTCGGTGGACCGAGTCCACCGTGCGCCGCCGCCCTTGAGTCACTGCCAAGTGGGGCCCACTGGTTGGCGTTGTTTCCCCCTCGGGTGACACCATAAATGGCTAATAATTGCACAATAATTTATTTAATAATTAAATTTGTATTGGAAATTACTGTAAAACTTCAAAAATTCATAACTAATTCATATGAACTCCGATTAAGTCCATTCAAATTTTATTAAATCTAGAAAAATGCCAAAAATTCATTAAAAATACTTTCACCTCATGTTTGATTGCCCACATGTACTGTTTTTAATTATTTGTGCATTGTCTGGTATAGAATCCGACACCGTTGACTCTTCCGTGTACTACGAGGTCGTAGCCGAGTATGTCGAGCTGGAGCAAGGCAAGTCACACTATAATCTTGATCATTTTGCACCTACTTTTTGTTAAAATGCTTTGTTTATTTAAATAAACCTGCACGTTTTATTATTTCATGTGGAATGGAGTATAACCCTTATCTTGATAGGACCATGCCTTAGTATTTGAACCTTGTCCCTTGTCATCTGGGTAACAACATGATTAGAATACTATTCTTAGGATGCTTAGCCATGCTTAGAAACTATTAGTTCACCTAGGAATTAAATATTATCATTTACATTATTTGGTTCGACTCAATGTCAGAAAATAGAACTTTGGATATGTTAATGTTAAATTATTAAAATTTGACCTAAATGGTGGGCTATGGGTGCATGGTTTTGCTAGTCGCACCCATGCCAATTAAGGACCGGTTCACGGGAACCTCTTGGGCAATTACTCGTACTTTTCACAAGCCAGCGAGGGCAACAGCTGGGCTTGTAGTGTCTCTTTTCTCTCTCCTAGGCACCGATGGTGAGGATAGGCATGATGGAGTTGGGTCGGCCCGGGGTAGGGTTGATCGGCTTCTGGATCCATTGTGGCACAAGGGGGGTAGCCTAGCCAATGTGGGGTATCCTGGTGGCAGGTGCAACCTCAGCGTGGTGTGGATGGTTAGGGAGAGGTTGCATGAACGGTCCTATCACAGCCTCTCGCGGGGTGTCATGGTGACACGTCGGCACACGGGAATGTGTGTGGGGCTGTGTCTTGTGGGTACAGTTGTACACCTCTGATCAGAGTTAAATCTATTCGAATAGCCATGCCCGCGGTTATGGGCATGTTGGTCAAGACTCACCGTGATTAGTCTCACCCTCACTTAATCAACTT
The DNA here is from genome assembly GCA_003991445.1 of Oryza meyeriana var. granulata. Taxonomy (NCBI): domain Eukaryota; kingdom Viridiplantae; phylum Streptophyta; class Magnoliopsida; order Poales; family Poaceae; genus Oryza; species Oryza meyeriana. The sequence continues at coordinate 303,597 of RYFJ01002346.1, forward strand.
GATTTAATGAAACTGGTGTAGTTCAGGTGGATGGTTGGGCCTGGTTAACGTGGTGTAACGTTAAACAATGGAGGATTAATATTGTTCAATTAGTTAACCTTTTTATCGTTTGTAAACTACTACAGTTTACAACTGCTTTTATGCAAATAAACCTCTAGCCTATCTTTGCCCCTGTGCATTGTGCATTATTGTGGGTGTGGCTTGTTGAGTACTGTGGGCGGTACTCAGCCTTGCTCCTTTTTCCCCCTCTGAGTGGTGGAGTACGCGTCCGACGAGGATCAGCATGAGGACTAGGTTGGCTCCATCGTCAAGATGCCTGTGAAATGGAAGCTTTCGCTTGGCACATTGTGTCGATGCTTTGCACCGGCAATAATACTATAGGGGTACTCGGCGACCTGGAATTCGGTGGATTGCAGAGGAACACGAGGGAATTATACTGGTTCAGGCCCTCGTTGTGAGGTAATACCCTACGTCCAGTTGAGGTGTTATTCCTCTGAGGTGGAGTTGTGATCAATGATCTCGGGTTGCCCTCATAGGGCGCCCTGCCTCCCTTTATATACTAGGGGACAGGGGTACATGGTAAGGATCCCAGTCGGATACGACCAAGGGATTTCCTTATTAGAGATAGAATCCTATCCGACTAAGGCTATGTTTCCTTATTGTATAAGGTACAGCCTGCCGGGTGCTATTTTATCTCTAATTACATGATCTGGCCCATCCTCTATCCGAGTGGCCCATGTGCTTGTAGTGAGGTACCCGGGGCCCATGGCTCCCACAGTAGCCCCTGAGACCTTCATAGTTGAGTCACAGCTGATGCCGAGTGCTCTTCCTCCACGGTGAAGGTTACCCGAGTGCGATGCTCCCGAGTACTCTTTGTCCGAGTAAGTCTTCCCGAGTCCTGCTTCATGTCAGCTGGCAGCGAGGCTATGAAGGGCTTCATGTAAATATATGAATAGTGTGCGCCGAATAGGCGCACCTATTAGGTGTAGCCCCCGACTTTGTGCTTAATTGTGAAGACAATTAAACATAAAGTCAAAGATCTTTAACCTGGAAGTCTTTCCCGAGTAGATTACTACTGGTATATGAGACTCTTCGGTATCATGTCAACCGGAATATAATTCATAGTCTTGCCGAGTAGGAGGCTACTCGTATATAGGACTCTTCGACTTCATGTCAGTCGGAATGTGTGTTTATAGTCTTGCCGAGTAGGATACTACTCGTATATGGGACTCTTCAGCGTCATGTCAGCTGGAAAGGGAGTGTTTATAGTCTTTCCCGAGTGGCGTCCCACCCAGAAGTTAGACTCATCCGCATCATGTCAGCGGGAATGAGGAATTTATAGTCTCTCCCGAGTAGTGCATTACTCGAGAGTTAGACTCTTCAGCGTCATGTCGGCTGGAGTAATGTTGCTCATGGCAACTGGTGGCCGCGCATATAGGCCGAGTACCACTGTATGAAAAATAAATCCATTACGTGGTTAGGTGTACCCGAGAGAGATACCTGCATCCCCAATTTTAATGAAGACCAGCTTGTGATCCTTGTTAGGATATATCCTCGAGACCTGGTGGATAAGACAGATACCCAAACATATTTGTTTAGCAATAAGGCTCTCATGGAGCATATCTGTTTACCTCATCGATTCCTGTGAGTAGCACCAGCACTATTATTTCAACTCAGCCTGCGGGCGGCCCACATGGAGCATGCTACTGTAGGAACTCATATCTTGTAGGCCCAATACCAACTGTGTGGGCCTGAGTCCATCTAGTCAGTTCAGGCTATAAAAGGATGGGGAGAGAGAAAAAGATTCCATCGTCTTCCCCAAAGCAACCAATCTCTTCATCTTCCACCTTCGCGCCTAGCTTTTCGCCTCCCGCCCGGCTAGGGTTAGCAGCACCCGCTCCCCACCCGGACTCGGGCGATTTCAATCCTCTTCATCTATTCCAAGCCCCCGATTTGCTTTCCCCCAAATCTCAACGCCTCCAGTCATGCCGAAGGTGACGAATCCTGCGGGTGCGCCAGGGAGTTCTTGGCCGATCTCGGATTGCGGCTCGGTGAAGCTGAGACGGCTGGAGAGCGAGCTGAAGTTGCCCAGCCAAGAAGTGATCCGTTGGCGGTCGGCGAGGGATGAGTCGAGCCCCAACCCCCGGCCTGGTGAAACGGTAGTTTTCGCCTCTTTCTTTGATCGGGGCTTGTGTCTTCCGTCGTCTGATTTCTTCCGCCGCATCCTTGATTTCTACGGGCTGGAGTTGGTGCATTTAAATCCCAACTCGATTCTTCAGATCTCCATATTCGTTACCCTTTGCGAGTGCTTTCTGGGTGTTGAGCCCCATTTCATCCTCTTCCGACATTTGTTCCATGTCAAGCCCCAGCCTTCCAAGAGTAATATCAGTGTGATTGGGGGGGCTGGTCTTCAACTAAGGAGTGATGGGAAGAAAACATATATCGATTTGCCCTTGAAATCTTCTCTGAAGGGCTGGCACAAGGAGTGGTTTTACTGCGCCAATCTGGCTCCTTCCTTGCCCCCGTTTACTGGTATGCCGCCGGTGGTGTTGCCAAGCTGGTCTTCGGAGCCAACCTTTGAAGAACTGGGCCATGCACACATATTGCTAACGAAGATAGATGACCTCAAGAGGGCCGGCTTGACAGGGCCCTGGGTGGCTCGTCGTTTCCTGACGAGGCGCGTCCAGCCGCTGAAGCTGAGAAATGCTTTCGGCTGGGCCTTCAGAGGTAAGCACGATCCCGACCGGGTGAGCAGCGAGACAGCGGACAAGGGGGCAGTAACCGATACCTTGTTCGGCTACTTCTCAGAAGGGGTCGTTGCCACCGAAGATGATAACCGCCGAGTTGCTGCCTATAGCTTCATCCGGCCGCGGACCAAGGTAAACTTGTACTTTCTTCTGTGGTGAACGCCTGTGGAACGATGATTGTTCAACCTTGCGTGATGGTATCTTGTCGACTTGCTTGTAGTGGCATGAGGAATTTGATGAAGATTCTCGCCCATTGTCTGCGGTCGCGTCGAAGAAGAGGCCAAGGAGTCCCTCTGATGCCCAACCCGACTCCAAGAGAGCGGGGAAAAAGCCAATTTTATATCGGGGCGAGGGGGCCATGACAGCGCGTGCCGTGAGCGGTAGCTTGAAGATAAAGGACACCGCTGCCACAACGCCTACGCGGTCGAGTCCCAGGCTGAGAGCAGCTGGCTTGGGCTCGACGTTGTCATGCCCAGCAACAGCGCCGCCAAGGAGCCAACCAGAGCGGAGGCCGATTGGGGCAAAGGAGCCCGAACCAACCGTACCAGAGTCGAGGCCGACTCAGGCCGATATGCCTCTGCCGTCGGCGACACCGTCCGGGGCGAGCGCCGATGCCAGCGCTTCGCCGGGGAGCGGGCACACTAGCAGGAAGCTGAAGTTTTCCAAGAGGTGCGCTACTCCGAGCATTCTGTAGTCGTCGTATGTTGAAATACAGTCTTGATGTCTTGCTTCGTTGTGCAGGAAGCGAGCCGATATCGACCTCAAAAAGGTCGGCCCATCTGCCCCGCTTGATGAATCCACCCCAGCCGAGTCAGCAGCAGCAAGCACACCTGCTGTGCCGGTGGCCAGCCCGGTTGCTGAAACCGAGGTGGCTCCGACTACAGGGCCGCTACCGCCAGTCGACCAAGAGGTGGCCGTTGAGGCTGAGGCCCCGGCCCCTGAGGCACCATACGTCGCGGAAGCAGGGGACGGATCCCCCGATCCGGTCCCCAATGTTGTGGGGGAAAGCGATGCCGAGGCCGGGACCCTGTCGCCTTCATGGTTGTCGTCACCGCCATCGTCGCCGTTGCCGCCGCCACCAGAGATCCCACATTTGCCTCGGATCGAAGCTCCCCCACGCGTGATGCCCCGGACCTTCTCGTGGACCACTCGCGACGGCACTATGAAGAGCTTCAGACTTGATGAAATCGTCGCAAGGAGAGAGCGCGAGAGCCTGATTCGTGCCGCCATCAATGGGTCCCAAGGGGTCGCGGTATGATTCTCGTAGTGAAGCTCCAGCAATCTTCTTGTCTTGATGTTTAACTCTGTCGTCGGTTTGTTCCTTGTCCTGAGTAGAAACTCGTCGACCGCAATGAGGCGATGACAGAGATCCTAGTCGAGATGGCTCCCCATCTCGCAGAATTACAACAGCTCCGGGCATTGAAGGCCGAGATGGAGGCGCGTCACACGAGTAGGGAGGCCTGGCTGAAGAGCGGCGCTGATCAGCTCAGGGCTGAGACATGGGCCTTAGCCGAGAAGGTCAGAGGTAAAATCCCCGAGCATATCTCCCCGACTGGACCGTTGGTGTAATCATCCAGTTACGTCGATCCGACTGCTTGGTGGTGTCATGACTGCGCGATTGAGCTCTTGGCTAATCTGTGGTGCAGACCTCGAAGCGGAGAGGGAGTCGCAGCTGAAGGAGGCCGAAGAAGCCAAGGCCGAGCTTGAAAGAGTCAAGGCCGACCTGACAAAAGCCAATGCCAAGCTTGACCGGGAGAAGTCCGAGTTGGAGAAGGCCGTCGTCGAGCTCGGTAAGGAGAAGGCCGAACTGGAGAAGACCGTGGCCGGGTGGGAGGCCGACTACGAAAGTAAGTCCTCAACTCGACTGCGATCTCAGCCAATACATTATTCACCCTGCGTGTAGCCGATCCTGACAAGCATACTTGCCGGCCGATCTGGGCAGGCATGAGAGCCAACGTCCAGGCCCAGTACCGGTTCTACACGGAGGAGATAAGGTCAATCCGGGAGTCACGGGAGGCCCTCGTCGGGTCCGTGAAGGGGCTCCTTGACCTTGTGGATCCCTGCTCAGTGGGGACCAGCTGTAGCAGAATTCCTCAAATAATGGGGCGTCTCGAGGATGCGCCGAGTGCCCTGAAAAGGTACTCAGACGAGCGGGTTGCCGCCGGCGTGGCCCAGACCCTAGCAATGACCAAGTCCATCTACCCGAGGGCGGACATTGAGGCCATCGGGGAGGGATTTTCCGAGGAGACGACGCCCGAGGAAGCGCTGGAGCTGATCTCACAGGCGAAGCCGACTGCTGAAGCGATTACCCGAGACCTGGGTCTGTAAAGGCAATATATTTTGTAGTCGGTGTATACATATGCTTTCATATACGATCATGTGTGAATATATGTGTCGTGCCGCCAAACTTATTATTCGGTTGTCATTAGCTTTACCCGACCATGTAGCATGCACCGAGTTAGTTCGATAGAACTTGATAAAAATCGTTCAGAGGAAGATGCTATACTCGGGCCAACGCATCAGTCGTGGCAAGGCTTCATAACCGAGGTGAGATAAGCTTGTATGTTATTGACAGAACACATATATAAATGCAGCCCCCGACTCACTACTCGATTGGAACAAGCGGTGTAGTGAGTCAGGAAAAACTGTACACATGGAAAAAGTAAAACTCAGGTATAGAAAGGACGTAGCTGTTCTATATTCCATGAGTTGGTGATGAGGACGCCGTCTTTGGTCTTCAGTCGGTAGGCGCCTGGCCGCGTGACCTCGGCTATAATGAACGGCCCTTCCCAGATGGGGGATAGTTTGTGCCTGTCCTTGGTGGTTTGTATCTTCCTTAGAACGAGATCCCCGACCAAGAAGGCGCGGCCACGGACATTGCGATGGTGGTAGCGACGCAGGCCTTGAAGATATCTTGCCGACTGGATTGTTGCGGCGTCTCTTGCTTCTTCCAGCTGATCTAATTCGATCAGTCGGGTGCTGTTGGAATCGTCTTCGGAGTAAGCCCGGACTCGCGGAGAGCCGAACTGTATCTCAGTCGGTAGCATGGCGTCAGTACCGTAGACCAGGAAGAAAGGGGATTGCCCTGTTGCCCGACTAACCGTGGTTCTGAGAGACCAGAGAACGGATGGTAGTTCTTGTACCCACCGACCCGCGTATGGTTGTAGTCGGTCGTATATCCTGGCCTTGATGCCTTGTAAGACCATGCCGTTGGCTCGCTCAACCTGCCCGTTGCTCCGCGGGTGTGCCACAGACGCATAGCAGATCTTGATGCCGAAGTCGTCGCAGAAATCTTGGAATAGGCCTGCCGCGAACTGAGTGCCGTTGTCGGTTATGATGCGGTTAGGGACCCCAAACCGGTATAGAATACTCAAGATGAAGTCCTTTGCTCGTGCCGCTGTGATTGTTGCGACAGGTTTAGCCTCAATCCACTTGGTGAATTTATCCACTGCGACGAATAAATGTGTGAACCCTCCTGGCGCTTTCTTGAATGGCCCGACCATGTCGAGCCCCCATACTGCGAATGGCCAAGAGATGGGGATAGTCTGGAGTTCCTGGGCGGGAAGATTTGTCTGTCTTGCGAAGAACTGGCAACCCTCGCACTTGCGAACGATATCTTTGGCGTCTGTGACTGCGGTGGGCCAGAAGAATCCCTGCCGGTAAGCTTTTCCGACTAACGTCCTGGATGCAACGTGGTTGCCACATATGCCCGAGTGGATTGAATGCAGGATCTGCTTGCCTTCCTCGGTGGTGACACAGCGCATGAGGACACCGGATGCGCTCCTTCGGTACAGGTCTTCTCCGACTCGCAGGAAGCTTTTGCTTCGACGCTTGATTTGCTCGGCTTGATTGCGATCTTCTGGGAGTTCATCGTCCAGGAGGAATTTGAGAACAGGACCCCTCCAGTCTTGACATATGTGCAGCACTTCGTCGGTGGTCGGGGTAGGCTCGCCTCCCGACTGCTCTTGTGCGGTTTCTTCTTGACTGATGGCTCCATAAGTTGCTCGACGAAGATTCCAGTCGGGACCGCTTCTCGCTTGGATCCCATGTTTGCCAGCTCGTCGGCCCGCGTCGTTGTATTGACGCAGGACGTGTGTGATTTCCAGCCCGTCGAACTTGTTTTCCAACTTGCGGACCTCCTGACAGTATGCCGCCATTGTGTCGTCGAGACATGTCCAGTCTTTCATGACTTGGTTGACCACGAGTTGGGAGTCTCCGCGCACAACCAGTCGACGTATGCCGAGTGATATGGCGATGCGGAGCCCGTGAACGAGAGCCTCGTACTCGGCGACGTTGTGGGAAGCCGGGAAGTGGATTTGTAGTACGTACTTCAACTTTTCGCCAGTGGGGATGTCAGTATGACACCGGCCCGGCACCGCCGATCCGTAAGGAACCGTCGAAGTACATTGTCCAGTACTCTAGCTTTGTTGTTGGTGTTGGGAGTTGAACTTCTGTCCACTCGGCCACGAAGTCGGCTAGAGCTTGAGATTTGATAGCTGTCCGTGGCTGAAAGGTGATGTCAAACGCCATCAGCTCGAGTGCCCATTTAGCGATTCGGCCGGTGGCCTCGCGATTATGAAGGACATCCCCGAGTGGAAACGCTGTGACCACCGTGACTTGATGTGCTTGAAAGTAGTGCACCAGCTTTCGGACTGTGATGAGTAGGCCGTATAGCAGCTTCTGGACCTGCGGGTATCTTGTTTTGGAGTTGGCAAGGACCTCGCTGACAAAATAGATTGGCCGTTGTATTTTTTGAAGATGACCATGTTCGGATCGCTCCACTACCAGCACCGTGCTGACTACCTGTGTTGTTGCCGCCAGATAAAGCATTAGTGGTTCCTGGGGCAGGGGTGATGCTAGCACGGGGGGTGATGTGAGGAATTCTTTGAAGTCTTCGAAGGCTTGCTGGGCTTCCGGGGTCCACTGAAAGGTGTCCGCCTTTTTGAGGAGCTTGAAGAAGGGCATGCCCCGTTCGCCCAGTCGGGAGATAAACCGACTGAGTGCCGCCATGCAGCCTGTCAGCTTCTGGATGTCTTTGAGGTTGGTCGGGGGCGCCATGTTCTTGATGGCGTTGACTTTCTCCGGGTTAGCCTCGATGCCGCGGTGCGAGACGATGAAGCCGAGTAACTTCCCAGACGGCACCCCGAAGGTGCACTTGTCCGGGTTCAACTTCATCTTGAATCTTCGAAGGTTTTGGAAGGTTTCTTCCAAGTCGTCAATGAGGTCTTGTCTGGATTTAGACTTGATCACCACATCGTCGACGTAGGCTTCCACGTTGCGCCCGATCTGAGTGTGCAGACACCGCTGAATAGCCCTTTGGTAGGTTGCGCCTGCGTTTTTCAGACCGAACGGCATTGTGATATAGCAATACGCTCCAAACGGCGTGATGAAAGATGTCTTTAAACAGTCTTGTTCCTTCAAGCTAATTTGATGATATCCCGAATAACAATCGAGAAAACTGAGTAGGTCGCACCCCGCCGTGGAGTCGACCACCTGATCTATCCTGGGAAGACCAAATGGGTCCTTGGGGCACGCTTTGTTGAGGTCGGTGTAGTCGACGCACATGCGCCATTTACCGTTTTTCTTCCGGACCAGGACTGGGTTGGCCAGCCAGTCCGGGTGGTAGACTTCCTTGATGAAGCCGCTGCGAGGAGCTTGGTGATTTCCTCCCGGATAGCATCCTTGCGGTCTTGAGCGAAGCGCCGCAGCCGTTGTTTGACCGGCTTGGCGTCTGGCTTTTACGTGTAGGGCGTGCTCGATCACCTCCCTTGGTACGCCCGGCATGTCGGACGGTTTCCACGCGAAGATATCTTTGTTGGCTTGGAGGAAGGTGACGAGCGCGTCTTCCTATTTGGGGTCGAGTCCGGTCCCGACTAAGGCAGTCTTGGAGGGGTCGGAAGGGTCCAGGGGGATCTTCTTCGTGTCAGAGTCCGCTGAAATTCCCGACTTCGCTGCTTTTTTCGCCGGAACTGGATCTTGATCGACTTCGGATGTAGCGGCTTGCCGAATGCTGTCGCGCCCGACTGCCGCTTCTTGTGTTTGAGCCAGCTCGCAGCTCTCCTTGTCGCAGGTAAAGGCTTGCTTAGCGTCGCTGCGGAGGGAGAGGACTCCTGCTGGCCCGGGCATCTTCAGCACCATGTATGTGTAGTGCGGAATCGCCATGAACTTGGCGAGGGCCGGTCGTCCGAGTATCGCGTGATACGCGGTCTCGAAGTCGGCTACCTCGAAGGAGATGTTTTCCGTGCGGAAGTTGTCCCGCGTGCCGAAGGTCACCGGCAAGGTTATCTGCCCGAGTGGGGTTGATGACAAGCCGGGGATTATCCCATGGAAGGGCGCGGTGCTCGGCCATAGTTCTGAACGAGGAATTCTCATCTCGTCCAAAGTCTTGGCGAACAGGATGTTGAGCGCACTGCCTCCGTCGATGAGGGTTTTCTTCAGCCTAATATTTTTGACGACCGGATCCAGGACGAGTGGGTATCGTCCCGGGTGGGAAACCCGATCTGGGTGATCCGCGCGGTTGAAGGTGATAGCCATCTCTGACCAGCGCAAGTATTGGGGGGCATCCGTTGTGGAGACTGCGTTAATGTCCCGCGCTGATAGCTTCTGTTTGCGCTTGGATTCGTACGCGAGTGGCCCCCCGAAGATGTGGTTGAGTTCGGCTTGGGGGTCCTGGAAGTCGTCAGCCGGACCCGAGTCTGGCTTGTCCTTGTCCTTGTCGCCGACGGCAGATGATGAAGCCTGCTCGGAGGCAAACTTCTTGAGCATGTGGCAGTCTTTGGCTGCGTGCCGGCCCTTGGGGTGAAAGGGGCAAGGCCCGCTCATGACTTTCTGGTAGTCGTTGTTCCGCTGGGGCCGTGACCGACTGCGCTCCATGTTAGCCACCTCGTTGTCCGACTTCCGCTTGCGGCTGCCAGACTTGTTCTGAGGCTGCTCGTTGTCGGCTTTTGCCCTGTTGTCTTTTTGTCGGGGCTCCTTCTTCTCGTCGAAGGCCTCTGCGACGGCTTCAGCTGAGTCGGCGTACTTGTTGGCCATGTCGAAGAGAGTCCGGACGGTGGAAGGTGGCTTTCGAGTGAACTTCGCGATGAGCGGGGCGTCTTTTACTCCCTTGCGGAAGGCGGCGATGACGACCTCGTCTTTGATGTTTGGGATTTGATTGCGCTTCTCGGAAAACCTTTTGATGAATTCCCGTAGAGACTCGTTCTTTTTCTGATGCAGTTGGTAGAGGTTGTGCTCGGAAGCCGGTCTCTCGTAGGTCCCCTGGAAGTTTGCGATGAATCGCTCCCTGAGCTGTCCCCAGGAACCGATCGACCGCCTTGGGAGGCCTGTCAGCCATGTCCTCGCCGAGTCGGATAACGCGACTGGGAGGTAGTTAGCCATGGCTCTGCTGTCGCCCCAGCAGCTTGAACTGCTAGGACGTAAACGGTGAGCCAGGACTCTGGGTTGGTCTTGCCGTCGTACTTTTCAATCCGGTAGGCTTAAAGCCGGCTGGCCATCGGACGTCCTGTAACTCCCGAGTAAAGGCTGGGATGCCTTCATTATCGTGAGGACTCGGGCTTCGGTTTTGGCGGTGTAGTCGCTCGTAGTGGAGACCGAAGCGCTCGTGTTCGTCCTCCAGTCGGCGGCGTTCATCCTCTTCGCGCTCTTCGCGCCGGGCATTTATAGTGTGGCGAAGATCGCGTTGTAACCGCGATCGGAGGTCTTGATCGTGTCGGCGGTCGTATTGGTGACGCCGCCGGTTGTCGTAGTTGGTATTGCCGAGTGTTGTTTGGCGGGATTCTTCATGCTGCCGGTGGAGCCGGCTGCCCGTCGTCGTGCTGATGCAGATGACTCCGCCGCTGGAGAGCCCGTTCGACGGGTCGGTACGTGAGTGTTGCCTGACTGTTCTTGCTGCTGGCAGCGGCAGCAGTAATCATCGCCTTGATCTTGGCGATGGTTGGTGTGGCCTGATGGTCCGGCCCAAACTGGAGCGTGTCCAGCAGAGTTGCGGCGGCCACGACGTTCTGTTGTGGCGTGACGAAGACATCGTGGTCGCCGACTTTGGTTCGGAGGATCTGCTGCTGGGCGGCTCGCCCAGCTTGTCGAAGCCCGTCATTGCGAGCTTGTCGGTTGGCCTCCTCTTGTTGCACTCGGAGCGCCTCCTCATGCTGCTCCTCTTGCAGTCGGCGCACCTCGGAAGGTGGTGTTGAAGCCATGAAGATCTCGCGGGGGAGGAGGAAGCTTGCCAAGGTGGAGTCCGAGTTGATGCTCGAACCACCGTCCGACTTGGTGTCGGACTCCGAGTAGTTTATCGGAGTTAGGACGACTCCGACCTCCCTAGATCCAATCTGAAACGGTTCATGACCGTGTCCGAACTGAATCGCTGGAGGTCGGGTCTGCTGCGCGGGTTGTGGATGCACAGCGCCGCCGAATCTGTACGGGAGATTGACGATCTCTCCCCCTCTTGGCCTAACCCGCGCTGGCTCAAGGCCTAGCGCGAGTCGGACGCCGAGGGAGAGAGTTGTCCCGATGTCCGGCGACGTGAGGGACTGTCGTAGTAGATCGTCGAAAGAGATGGTGACGTCCCTGGGGCCGACTGGCGCAACGCCGGCTGGCTCTTCGGCTGGCGAGATCGGATCTGCCTCAGCCAAAGAAAGGTTGCCGAGTTGATCGGCGACGAAATCAAGGCTCCCGAAGGTGATGGTGTCTCCGTTGGAGAACTTGTTGCTCCTGACTCCGTTGATGGGATCCATCGAATCTGTTGATGAAGAACTCGCCGGGCCCCTACCTGGCGCGCCAACTGTCGATGCTTTGCACCGGCAATAATACTATAGGGGTACTCGGCGACCTGGAATTCGGTGGATTGCAGAGGAACACGAGGGAATTATACTGGTTCAGGCCCTCGTTGTGAGGTAATACCCTACGTCCAGTTGAGGTGTTATTCCTCTGAGGTGGAGTTGTGATCAATGATCTCGGGTTGCCCTCATAGGGCGCCCTGCCTCCCTTTATATACTAGGGGACAGGGGTACATGGTAAGGATCCCAGTCGGATACGACCAAGGGATTTCCTTATTAGAGATAGAATCCTATCCGACTAAGGCTATGTTTCCTTATTGTATAAGGTACAGCCTGCCGGGTGCTATTTTATCTCTAATTACATGATCTGGCCCATCCTCTATCCGAGTGGCCCATGTGCTTGTAGTGAGGTACCCGGGGCCCATGGCTCCCACACATTGTACATAGACTTTATTTGTATACCGCTGCATTTATGTAATATAATTTTATCCTGTTTGTAAGACGCACTCTGTATGGCAACTTGGAACTGTATACCCTAGCTTTCCTGGACAGGGATTTAATACACATGAATGTTCAGAATTTCGGTGGTGAATTTCTGAGTGTGACAAGTTGGTATCAGAGCCGAGCTTGACCGCAGGACCAGCCAAATAGTAACCCTAAGAGCCCTCTGAAATTCTCATTTCCATATGCTTCTTGCACTTGGAGTTATTTTGGGAAAAGTGGAAATTTGTTCTTGGATTGGGATAAAATCTTGACCTTTTATTTGACTGAAATTTCTGAGTTAGGTCAAGTTTGGGGTGGAAATTTTATTCAAGGGTTATGGCATAGGTGTCCAAATTTTGAGAAAACATTGGTTAATCGGGGTGATGTATGATTTAAGGCATGCATGAAATATTTCTACTAGCTTTGCAATTATTATTTAAAAATTATTATTCGGTACTATTTGGTTCTGCTGTATTATTCCGTCGGTCTCAAGTTTACAAACAAAATTATTTCAAGCATAAAATTGCTGTTTATTTCCAAATTATTTACTGTTCACTCTATTTGGTTTTGAGCATACATTGGTTCTCCCTCCTTGCCTTCTATAGATGGACGGTCTCCCCAACCAACGTGGCACAGACATGGGTAGATTTGTGGAGGAGCTCCGTATGATGAGTTTTACATTGAGGGTACTGCCATGTCCTAGAGTATACTGCAGTGGAGCCCATGGAGGGTGAGCTCCCGCACTAGGTTTGCTTGGAGCTGCCAGGCAAGTTGTATCTCCTACCTGCTATGGAGGTCGAGATCGGCGGGCGTACCTACGATCACGCCTGCCAGGAGGTAGCTTTCTGTCTAATCAGATAGCTACGCCGGAGGCACCACTCTACCCTCCGCACCACTACCTACCGCTACCTTCCCAGCAGGGCTCCCTACTAGGTCTACAACACCTTTCAGCTGGCTGACAACAAGAACGACACCACCATCGTCCACATGAGGTGGGCGATGTGGGCCTTGGACTACATGCATGCCAACTGTGTGCGTGCAGCCCAAGACAGGGAGGATGCCAATAGGATGATCATCATTGGTCTCTAGAACCAGACCGATCGTCTAAAGAAGGAGGTCGCGGAGTTGAAGGGACAGCCACCACCTGGTAGGGCTAGGATCCGTCTGACCCCGAGGAAGAGGACCCTTCCTCCGATGCGGTTTCAGTTGGCCCCCAAGAACGGGCCACACACACCGCCACCAGCTCCCGCTCCAGCTCCAGCTCCAGCGCCAGCGCCCGCTCCAACTCTAGCACCGACGGGTGGCATGATCAGCGCGTTGTCGAGCGACGGCAGCTCTCAGGGAGGCTCCAGCATCCACGGGGGCTTCACTTCCACCGATGACAGTAGCTCCTTCAGCGGATCCCGCACCCGTAGTGAGGCTAGTTCCTCGGCTCACGATAGTGTGGATTATGTGAGCAGATCCAGGAGCCGCACCGATGATGAGGTGGGCGACGAGCAGGAGTAGGAATATAACTCGGACGACCGCAGGAGCCGCTCAGAGCACTAGACGTGCTGTCCTTAGTTTTTATCGTTCTCTTTAGTTTGATTTCATGATTAGTTGTAATGTTAGGATGTTTGCTTGGGGTTAGTTGGTGGCATACCGTCTGTTGTGGTGTGTCCGCCGTAATTAGGAGTTGAACTGGTTTTTCCTCATGTTTCCAACTATAAATTTCAGTTAATATAATTTAGCCACTTAATTATCACTCCTATTTCTGAGCCACCTGTTTTCTTCTTCCCTTCCACTACGAGAAACGGTAATCGCGCTGCTAGTGACACCATCGCTACCAACCAGCAGGATGGAGCACCCCAGAACCCCGGAGCTCCCAACCACATGCCTCCTCCGCTACCGGAAAACCCGACGCTTGCGCAGGTTCTAGCCAACTAGAACCATATGTTGGCGATTATGATGCAGCAGATGCAGCAAAACAATTTGCAGCAGCAGCACCAGTGTCGATGCTTTGCACCGGCAATAAAACTATAGGGCTACTCGGCGAAGGGAAACTCGGTGGATTGCAGAGGAACACAGAAAGGTTTTATACTGGTTCAGGCCCTCGATGTGAGGTAATACACTACGTCCAGTTGAGGTGTTATTCCTCTGAAGTATTTTGGTGATCAATGATCTTCTGTGTGTTGTTCTGCCCTCATGGGGCACCCTGCCTCTCCTTATATACTGGGGGACCGGGGTACATGATAAGGATCCCAGCCAGATACGGTCAAGGGATTTCCTTCTTAGAGATAGAAACCTATCCGACTAAGACTGTTATTCCTCATTATACAAGGTAAATCCTACCGGGTGTTATCTTATCTCTAATTACATGGTTCGGCCCATCCTCTATCCGAGTGGCCCATATGCCGGTGGTGAGGTACCTAGGGCCCATGGCCTCCACAGTAGCCCCTGAGACCTTCATAGTTGAGTCACAGCTGACGCCAAGTGCTCACCCTCCACGGTGAAGATTGCCCGAGTGCGATGCTCCCGAGTACTCTTTGTCCGAGTGAGTCTTCTTCTCGAGTCCTGCTTCATGTCAGCTGGCAGCGAGGCTATGAAGGGCTTCATGTAGATGTATAAATAGTATGCGCCGAATAGGTGCACCTATTAGGTGTAGCCCTTGACTTTGTGCTTAATTGTGAAGACAATTAAACATAAAGTTAAAGATCTTTAACCTGATAATCTTTCCCGAGTAGATTACTACTGGTATATGAGATTCTTCGGTATCATGTCAACCGGAATAAATTTTATAGTCTTGCTGAGTAAGGATCTACTCGTGTGTAGGACTCTTCGACTTCGTGTCAGTCGAAATGTATGTTTATAGCCTTGCCGAGTAGGATGCTACTCGTATATGGGACTTTTCAGCATCATGTCAGCTGGAAAAAAGGGGTTTATAGTCTTTTCCGAGTGGCGTCCCACTCAGAAGTTAGACTCCTCTGCGTCATGTCAGCAGGAAAGATATTTATAGTCTCTCCCGAGTAGTGCACTACTCGAAAGTTAGACTCTTCAGCGTCATGTCGGCTGGAATGACGTTGCTCATGGCAACTAGTAGCCACGCATGTAGGCCGAGTACCACTGCATGAAAAATAAATCCACTGCGTGGCCAGGTGTACCCGAGAAAGATACCTGCATCCCCAATTTTAATGAAGACCAGCTTGTGATCCTTGTAAGGATATATCCTCGAGACCTTGTGGATAAAACAGATACCCAAACATATATGTTTAGCAGTAAGGCTCTCATGAAGCATATCTGTTTACCTCATTGGCTCCTGTTAGTAGCACCAGCGCTATAATTTCAACTTAGCCTGCGAACGGCCCACATGGAGCATGCTACTGTAGGAACTCATATCTTGATGGCCCAGTGCTGACCTTGTAGGCCCAAGCCCATCTAGTCGGCATCGGCTCTATAAAATCAGGGAGAGAGAAAAAGATTCCTTCATCTTCCCCAAATCGGCCAATCACTTTGTCTTCCACCTTCGCGCCCAACTTTTCGCTTCCCGCCCGGCTAGGGTTAGCTGCTGCTATTCCTCACCCGAACTCAGGCGATTCCAATCCTCTTCGTCTGTTCCAAGCCCCCGATTCGTTTTTCCCCGAATCTTGCCGCTTCCAGCCATGCCGAAAACTTCAGATCTTGCGGGTGCACCGGAGAGTGCTTGGCCGATTTCAGATTGCAACTCGGTGAAACTGAAGCTGCTGGAGAGTCAACTGAAGTTGCCCAGCCAAGAGGTGATTCGCTGGCGGCCGGCTAAGGGTGAGTCGGCCCCAAATCCCCAACCTGGTGCAACAGTAGTTTTCGCCTCTTTTTTCGATCAGGGCTTGTGCCTTCCATCTTTCGATTTCTTCCGCCGCGTCCTTGACTTCTATGGGCTGGAGTTGGTGCATTTGAACCCCAACTCGATTCTTCAGATCTCCATATTTGTTACTCTCTGTGAGTGCTTCTTGGCTGTCGAACCCCATTTTATTTTCTTCCGGCATCTGTTCCACATCAAACCCCAGCCCTCCAAGAATAACGTCAGTGTAATAGGGGGGCTGGTCTTCAGCTAAGGAGCGATAGGAAAAAGTCATATCTTGATCTTCCCTTGAAATCCTCCTTAAAAGGCTGGCACAAGGAGTGGTTCTATTGCGCAGATCTGGCTCCCTCCTTGCGGCCATTCACCGGCTTGCCACCGGTGGTTTTACCAAATTGGTCAGCAGAGCCATCCTTTGAGGAGATGGGCCAGGCGCATCAATTGTTGGTGAAGTTAGACGACCTCAAGAAGACTGGCCTGACAGGACCTTGGGTGGCACGTCGCTTCCTGACTCGGCGCATCCAACCGCTGAAGCTGAGGAGCACATTTGGCTGGGCCTTTAAGGGCAAAAATGATCCTGACCGAGTAAGCAATGAGTCAGCCAATAAGCGCGTAGTGACCGAGACCCTGTTTGGTTACTTCTCCGAAGGGGTGATCGCGACCGAAGACGATAATCGCTGGGTCGCGGCCTATAGCTTCATTCGGCCTCGGACCAAGGTAATCTTTAATCTTCTTCTGTGATGAATGGCTATGGGCTTGTGTCTGCGATTGTTCAGCACTGCATGATGTATTTTGTTGACTCGTCTGTAGTGGCACGAAGAATTTGATGAAGACTCCCGCCCGTTGTCGGCCGTTGCATTGAAGAAGAGGCCGAGGAGCCCCTCTGCTACCTAGCCTGACTCCAAGAGAGCGGGGAAGAAGCCCATTTTGTATCGGGGCGAGGGGGCCATGACGCCGCGCACCGTGGCAAGAAGTCTGAAGATAAAGGACATCGCCGTCGCGACGCCCAGGCGATCAAGCCCCAGGTTGAGACCTGTGGGGCCGAGCCCAACATTGCCGAGTCCGGCAACAGTACCGCCGAGCGGTTGGCCAGAGCGGGTACCGCCGAGCATGGGGGTGCCCAAGCTAGCCACACCAGAGACGGGGCCACCTCAAGCTAATGTGCCGCCACCAATTGTGACGCCGACTAGCCCGACTGCTGAGCGCACTGCGCCGGAACCTGAATCACCCGGTGGGAGACTCAAGTTCTCCAAGAGGTATGCTGCTCCGGGTCTTCTGGGATTCTTGCCTGTTGAAGTAGTGTTCTGATATGTTGTTTGTCATGCAGGAAGCAGGCCGATATCGTTCTCAAGGAAACCGATCCGACCGCTCCCCTTGAAGAGCCTGCCCTAGCCGAGCCGGCGGCAGCGAACATACCCGTTGAGCCGGTGGCCAGCCCAGTCGCGGAGACTGAGGTGGTCCCGACTACAGGGTTGCCGTCGCCACCCAACCAAGAGGCAGTTACTGAGGTTGAGGCCCCAGCCCCTGAAGTGTCGCCCACCGCAGAGGCCGCTGTTGGAGCCCCTGAGTCAATCCCTGAGGCCACAGGGGACGACTGCGTGGAGGCCAGGACACCATCGTGGTCGTCGTCGTCATCGTCACCGCCGCCAGAGATCCCGAACCTGCCTCGGATTGAAGCTCCTCCACGTAGGATGTCCCAGACGTTCACCTGGACGGCGCCTGACGGGACCGTGAAGAGCTTCAGGCTTAACGAGGCTGCAGTGAGGAGGGAACGTGAAAGGTTGCGCCGCGCCGCCATTGCTGGGTCCGAGGGGGTTTGGGTATGACCCCTGTGATAAGAGTCCTGATGGCCTTCTCGTTTTGACGTCTTGACTCCAATTTTGACTTGCTCTCTCCCTGAGCAGGAACTTGTTGACCGTAACAAGGCGATGACCGAAATCCTGGTCGAAATGGTCCCCCATCTCGCGGAACTGGAGTAGCTCCGAGCATTGAAGGCCGAGATGGAGGCGTGTCAAGTGGGGAGGGAAGCCTGGTTGAAGAGTGGCGTCGACCAGCTCAGGGAGGAGACTTGGGCCCTAGCCGGAAAGATCAAAGGTAAACTCCCCAAATGCACCTTCCCGACTGAACCATCGACGTATTCATCCAGCCGTGTTGTTCTCGACTGCCCAGTTATGTTTTGACTGCACGGTTGAGCTTTTGGCTAATCTGTCGTGCAGCCCTCGAAGCGGAGTTAAAGACCCGAACAGAGAGGCAATCCCAGCTGAAGGAGGCCGAAGAAGCCAGGGCAGAGCTTGAGAAGGTCAAGGCCAACCTAACAAAGGCCAACGCCGAGCTTGATAGGGAGAAGGCCGAGTTGAAAGAGGCCGTCGTCAAGCTCGGTAAGGAAAAAGCTGAACTGGAGAAGACCGTGGCTGGGTGGGAGGCCGACTACGAAAGTAAGTCCTCAACCCGACCGTGATATTAACCAATCCATTAATCATTCTGTCTGCAACCGAGTCTGACAAGTTTACTTGCCGGTGGACCCGGACAGACATGAGACTCAATGTCCAGGCCCAGTATCGGTTTTACACAGAGGAGATAAGAGTCATCGGGGAGTCACGAGAGGCCCTCATCGGGTCTGTGAAAGGGCTCCTCGACCTCATAGATCTCAGCCCTGTGGGAATCAGTTGCAACAGGATCCCCCAAGTAGAGGCGCGTCTTGAGGACGCACCGAGTGCCCTGAAGAGGTACTCGGATAAGCGTATTGTTGCCGACGTGGCCCAAACCTTGGCGATGACCAAGTCCATCTACCCGAGGGCAGATATTGAAGCCATCAGGGAGGGGTTTGTCGAGGAGACGATGCCCGAGGAGGCGCTGGAGCTGATTGCCCGGACGAAGCCGACTTCTTAGATAATTACCCGAGACCTAGGTCTGTAAGGGCAACATATTATGTAGTCGGTTTGTATGAACTTTTGTCGAAAACATATGTAAATATATGTGCGACGCCACCAAGCTTGTGCACTCAGTCGTCATTAGCTTTACTTGGCCGTGTGGTTTGTGCCGAGATATTCTATTAGAACTTAATAAAATTGTTCAAAGTAGGAAACTGGACACGGGAAAACGCAACAGTTGTAGTAAAGCCTCGTGACTGAGTAGGACAAGCTCGTATATTATTGACAGCACATATATACGTGCAGCCTCTGACTCACTACTCGGTTGATACAAGCGGCGTAGTGAGTCAGAGAAACTGTACACATGAAAAAAGTATAAAACTCAGGTGTAGAAAGGACGTAGCTGTTCTATGTTCCATGAGTTGCTGAGGAGAACGCCGTCTTCAGTCTTCAGTCGGTAGGCTCCTAGCCGCGTGACCTCAGCTATAATGAACGGCCCTTCCCAGATTGGGGATAATTTATGCATGTCTTTAATGGTTTGTATTTTTCTCAAGACGAGGTCCCCGACCAAAAAGGCGCGGCCACAGACATTGCGGTTGTGGTAGCGACGCAGGCCTTGAAGATACCTTGTCAACTGGATTGTTGCGGTGTCCCGTGCTTCTTCCAACTGATCTAGCTCGACCAGTCGGGTGTTATTTGAGTCATCTTCTGAGTAAGCCCGGGCTCGCGGAGAGCCCAACTGTAACTCTGTCGGTAGCATAGCCTCGGCACTGTAGAACAGAAAGAAAGGGGATTGCCCTGTTGCCCGACTAACCGTGGTTCTGAGAGACCAGAGAACGGATGGGAGTTGTTGTACCCACCGGTCCGCGTATGGTTGTTGTCGGTCAAATATTCTGGCCTTGATGCCTTGTAAGACCATACCATTGGCTCGTTCGACCTGCCCATTGCTCTGCGGGTGTGCCACAGATGCGTAGCAGATCTTGATGCCGAAATCTTCGCAGAAGTCTTGGAATACGCCGCCCGTGAACTAAGTACTGTTGTTGGTGATGATGCGGTTAGGGACCCCGAACCGGTATAATATACTCATGATGAAGTCCTTTGCTCGTGCCGCTGTGATTGTTGCAACGGGCTTAGCCTCAATCCACTTGGTGAATTAATCCACCGCGACGAATAGATGTGTAAACCCTCCTGGCGCTTTCTTGAAAGGCCCGACCATGTCGAGCCCCCATAGTGTGAATGGCCAAGAAATAGGGATAGTTTGGAGTCCTGGGCTGGGAGATTTGTTTGTCTTGCATAGAACTGGCAACCCTCGCACTTGTGAACAATGTCCTTGGCGTCTGTTACTGCTGTGGGCTAGAAAAATCCCTGCCGGTAGGCCTTTCCGACTAACGTCTTGGATGCGGCATGGTTGCCACATATGCCCGAGTGAATCGACTACAGAATCTGCTTGCCCTCCTCAGTGGTGACGCAACACATGAGGACACTGGATGCGCTTCTTCGGTACAGGTCTTCTCTGACTAGTAGGAAGTTTTTGCTTCGACGCTTTATCTGCTTGGCTTGACTGCGATCTTCTGGGAGTTCGTCGTCCAGGAGAAATTTGACAACAAGAGTCCTCCAGTCTTGATATATGTGCAGCACCTCGTCTGTGGCCTGGATAGGTTCGCCTCTCGACTGCTCCGGCACCGGTTTCTTCTTGACTGATGGCTCCATAAGTTGCTCGACAAAGATTCCAGTCGGAATTGCTTCTCGCTTAGATCCCATGTTTGCCAGCTCGTCTGCCGCGTCATTGTATTGACGTAGGACATGTGTTATTTCCAGCCCGTCGAACTTGTTTTCCAGCTTGCGGACCTCCTAACAGTATGCCGCCATGGTGTCGTCGAGACAAGTCCAGTCTTTCATGACTTGGTTTACCACGAGTTGAGAATCCCCGCGCACAACCAGTCGACGTATGCCG
Source organism: Oryza meyeriana var. granulata (assembly GCA_003991445.1). NCBI lineage: Eukaryota > Viridiplantae > Streptophyta > Magnoliopsida > Poales > Poaceae > Oryza > Oryza meyeriana. Next base: position 324,236 of record RYFJ01002346.1, read on the forward strand.
AGTGATATAGCAATGCGGAGCCCGTGAATAAGTGCCTCGTACTCAGCGACGTTGTGGGAAGCCGGGAAGTGGATTTGTAGAACGTACTTCAGTTTTTCGCTGGTGGGGGACATCAATATGACTCCAGCCCCGGCGCCGCCGATCCGTAGAGAACCGTTGAAGTACATTGTCCAGTACTCTAGCTTTACTGTTGATGTAGGCAGTTGAACTTCTGTCCGCTCGGCCACGAAGTTAGCTAGAGCTTGTGATTTAATTGTTGTCCGTGGCTGAAAGGTGATATCGAACGCCATCAACTCGAGTGCCCATTTAGCGATTCGGCCGGTGGCCTCGCGATTATGAAGGACATCCCCGAGTGAGAACGCTGTGACCACCATGACTTGATGTGCTTGAAAATAATGCACCAGCTTCCGGACTGTGATGAGTAGGCCATATAGCAGCTTCTGGACCTGCGGATATCTCGTCTTCCAGTCGGCAAGCACCTCGCTAACAAAGTAGACTGGCCGTTGTATTTTCTGGATGTGACCCTGTTCGGATCGCTCGACCACCAGCACCATGCTAACTACCTGAGTGGTTGCCGCCAGATATAGCATTAGCGGCTCTTGGGGCAGAGGTGACGCCAACACGGGAGGTGATGTGAGAAATTGCTTAAAGTCTTCGAAGGCTTGCTGGGCTTCCGGAGTCCATTGGAAGTTGTCCGCCTTTTTGAGTAGCTTGAAGAAGGGCATACCCCGTTCGCCCAGTCGGGAAATAAACCGGCTGAGTGCCGCCATGCAGCCTGTCAGCTTCTGGACGTCTTTGAGGTTAGTCGGGGGAGCCATGTTCATTATGGCGTTGACTTTCTCCGGGTTAGCCTCGATGCCGCGATGCAAGACAATGAAGCCGAGTAACTTTCCAAATGGCACACCGAAGGCGCACTTTTCCGGGTTCAACTTCATCTTGAATCTTCGAAGGTTTTGGAAGGTTTCTTCTAGGTCAGCGATGGGGTCTTCTTTGGACTTGGTCTTGATCACCACGTCGTCGACATAGGCTTCCACGTTGTGCCCGATCTGAGTGTGCAGACACTGCTGAATGGCCCATTGATAGGTTGCTCCAGCGTTCTTCAAACCGAACGGCATTGTGATATAGCAGTACGCTCCAAACGGTGTGATGAAAGATGTTTTTAAGCAGTCTTCTTCCCTCAGGCTGATTTGATGGTATCCCGAGTAGCAGTCGAGAAAGCTGAGTAGGTCGCACCTTGCCGTGGAAGCTACCACCTGATCTATCCTGGGAAGACCAAATGGGTCCTTGGGGCACGCCTTGTTGAGATCGGTGTAGTCGATGCACATGCGCCATTTACCGTTTTTCTTCCGGACTAGAACTGGGTTTGCCAGCCAATCCGGGTGATAGACCTCCTTGATGAACCTGGCTGCGAGGAGCTTGGTAATCTCCTCCCGAATCCCATCCTTGCGGTCTTGAGCGAAGCGCCACAGCCGTTGCTTGACTGGCTTGGCGTCTGTCTTCACATTTAGGGCGTGCTCGATCACCTCCTTTGGTACGCCCGGCATGTCGGACGGTTTCCATGCGAAGATATCTTTATTGGCTTGTAGGAAGGTGACGAGAGCGTCTTCCTATTTGGGGTCGAGTCCGGTCCCGACTAGGGCAGTCTTGGAGGGGTCGGAAGGGTCTAGGGGGATCTTCTTCGTGTCAGAGTCCGCTAAAATTCCCGACTTCGCTGCCTTTTTTGCCGAAACTTGATCTTGCTCGACTTCAGTTGTGACGGCTTGCCGAATGCTATCGCGCCCAACTGCCGCTTCTTGTGATTGAGCCAGTTCATAGCTCTCCTTGTCGCAGGTGAAGGCTTGCTTGATGTCACTGTGGAGGGAGAGGACTCCTACTGGCCCAGGCATCTTGAGCACCATGTATGTATAGTGTAGTATCACCATGAATTTGGCGAGTGCCGGTCGTCCGAGAATCGCATGGTACGCGGTCTCGAAGTCAGCAACCTCGAAGCAGACATTTTCCGTGCAGAAGTTATCCCGCGTGCCGAAGGTTACCGGCAAGGTTATCTGCCCGAGTGGAGTTGATGACAGGCCGGGAATTATCCCGTGGAAGGGCGCAGTACACAGCCGTAGTTCTGAACGAGGAATCTTCATCTCGTCCAAAGTCTTGGCGAATAAGATGTTGAGCGCGCTACCTCCATCGATGAGGGTTTTCTTTAGCCTGATGTGTCTGACGACCGGGTCTAGGACGAGTGGATAACGTCCCGAATGAGAAACCCGATCTGGGTGATCTGCGCGATTGAAGGTAATGGCCATCTCTGACCAACGCAGGTACTGGGGGGTGTCCTCCGTACAGACCGTGTTGATGTCACGCGCTGTTAGCTTTTGTTTGCGCTTGGATTCATACGTGGACGGCCCTCCGAAGATATGGTTGAGCTCGGCCTGAGGATCATGGAAATCGTCGGCCGGACCCTGATCTGGCTTGTCTTTGTCCGTGTCGGCGCCAGATGATGAAGCCTGCTTGGAGGCAAACTTCTTCAGCATGTAGCAATCTTTGGCCGCGTGCTTGCCCTTGGGGTGGAAGGGGCATGGCCCGCTCATGACTTTCTGGTAGTCGTTATTCCGCTGGGGCCGCGACCGAGTGCACTCCATGTTGGCCACCTCGTTGTCCGACTTCCACTTGCGGCTGCCAGACTTGTTTTGAGACGGCTCGTTGTCAGCTTTCGCCTTTTGGTCCTTCTGTGGGGACTCCTTCTTCTCGTCGAGGGCCTCTGTGACCGCTTCAGCCGAGTTGGCGTATTTATTGGCCGTGTCGAACAGAGCCCGGACAGACGGCAGTGGTTTCCGAGTGAACTTCGCGATGAATGGGGCGTCCTTTACTCCCTTGAGGAAGGAGGCGATGACATCCTCGTTGCGGATCATTGGGATCTTGTTGCGCTTCTCGGAGAACCTCTTGATGAAATCTCGTAGGGACCCGTTCTTCTTCTGGTGCAGCTGATAAAGATCGTGCTCTGAAGGCGGCCTCTCGTAGGTCCCCTGAAAGTTAGCGATGAACCGATCCCTGAGTTCTCCCCAAGAATCGATCGACCGCCTCGGGAGCCCTATCAGCCATGTCCTCGCCGAGTCGGCTAGCGCGACTAGGAGGTAGTTAGCCATGGCTTTGTTGTCGCTCCCAGCAGCTCGGACTGCTAGGGTATATACGGTGAGCCAGGACTCGGGATTTGTCTTGCCATCATACTTTTCAATCCCATTGGGTTTAAAGCCAGTTGGCCAATGGACGTCTTGTAGCTCCTGAGTGAAAGCTGGGATGCCTTTGTCCGCGTGAGGGCTCGGGCTTCGACCATGGTGGTTAAACCACTCATGATGGAGGCCAAAGCACTCATTTTCATCTCCAGTCGGCGGCGCTCATCTTCTCATCGTTCGCGGTGCCGGGCGCTGATAGTGTGGCAAAGGTCATGTTGTAGGCGCTCTCGGAGATCTTGATTAGGCCAGCGATCATATTGGTGACAGTGCCGGCTGTCGTTATTGGTATTGCCGAGTGTAGTTTGCCTAGACTCCTCGCGTGGCCGACTTGAGCCGGCCGCCCGATGCTGAGCTGACGTGGATGAGCTCGCTGCTGGAGATCCCGACCGGTTAGTCGTTACTAGGGTGTCGCCCGACTGCTGTTGTTGCTGTTGGCAGGCAGCAGCCGTGATCATCGCCTTGATCTTGGTGATAGTTGGGGTGGCCTGGTGATCAGGCCCGAGCTGGAGCGTGTCCAGCAAAGTTGCGGCGGCCACAACATTCTGTTGCGGCACGACAAAAACATCGTGATCGCCGACTTTAGTTTGGAGGATCTGCTGCTGGGCTGCTCGCCCAGCTCTGCGCAGCCTGTCGTTGCGAGCGTCGCGATCAGCCTCCTCCTGTTGTTGCAGTCGACGCGCCTCCTCCTGTTGCTCCTCTTGTAGTCGGCGCACCTCGGAGGGTGGTGTTGAAGCCATGAAGATCTCGCGAGGGAGGAGAAAACTCACTAGACTGGAGTCCGAACTGGCGTTCAAACCGTTATCCGACTTGGAGTCGGACTCCGAGTAGTTTATCGGAGTGAGAACGACCCCAACCTCTCTAGATCCAATCTGAAGCGGCACTTGGCCGTGTCCAAACTGAATCGCAGGAGATCGGGTCTGTTGTGCGGGATGTAAATCGGCATTGCCGAGTCCGTGTGGGAGATTGACGATCTCTCCTCTTCTCGGCCCAACCCGGGCTGGCTCAAGGCCTAGCGCAAGTCGGACACCGAAGGAGAGAGTTATCCCGATGCTTGCTGATGTGAAGGACTACCGCAGTAAGCCGTGGAAGGAGATCGCGGCGTCCTGTGGGCCAACTGGCGCTACGTCGGCTAGCTCCTCGGCCGGCTGGATTAGATCTGTTCCGGCCAAGGTAAGGTTGCCAATCTGGTTGGCAATGAAATCGAGGCTTCCGAAGGAAATCTTGTCTCCGGGGGAGAACTTGTTGCCGTCGACTCCGTTTGTTGGATCCATCGAATTTGCTGATGAAGAATTCGCCGGAGCCCCTACCTGGCGTGCCAACTGTCGATGCTTTGCACTGGCAATAAAACTATAGGGCTACTCGGCGAAGGGAAACTCGGTGGATTGCAGAGGAACACAGAAAGGTTTTATACTGGTTCAGGCCCTCGATGTGAGGTAATACCCTACGTCCAGTTGATGTGTTATTCCTCTAAAGTATTTTGGTGATCAATGATCTTCCATGTGTTGTTCTGCCCTCATGGGGCGCCCTGCCTCCCCTTATATACTGGGGGACCGGGGTGCATGATAAGGATCCCAGCCAGATATGGCCAAGAGATTTCCTTCTTAGAGATAGAAACCTATCCGACTAAAACTGTTATTCCTCATTGTACAAGGTAAATCTTGCCGGGTGTTATCTTATCTCTAATTACATGGTTCGGCCCATCCTCTATCCGAGTGGCCCATATGCCGGTGGTGAGGTACCCGGGGCCCATGGCCTCCACAACCAGCAACCTCACATCCCTGCTATCGCTCCTCAATCAAAGTTGCTTGAGTTTTTGAGAGTCAAGCCACCAACCTTCTCTAGCACCACCAACCCCATGGAAGCCAACGACTGGCTGTTGGCAATTGAGAAGAAGCTCAATCTCCTCCAGTGCAACGACCAAGAAAAGGTCACCATTGCAATACACCAGCTCCAAGGTCCCGCATCAGCTTGGTGGGACAATTTCCTTATGACTCGCACCGCTACCACCGAGGTCAGTTGGGCGGAATTGTGCCACAACTTCTAGAAGTCACAAATTCCAGCATGAATCATGGCCCAGAAGAAGAGGGAGTTTAGGGATTTGGTGCAGGGAAATAGGATAGTCACGGAGTATCTCCATGACTTCAACCGCCTGGCGTGCTACGCGCTTGAGGATGTTCGCACAGATGCGGAGAGACAGGAGAAGTTCCTGGATGGGTTAGACGACGAACTGACCAACCAGCTCCTCTCAAGTGACTACCCAGACTTTGAGAAGCTAGTGGATAAGGCAATCCGCCAAGAGGATCAGCGTAACAAGATGGACCGCAAGAGAAAAGCGGCCCAGTTCCGAGCTCACCAGGGGCAGCACCAGAGGCCACGGGTGATGCCGGGGCATCAGGGTGGACCTTCCACCATGATCGTCCGCCAGCAACGTCCGTTCCACCTAGGGCACTTTAGAGGCAACAGCAGCAACAGCGGGCAGCACAACTGTCATCCCGCCCCACGCCCACCAATGGCGCCAGCACAGTAGAGTCAGCCACGGAAAGACAGCGGGGGCAAGACCCTCATCAGCTTCAACTGCAATGAACTGGGCCACTTTGCCGACAAATGCCCAAAGCCGAAGCGAATGGGACCCAGGACTACAGCTCCCCAGAACCCCAATGCCAACCAGCAGGTGATAAAGGGGTGTGTTAATCATGTCTCCGCGGAAGAGGCGCAGGCTGCACCAGAGGTAGTATTGGGTATGTTTCTTGTGAACTCAATACCTACAGCCGTACTTTTTGATTCTGGTGCAACGCATTCTTTCATATCCAAGAAATTTGTGGGGACACATGGGATAAAAGTGGTAGAACTTAAGATTCCTATGCGGGTTCATACACCTGGGAACCGCATGACCACCGCTCACTATAGCCCTTCAGTGAGCCTAGAAATCCAAGGATCACCTTTCCTAGCCAATCTCATCCTCTTGGAATCCAAAGACCTAGATGTCATCCTAGGAATGGATTGGTTGACCCGACACAAAGGAGTGATCAACTATGCCGATCACACCATAATGGTAACCAGCCCGGAAGGAAAGGCGGTTATTTTCAAATCACTAGTGCCACAAAGGCAGGAAGTAAGCTTGAACCTGGTCGCAACAGAGCAACAATTCAAAAATGAAACGAAGCTAGAAAGGAAAATAGAGGACATTCTGATAGTAAGAGAATACCCGGATGTGTTCCCGGAAGATCTACCAGGGATGCCACTAGAAAGGGAAATCGAGTTCAAGATCGATTTGGTACCTGGAATAGCGCCAATATACAAGAGGCCATACAGAATGGCACCGAATGAGATGGCAGAAGTCAAGAAGCAAGTCGACAACCTGCTACAGAAGGGTTACATCGGACCAAGCACATCGCCGTGGGGTGCACCGGTCATCTTCGTGGAAAAGAAAGACAAAACAAAGCGGATGTACGAGTGTACGGTTATGTCCTTCGGACCAACAAATGCACCAGCCTTCTTCATGAATCTAGTGAACAAGGTATTCATGGAGTTTCTGGACAAGTTTGTGGTGGTTTTCATCGACGATATCCTAATCTACTTGAAATCAGCAGAAGAGCATGAGCAACATCTCCGGTTGGTTCTCAAGAAGTTGAGAGAGCACCAGTTATATGCCAAGTTTAGCAAATGCGACTTCTGGCTGAGGGAAGTGCAGTTCCTTGGACACATCATCACCGCCTAAGGAGTTGCTGTGGATCCAACGAATGTGGATTCCGTTACCAATTGGAAACCGCCCAAGACAGTGACACAAGCACGGAGTTTCCTTGGACTTGCGGGGTATTACCGCCTGTTCATCAAGAACTTCTCAAAGATTGCGAGACCCATGACTCAATTGTTGAAGAAAGATGTGAAGTTTGTCTAGACAGCCGAGTGCAACCGCAGCTTCGAAGAACTCAAAAGGAAGTTAGTTTCAGCACCGGTCTTGATCTTGCCAGATCCCAAGAAAGACTTCCAAGTGTACTGTGATGTATCTCGCCAAGGGCTAGGATGCGTGTTGATGCAAGTAGGTAGAGTGGTAGCCTACGCATCGCGCCAGTTACGCCCCCATGAGGGCAACTATCTGACCCATGACCTGAAATTGGCTGTAGTGGTCCATGCTTTGAAGATTTGGCGGCATTACCTCGCCGGTAACCGCAGTGAGATTTATACAGACCACAAGAGCCTGAAATACATATTTACCCAGCTTGACCTGAACCTCCATCAAAGAAGGTGGCTGGAATTGATTAAAGATTATGATGTGGGAATACACTACCACCCGGGGAAAGCCAACGTCGTGACAGATGCTTTGAGCAGGAAAAATTACTGCAACACTACTCGAGCAGAGACGTTGTGCAAGGAAGTGCAGCAAGAGTTCAAACGTCTGAATCTGGGTATCGTTGACCCTAGATTCGTGGCAGTTCTAAAGGCCCAACCCACGCTCTTCGATCAAGTTCGCGAGGCCCAAACGAATGATCCAGAGATCAAAGAACTCAAGAAGAACATGAGAGTTGGAAAAGCCCAAGGATTCATGGAAGACGAGCACGGGACAGTCTGGATGGGAGAACGTCTGTGTGTCCCGAAAACAAGGAACTCAAGAATTTAATCCTATGGGAAGCTCATGAGGCGCAATGCTCCATTCATCCCAGAAGCACAAAAATGTACCAAGACCTCAAAACAAAGTTTTGGTGGCCCAGTATGAGGAGAGAAATTGCAGAATTTGTGGCACTTTGTGATGTATGACAGCGAGTCAAAGCAGAACACCAATGGCCTGCCGGACTTTTACAGCCGCTCAGATTCCTAGAGTGGAAGTGGGAAGAGATCGGAATGGACTTCATCACTGGTTTGCCCCGCACCTCTTCAGGATATGACTCAGTCTGGGTGATCATTGATCGACTCACCAAGGTTGCTCATTTCATTCCCGTGCATATAACATATTCGGGTAAAAGATTGGCAGAACTTTATATGGCTCGCATAATGTGTCTACACGGGGTACCCAAGAGGATTGTATCCGATCATGGTAGCCAGTTCACTTCCAAGTTTTGGCAGAAGTTATAGGCAGAACTAGGAACTCGACTAAACTTCAGCACAGCTTATCATCCACAATCCGATGGTCAGACTGAAAGAGTCAATTAGATATTGGAGGATATGCTAAGGGCTTATGCCTTGGACTTCGGAGGGACATGAGATAAGAGCCTACCCTATGCCGAGTTCTCGTACAACAACAGCTACCAAGCCAGCTTGTAGATGGCACCGTTCAAAGCTCTGTATGGCAGGAAGTGTTGTACACCCCTTTTCTGGGATCAGATGGGTGAACGCCAGGTATTCGGAACTGACGCACTCAAAGAGGCAGAAGAGAAAGTGGCCATAATACGGGAGTGCTTAAAGACAGCTCAATCCCGACAGAAGAGTTATGCCGACAACCGACGCAGAGATCTAAGCTTCGAGGAAGGAGATTATGTGCATCTTCGTGTCACACCACTCCGAGGGGTACACAAGTTTCAAACCAAGGGGAAGCTAGCACCCCGTTTCGTGGGACCCTACCAAGTACTAGCCCGTAAAGGCGAAGTGGCATATCAGTTGAGTCTCCCATCAAGATGCCTGTGGAATGGGTGCCCCGCTTGGCTAGTTGTTAATAGGCTTCCTTTCCCTTTACCGCTGCATTTATGTAATATAATTTTATTCTGTTTGTAAGATACACTCTGTATGGCAACTTGGAATTGTGTACCCTGGCTTTCCTGGACAGGGATTTAATGCACATGGATGTTCAGAATTTCGGTGGTGAATTTCTGGGTGTTACAAGTAGACCAAGATATCATCGATAAATACCACGACGAATTTGTCTAGGAATTCCATGAATACCTTATTCATCAAATTCATAAAGTAGGCCAGGGCATTGGTCAATCCGAAGGACATGACCAGAAACTCATACATGTCGTGTCGGGTAGAGAAGGCGGTCTTGGGCACATCTTCTGGTCGTATTTTTGGTTGGTGGTACCCTGAGCGCAGGTCTATTTTTGAGAATACGCATGCTCCCTGGAGCTGATCGAAAAGATCATCAATCCTTGGGAGGGGGTATTTGTTTTTGATAGTGACCTCGTTTAAAGCACGATAGTCGACGCACATTCGTTGGCTACCGTCCTTGTTCTTAACGAAGAGCACCGAGGCTCCCCACGGGGACAATCTAGGCTGAACAAATCCTTTGGATTGGAGGTCTCGGATCTGCTCTTTTAGTTCTTCTAGTTCATTGGTTGGCATCCTATAGGACCTTTTTGATATGGGTGACATACCAGGGATCAAGTCAATGACAAATTCTATGTCCCTATCGGGCGGCATGCCCCGGGAGCTCTTCTGGGAATACATCCGGGTATTCCTGTACTACCGGGGTTTCTTCTAGGAGCTGATTGAGTTGATTGCTCCTCGAGCTATCGCCTACTTGCCTGGGTAGTCCTACTTTAATCCTGATCTGCCGTTGATCCAAATGATTTAAGACTAACTCCCTTCAGGCATAGTCAATTATTCCTTGGTCGCTTCAACCAATCCATCCCCAGAATGACATCTATGTGCTGGGAGGGAAGGATCACAAGATTGGTGGGAAAACGACCCCTTGTAGGAGAAGCGGGACTTTTTCACAAACACTAGACACGTGAAGGTCTCCCCCAGGAGAGTGTATGATCATGGGTTTTGGTAAATCAGTGATTTCCAAATGATGCTTCCTAAGGGCTTTTGGTGATATAAATGAGTGTGATGCTCCAGAATCAAAAAGCGCGAGCGTAGGAATGGCGTGGATAGAAAACATACCAATCAGGACGCCCTGGTCGTCCTGTGCTTCTTCCATGTGGATGTGGTTCACACAGCCCCTTGCAATGGAAGTCATGGTCCTCATCTTCACTGCGGTCTGCTGAGTTATATGGGGCGTGGTCAGTGTGGTCGCATTCCTAGCTAGTCTCGCCCCGGTCAGAAATCATCTTGGTGCAGCCTGACGTTGGGGGCATTCCCTGATGAAATGGCCCCTTTCTCCACACTGGTAGCAATTAAGGTTATTTGGCCCCGGTGTGGGGATAGTGGGAGCTGGTGTGTGGAACCCTGGGGTTTGGGGACGAGCTGCCATGTGGCAGGTGTTGGATTGATGGGATGAGGGCGGGGTGGTGTGAGATACACTGGCCTCTAGCTCTGTTGAGTAACATTCCTGAACCGTTGTCTGCCGGGTTGTCTGCTCTGGAAGACGGCCGCTTTACGCTTCCTGTTTGCTTCCACCTTCCTGTTGTCCTGCTCAGACCTCAGTGCCTTGTTTACCATGCTCTGGAAGCTAGCGTGGTCTTGGATAATCAGGGGTCCACGCAGGGTGTCATTCAGCCCTCCAAGAAACATGTCAATCTTTTCCCCTTCATCGGGGATATCTGAGGGAGCATATCGAGCCAGCTGGGTGAACTTGTTGAGGTAGCCCTACATGCTTAGGTGATCTTGCCTGAGGGTCCTGAACTCATCTCTTTTCATTTTCATAATGGCTGATGGGACAAAATTCTCACGGAATGTTGTCGTGAATTCCGCTCAATCGGGTTCTTCTGCCCCATCTTCCTGGGAGGCTTGGTAAGCTTCCCACCAGTCGCTGGTTAGGCCATCCAGTTGACTGGTGGCAAGGTGAACCTTGTCTTCATCCCTGGGCCGGATGAGTTCTAGTTTCTTCTCAATCATGCAAAGCCAGTCCTCTACTTCAAGTGGTTCTTGTGCTTCGGTGAACACTGGCGGTTTTGTCCTCATGAACTCGCCATAGCTGGACAGGCCACGATTTGCCTGAGCGTCCTATCTTGCCGGCACGGCCCGCCTACCCTGGGTGGCCTGGCTACCTGACACGTAAAGGTCGGCCAAGGTTTGCATAAGCTGATTTTGTGTGGCAAGGAGTTGGGCTATAGAAGGGTCGGTTGGGGGTGGAGGAGGGGTTGGCTCATCTGCGCGTGCAGTTCCAGATCCTGATGCCCAGGTGTTCACCATTTGGAAAAAGAGAGAAACTTGATGATTGGGGGGCGGGGGTAAGGTATTTCACCTATCTACTTGTTTGGTTGTTTTTAGTAATGTTCACAAACCATGTTCTTAGCACCCACAAGCAAGAGGATCTAATAATAATAGATAAAGGTTGTACTAGCACACAGCCTACATACAGACTAGCCTTTCTACTGCTCACCACTCGCAGTAGAAGGGTATCACACATACACCAATACATAAGCATGGATGATGAGACTACCCCAACTACTTATAGCACGTAGTTTGAGGTGATACACCCACAACTAAGTCTGGCTGATGCATACCTAAGGGGAGTGAGTCGGTAGGGCCCGCTGTCCAAAGGGCCGCCAAGGCAGTGCCACGACTAAGGACGCCCTATAGTCCTAGTCTACTCACTCAGCACACCATCGCTAGCTGGAGAAGCTGGTGCGGTGAGTAGGAAGTAGAGCTCCTTGGTCCTGCGAGGAGAACGGCTGCGGTTGCGGCTGGTGTCTAAGTCCAAGCCGGAGCTGGACCTAGAGCTGTCAGAAAGGTAGTCCCGGCGGGCACGGCCACGTCCGCGGCCATGTCCATGGCCACGTCCATAGGCCGGTGCCCCCTGGTAGTACGTCAGTGGTGAAGGGAGGATGGATGGAGGGAGGATAGGTGGTGCCACTGGAACGGCCGGCTCAGTGTCGACACATGCGGCTCCACCTCCTGTGGCTCCTCTAAAGACTTGGAGGAGATGCAGACTGGGGTGGTGGTAGTCTCCAGGTGGGCAGCCACAACGGCGAGCCCCTCCAGTGCAGGGGCACGGGAGGAACTAGCCGTCTCCCACATGGAGGAAGTTGGAACGGAGTCAGGGCCTGCAACTGGTGCTAAAGTCTGAGGGGGAGCTGCCACCGTGTGGGCGATCACTGCTGGGGTAGCCCCCTCAGCCAGGTGTGGGGGTGAACTGGTCCCCAGCCGAGGAGCTGTGACTATCCCAAAAAGGAACAAGGACAACCCTGACGCAGACGCCGGTACAGGTGTGGGGCGTAGTACTGGTGGGGTCATCATGGGCGAAGCTACAGGCACCCCACCTAGCGCCCTGAAGGCGTGCAGGTAGACCGCACGTGGAGTCTCAGTGAAGACTGGCAGAGTACATACAAAGGAAGTACCGTCCCGAGGAAGGAACGGCATACGCCTGGTGAAGACATTGCCGCCCCTAAAGAGGAATGGCGGCTGTGGCCTCGGAATCGGTGTAGCTGTCAGGGAAATTGTCGAAGTGGAGCCGATCTCAATGACCGGTGCCACCTCCGAGGTGGCGAACACTGGTGCAAAGCCACGGGTCGGCTAAGCTAGAGGCTACGAAGGATGAGCGGCGTGGTACCCAGCTAGGAACGGGTACAGGGGCGCCGGTGTTAGAGTACCCACCGGTGCCGCACCTAGGGTGAAAGCTAGTGTAGAGCCTGGGGCGACCGGTCGATCCGTTGGGGTAGAAGCCGGTGCGGGTGGCTGCACGGTCAGTGGAGCCAGAGCCCAGATGAGCAGCTGTGAAACCATCGGTGGGAAGAAAGCAGAAGTAGTTGTCGGTGCAGAGGTCAGTGCCACCGGCGGTGTGGTGGGTGACGAAGTCTGTGCTATAGTCTAGGCTGCGGTGCAGCGTCCCTGACGTGCCTCCGTGAGCCGAAGCTCCAGGTCCCTGATGCACTCACCTCGGTGGACGTAGTGTGCGCGGAGGGACTCGTAGCGTCCCTCGAGCTCCTCCGGAGCTAAGCGGGTGTGGTAGAGGTGGCCTCGCACTACATCAGACTCCATCAGCGACTCCCCGTACCAAACAGCCAGGAAGTAGCATTGATCTCGAATGCGACACAGGTACATGTCGCGGCCGTGGCGGTAGTCCATCTGAGTCGAAAAATTTTCCATGAGAGTGAATATAGAGCGACCTTATGGAGAAGAGGAATAAAACACAACCTAGAAGTCAGTTTTAGGCTTAGTATAGGTTTTCCTAAGTCCATGTAGTAATAGCGGGTTCCTTAAGGCTCAACGCTACGGGTCTAGGGGAACGGCGCCATTGGTCAAGTCCTACAGTTGAAGCAGCTCTGATACCAGCTCTGTCGGCCCCTGGCTTTTAAGACCAGGAACCACTCATGCTTTGTGTGCCAAATCCCTAGATCCATAGTTTGGAGCATTTATAACACAACTGATATCACTGCATTCAATGGAATGGAGTCTTACACTCACTTAGTGATTACAAAAGGGGAGTACCCGTGTAGGGCCCCGAGGAAACATAATCATCCAACTTGGGGTAAGCTAGCAAAAGACAAAGTACGACAGCGGAAACTTAAGTGGCGGCGGCCCTGTGTTAGTTCACAGGCACTTGACTAGCGACTTGCATCCTATGGCGCCTCCTTTGGTTCCTCGTCCTCCTGATAGATCTCAGACGGTTTGCCCCCAGCATCTATGTGTTAAAAATGGGATTGAGCAACGGTGAGTACATAGAGTACTCGCAAGCCACCACTACAATATGATTTAATGCACCTGGGATTCAAGGGAGACCGAGGTGATTTGCACAAAGCCAATTTTCGCAATTCATTTCACAAGCCTATGAACTAGCCATTTTATCAAACCACGGTGTTAAGATTGAAGTTGTTTAACTCACTAGGAGGCTGGGTCCACCTTGCCAATCCTCACTTGGTTCGGTTTACCCCCGTGCCTGATTGATCATCCATGTCCCAACCATGTTACCATATTCCAAACAAGTTCCCATTTCCATCCATCCCTTGCCTAGCCGAGTTTTAGGAAAAATTTAGAGTCTAGTCACAACTAGTACAAATCTCGATGCTCCTTTAACCGCAAGCATGGCTATTCGAATAGTTTGGTTTTACTCACACTGCAGTAGTTGTACGCAACCCGTGATTCCGCCCACCACATGAGCCTAGCCCCAACACATGAGGCCTCTCATGGCCTGGTCTTTCAGTTCCCCTCGTGTTGCGGCACCCGCTTCAAGGACTGTGAGCCCTCATGTACCCTTAGCACCCAACGCCTCGAGCTGGTGATGAGAGGAATCCTGGAACCCAAGGAATGTAGGAAGTACGCTATATATACACACACATACTCAGGGTGTGTTTTAGATTTAGATGTCAAGAATTTCCCAATAATTCAACCATTCATAACATCATTCCCTTCGCGTGCAGAACCAACCATGACTAGGGTGCCACCCCACTTGGGTTACCTAATCCTCCAGGTTTATACCCGTATGAGAGATGCGATAGTACTCGGTTCGTTTCCTGCCTGTTTTCTTGACTCAGTCCTTAACTGACTAGGGTCAGTTCTAGCCTTTCCCAGAACCACCCAAATCATTCCATGCCGCCCCAGTCAAAATGGTTTTGGCTGTTTAGTTTTTGGTTTTCGCACCTTGTGTGACTGTGTGACTCGTGAGTGGCATCTCATATCTCCACTCGCATAAAATGACGACCTCTCTCTACCTAGAACGATCGTTCCCATCCAGATGTTAATTATAAAAGTACGGAATTTCTAATAAGCAACACTAAGCCTTGTCAATACTTGACTTGCGTAGGTAAAATAATATACGACATTAGTATTTTGGGGTGGGGTCCACTGGTCAGAGGCTAAGGCCCTTGGCTTTCGTCTTCCTTGCACCGGGCGCGAGGCCGAGTACCCGACGCGTGGTGCCGAGAGCCGTGGAGGCTCAGCGGGGTCCCAAACGGGGCCGTCGGCCCTCAGGGTCTTGGTTCTCGCCGGGGCGAGGTCTAGGGCCTCGATTGCCCACAAAAGGGTGGGGGTCCGATCCGAGAAGAGCTGCTGTCTATGGTGCGCGAGGCCGGACGGGCATGGCACAGTAGTCCCGGTGGCGAGGCGGCGTAATCAAGGGCGATTCCACCGTCGGAGAAGCTAAGAGGAGAGAGGGAGTAGCTGGTGAGGTAGCTCACCGTGTGATATCTGGGTCGCGGCACAATCCGAGTTGCGCCCAAGGTAGTGGCAAAGCAGGGCACGACGGCGAGGTGTGGTCCGAGCGAGGCGACGGTGAGCTTGCTGTTCGTCCGAGTGGTGGCGATGGATTCGTTTGCTCCTGGTCCTAGCGGTCATCTCCTCCCTTGCACAGCAGCGGTCGTTCCGTCGTTGGGCTTGGGTAGGACAGTGGGGTGGAGGCGCGGGTGGCAGTGGTCCGTCCCGAGCTCGGAGCGGCAAGCTCCACTTGGGCGGGCGATGCGGGATTGTGGTGAGGGAGCCCGGGGGCCGAGGTGGGGTGATGTTCTGAGGCGAAATTGAGCGATGCAATAGCTTGGGACTTTATAAGCTTGGGCGGCAGAGTCGTTAGGCACAGCGGTGAATGCAGGACAAGCTGGCAGGGCGAGGATGGGTTGCTGGTGTTTGGCAGGCGGCTCGTGAGGGGGGAGGTAGTTGACAATCCCCCGGTCCATCCCGGGTCCTCATGGCGCGGCTTGCTTCGGACCGCCAGTCCATCCAGTGAGGCGGGAGGGGCGAATGGCGGGGCGATGGGGGGCATTGGCACAGGCTCGGCGTGCTCGTCTGCCTTATTGGGGCGGCGCGCATGGGGCCTGGAGGGATGGGGGGGGGGACGCGACGAGGCCGAGGCATGGGCGACCTCAATGGCTAGAGCTCGGTACGGGCGGCGGGTAGGCTAGGCACAAGCGGAGGGCATTTTGGGCCAGTCGGGTTCCGTCGCCATAACGGCCGATGGCGACCAAGGAAGGGGCGCGGAGGCCATGGTCGTCGTGTGGGTAGTGGCGGGACATCATGTGCCGATGAAACGGGGCAGGCAGGAGGGTAGCGGCATGGGCGGTGGTGATGTCCAATCCCCTCAGGGCGAGCCTACCCAACGGCACGACGCGGCTAGGTCCGGGGGGGGGGGGAGGGGGACGCAGACGACCGCGTGGCTAGTCCCGTGAGGGCGCTTGTCGGAATAGGCAGAGACTGATGGGTGGGGCCCACATAAGTGGTTATCGGGCGAGCCAGCGGACAGCGGCGGTGGGCTGCTTCATGCCAGTTGGGCCGCGGCCCGTTGCTGCAGCTGTTGATGTGGGCTAGGGAAAAGAGAGGAGAAGAGAGAGAGAGGGGGGTAGCTAGCCCGGGGGGAATTGGGCCCAAGACCGAGGTGGTTTACCTTAAATCTTTTTCCTCTAAAGAAATAGCCTTAGGAGGAAAAATCCTATCTATTTGTACCAATTGTTTTTAGTATTTGCTCTAGGTTTGGTATTTAAGCAAGATACTTTTGGCACTGTCAAAAATAATAAGATAAATTCAAGAAGAACCAATATGATTAGCTTTTTCGCAAAAAATTTTGTTGGTTCTGATTTTTCGTTTTCGATTTTTATTCTATATTTTTCAGGATGTTACAGAGGTGCCCATGGGTGTTATATATTGACTCGCCCCATAGTTCTATGTATTTATTTGATTGCGAAGAGACACTATGTCAACAGTAAAATGAGTCTTGTGTCACAGTGAAATACAATAAATATTTGTAACATACATATTATCTAGACGATTGATTCTTGATTGGACGGATGCATGTGTTCTCTAAAAATGTATGGTACTGTTCATTGTAAGGTGGTGAGGATCTCAATCCATCCATGCTTTAGACTCACTGGTACAATAGTGAGTGGCTAGCTATATTCGGGTATCTCCAATCGAACCATCCATCAAATTGTGGGACCCATGGGGTATGCATTGATTGCGCGAATATACCTGCAGTGTGAAAATCCAATAGTGGGACCCAACAGAAAAATAGAAATTGAGCCTACTGCGCCCTCCGTTCGTTCACCTTCGGACCCCTTTCTCTCTCCCTGACGAACACCATAGTAACACTACTGGCTCCCCCGCTGACATTGCTAATCTCTCCGATGTGATTCATATTGTTTTCCCCCTTGGATTGACCCACTCTCCACCTTCAGTTTTCTCTGACGGTGGCTCGATCATAGGCCCTCATGATCCGGTGGCGGTGGCAGCCATGGGAGGGGATGGTAAGGCTCGATCCTAAAGGAGCAGCTCCTCTTCCCGTCAGCGAAAAGGAACAAATCAATCATGACAGGCGACGATGGCATCAGGTCTTTCCATTCTGGCCATGGCGGCAAGAGGCGGTGTCTGTCCTTCTTGATCCAGTGGTGGCGGTGGCCATGGGAGGGGTTGGCAAGGCTCACTCTGGTTTTGGCGAGGCTGCGTGCGAACGGGCTTCTGTTTGCGGCTTCTTTCTCATTTTTTCGTTAGCACGATTCCTCAACCGCGAGACGGCGTGTTTTGTGCAAGAAGTTTTTTAAAAAAATCAAATAAATTCTTTTTCAAGTTTGTAATGGTTAATTCTCAATTAATCATATACTAATTATTTCTCTCGTTTTACGTGCCAATAATAATCTTCGGGAGCACTCCCGAACGCAGGTGATAATCGCAGGCTCCTCTCCTGATTGCCATCCCTATTTCCAAAACAATTTTTTATTCCTTTGGACAAAGGAGTATTCATGTTTGATTAGAGTGCTCCAATTACTAGTATAGAAAGTGCAATCCCTGCCAACTCATCACTGTCGGTTTGGCTTGAGCCCATAGGGATTCTCAATTGCTACTGGTTGGTGGGGGTTGGGCGTATTTTCCCGCCAAATCTGCCATGAACAGGCAGTGAAATTGGTGAGCTCATATATATAGAGAATGACTGCCGAACCAAGCCACCAAAAAAACCAAGTCCTCTCCTCTCCCTCGGTACCTCCGTTCGCTCCTCTCCTCTACCTCACCAGCCTCTCTCTGTTGGCGTCGCACCGCGCCCGTGCCTGTGCCTGCCTCGGGACTTGGCGCCGCACCGCGCCCGCGCCCGCGCTCCTGCGCCCTGTGCCCGGGCCCTTACCCGGGACCTCGTCCGGGCACGCGTCCGTGCCCGGGCCCTCGGGAGCTCCGGCCGGACACTCCGGCTGGGAGCAAATAGACTCACACTCAACTGGCCCAGAAATCAAGCACGAACGTAAGGAGTTTTTGCCAGGCGACGAACGTCTCTGTTTCTCTATTAGACTTGAAACCGGCTCTCCGCACTCTTACAGACACGAGTTACATGACTCTTTATAGGCCTTGGAGACGCAGTGGCCAAGCAACCTATGCCGGAGATCTTCTCGCGCACGAACACACGTACTCCTGGCTCCCCGGTTTTCTCTCTTATCCTGAACCACCTGCTCATCCACCAGCCGGCCTCTCGCCATGCACTCATGCAGATTGCAAGCCACACCTCCACGACTCCTAATCTAATGCATGTAATTAACTCGGAGACCTCTTCGCGCTGCAACACATGCAGCTGCCCTCAACGCACACGACGCCCGCGACGGATGCGGCCTGACCACACACGCACATGTTCTGCCTCGGCCCGCACCAAAGGTCAGAATTATTCCAACACTCTCCCCCTTCCCTCTACGCTGGCCGCCGCTGCATACTTGCCTCTTCCCTTGCCGACGACGGCTGGATGCGGCGGCGACTGATAGCGGGATGCGGCTACTGCTGACAGACCCGGTGGTGTGGCACCATATTCGGCGGCCCCCAAGCTCAGGGTCGTTGGACCTATCCCTGTGCCGCCTCGTCCGGCATGCAACAACTGTGGCTCAGGAGCAAAAGAAAGGGAGGGAGGCTAGGGAGCTCAAGTGCGATAACAACAGCTGCGGCACAGCGGACCCTGCAGCGAGCTCAGCATCCCCCAGATCCAACGCGAGGTGCTATGTGAGCTGCGTGGGCAACCGTTTGCTCCCACGCGGTGAGAAGGGCATCGACGAGGTCAACCACCATCGCTACCCTGCTCTTCTACTCTTTGCTTCTCTAAGTCTTCTCTCTTCTCTCGTAGATCCGGGAGGCCTTGGTTGCTGGCTAGGATGTTTGTTGCTCTGTAAATTATTTGTTGAATCTGTTGATGAATGGAATCAGTCCAATGTATATATGCAAGCATGATTGATCTGTATTGATGATTTTGTAACTGATATATTGCTTTGCAAATCAAATTGCATTTTATTTTTTTAGGCTCAAAATGGTTATCACTGTTGGTTCAACTCTTGAGCCGGTAGTGATACTCCAAATCACTGCTGCTTCATCCACCTACAATGATCGTCCCCTTCCATCCCTGCCATATGCGGCCTATCGGTTCGAAAACCCGCAGGAATGTTTGTTACAAATTGGCAGGGAAGCCCTTTTCTGTACTAGTGAATGCTTAAATCAAACCAAATGCACTTCTCGTTTCTCACTTGGTTTGGTTTAAGAGCACACTGGAGATGGCCTTACAATCACCAGACACCAATACATAAATGCCATTCACTACCGGTTATCGAACCAGCAGTAGGCAATCGACGGTGATAGTTGGCTCTCAACCAGCAGTTGCCTATTATATCTATTGTGGGAAACAAAAATAGAAAACTAAAAGGGAAAATAAGAGTAGGGCTCGATTGTCACAGCAGCCATCATAATCCCCACTGAGCCGCTACGTCCTCTTCCTCAAGCCGCATCCATCATCAATCTCCCTCCAGTCGTGGTAATCGTCGAGCTCCCTCAAGTTACAACTGTTGTCGTCATGAAGCCGCGGCACCCCCACCCCAACTATTGTCATGGCTGACCCTCGCTTGTCATTGTCGCAGACATTATCGCCACCCTCCCACTCGCTCCTCCTATGGAGGAGAGGGAGAGGAAGATGGTGGCCAGATGCAGAGGGAGAGGGGGGTGGTGGCCATCAAAACTTGCTGTGTAGTTGATGCCATCTGAAATTTGTATATTATGTCTGATCTATTATACTAATTATTACCTCGTATACTAGTCATATGAATAATTAGCTCATGTACTGGTTATATGAAATCATGAAACCTTGGTGGTAGTTGATGCTTGAACTATATTGGGCAATTTTGAACATGGTACTTTGTTGTGTTATAACTAGTATATGTTCTATAATTAATATTATGTTTTTATATTTATTGTCACTGGCAAATTGGTTGTGAAATACCATGTGGTGATACTAGATACGGTAAAGCTATGCAGGAAGCAAGCTTCAAATGTTTTGCATATTAATTGTAAAACAGTGATTGTGTTTATGCGTACATTGATTATGATGTAGTAGCTAGTTTGCATATTTGTTCATGCTCGAGCAATTCGTTTGAAAAATTTGTACGAATTTTGAGTACTTAGTAGAATCACCTAACGCTAGCCAAAACTTTAGACGTAGCCAAATATAATTATGGCTGCACTACTAATTGAGGGATGTAATCTCACCATTAGAAAAGAGACTTATCCAACCAAAACTTCATGTACCATGCCATAGGCATCCTGTAGGGTTCTTTATACTAGTAGCAACCAAACAGGCAAACATAGTAGTTTACCAACCAGTATATCCAACCAAATAATTAAGCCATTTGTATCTTTCTGTTCTGAATCATCCCATTCTTCTTGAGCAATCACATCCTATGCATATCCACATACATTCCTCCAAGCACAATCTTGGTGAATCATATTCTTTCTTTCTTATATAGTTGTAACCCACTAAGCATTTACTCCTATAAAAACACATGTGTACACTACGCCGGACCAGGTCATCTGTGACGGGTCGCAACCATTATCTCTGACGGGTAAACTCCTGGTCTGAGATGAGTGGTCAGTGATGAGTAACCTCATCTGTGACGGGGCAGGGCCCGTCAGCGGTCAATCTATCTTTGACGGGTGGGAAACAAGACCCGTCAGAGATAACTTGTCATCTATGACGGGTCGTTAATTATACCCGTCACAGATATCAAGGTCATCTGTGACGGGTAAATATTTTAACCCGTTACAGATGACTATGTTATCTGTTACGGGTATGGATTTTTACCCGTCAGAGATCGCTAGCCATCTTTGTCGGGTGGTAGTTGTAACCCGTCGCAGATGGTGTCACCTGTGACGGGTGTTAGTGTTAACCCGTCAGTGAAGATATGGAACATTAAAAAAAATATTTTTTTTGTGCTGGCTAGCCTCAGGAAAATGCTAGCCATGCCCTCTGAAAAAGCAACACATGCAGTTACAGAATTCCCAGAACAGAGAAGCATTGCATACAAACACACATACACCTCACATCCAACACAAGATTTTCATCACTTACATATATGCACTACATTCAGATAGCAAAACTGAGAACTATCATATATAGCCGAAAATAATTAATCGTATCAATGGCATATATTGAACAAGCTAGAAAATTGAAATGCTTAAAATTGAATGTTGCAACAAATGAAAGAATGAATACTATCGTGTTAAGTACAATGCTATGCGTAATGAAACGTGCCATTTTTGGCGATGATGTCGATGAGTAGGAAGGCAGCGATGCGTCCTCTAATTCTTGCAAGGTCTATTGGCGCATATGTCCATGTATTATTCTGCAAGGGAAGACTGTAGTTAGTATGTTAAAAAAAATATTGACAAATGCAATAATGCACAAGATGTGCCTTTGGAGCACAAACCTCAGGATCCAAGTCGGTCACTTGTCTTGTCAAGGTTGTCATGTTGTGGCACACGTGGAAACCACATGTGTCACCCGTCTGTTGTGCGCATGGGAGATTATAGTGATGATAGAGGGAGTCGGTGTTATCCTTGTGCTTTCCTCCTTTGTTCACATAAGTTTGCCACGCGGCGTCTAATGCGGAGGAAAGTTCACTGAAGTTGTAGTTTCCATTCCTGTTGGAGTTAACATAGTACACCTTACTCCAATGTGGTACTATCACCACTAGGATCCAATGGCGTCTACAAGATGTGTGTGTAGGCATTAGTTGGACGGAGGCATATTTTGTAAGATATTGCTAAAGGAAAGTAATAAAGAGTATAGAACCATTACTGTTGATTGTGCGCTAATAGTATGAAATCTTTGTCCTGGTGGCTCCATAGGCAATTCGTGATGTATTGAATGACGTCCGATAGATTGTTTTTGAGCAGGTCTCATTGATCAGTGATGGATCAAGGAAACCTACCGCCAACCCGCCCTCTTTGCCTCCATCCAACACAACCTGTAAGAAGCATAACTTTGGTTACGATTGACTAGACACGAGTATTTGCTCAAAATCTTAGAGTTGTGTGCACTTACAAGGAAAAGCACTTCAGAAGGCTTGTGTCCACCGCCCGTAGCCTAAAAAGATCAAAAAGATCTTCGAATCCAACAACAATTAGCGTGTCTGGGGAGAGGAACGGCTCGTGCCCGTGACGGCCAATGATGTCCGTCTCCTTGTCTTTTATGTCTGCATTGGCCTTCTTCATGTAATATTTATGTAGTTCCTTGCAGGCTACCCCCATATCATCTAACAAGTTGACCTCAACCAGGGGCGAGCCTAGCACGAACTTAGTGACTTGTACTGTCTTTGAGGCCGTCTTTTTTGCCTTCCCCTTTGCCTTCCTCGTTGTTGCTTCGTGGGTTCTTTTACTGGGGAGCCATCAGACTTGGGGTGAACCTTGACTGGAGAGATGTCAGCCGTTATGTCTTGCAAATCCATAAATGCATTGCCAATATCCATCGGTTCCGTAAATGCAGGTCCACGAGGACCCTGTAGCGCCAGAAAAGCAGGACGAGGTGAAGGAGCTAGTACGGCTGGCCGAGCTACACGCGGTGTCATCTTGATGACTATATCTGACTTTGGCCATTGTATAAATGTGTTCCGTGCATTCCACAAAGTCAGAATTTCATCGGTGGGTGGGATTGGAAGCTGCCAGTTGGCCCAATTTTCCTTGACTATGTCCACCTGCACCTTCGCATATCCAGCCATCAAGTCTGCGCCGTGCACCTTCTGTGCTATACTTGGTTTGTACACTACACCCTCGGCTGCATCGGAGCAAAAGGTTGGAGTCACCCTAACCTGTATAATACAGTTGGCGATATCCTGTATTTGAAAACACATTGAAATTAGTGCAAACATAATTTCAATGTTTTGAGTTCAACTACTTTTGCCGCTATTATATTGTCGCTTACCTCCGTCATGTTGTCGACTGCGGATGGGATTGGGTTAGGAACATCACCCAACTCTGCCGATGCACAGCTGCTCCGATGCTGCGTTGGGCTAGCATCCAGTTGAGCTAAATGTGCTGACTGGGGATCTGTGTGGAAGGCAGACTGTGCGAAGAATTCGCGCTTTAGTCGTTGTACCTCGGTCCGCAGTTTGGCCTCGAACTGCTCACTCAATAGCATAGTCAACTGCGTAGTCAACTCTTCCTTGACCTCCTCCTTGACGGCCTCCTTTAGGCGGGAGTCCTTCTCTTGTTTGGACATCCGGCGTTTCTTATATTGCGAACTGTATTGTGGCAACCCCTCCTTCCACCCTACAGTCGCACCTAGCCCTCTTGTCCGGCCCGAA
Source organism: Oryza meyeriana var. granulata (assembly GCA_003991445.1). NCBI lineage: Eukaryota > Viridiplantae > Streptophyta > Magnoliopsida > Poales > Poaceae > Oryza > Oryza meyeriana. The sequence goes on from RYFJ01002346.1 coordinate 347,778, forward strand.
TGTTCTGGGTTTCCGAGGGCCTTAGTGAGGATGTCGTCCTCCCGCCTAGGCGGCGCTGACTCTACCTCGCTTTGGGAGGATTGTTCAGCAATCAATGTCATCTACATAATTAGAGCGAAATGGTTAACAACATTTCAAACGAGGTAGTAACAAAGAAGTAAATGAAGTTGGAGATAGAAAAACTCACGAGGTGCTGATAGACCGTTGCATCAGCTTCATTAGGGAAAGACACGGTGCCATCTGGGTTGGACTTGCCCCGTGCTCTAGCCCAATTCCTTGCTCGCACGTCCGTAATGTCAGCAAATGGAGGAGGGACATTTGCCGCTCTTGCAGCTTCATCCTCTCGAGCCCATACGGCTTCCTTCCCTACGTAGCCACCTGTGCCGAGACGGTGCGGGTGCTCGTTCCGAGCCTGGAGTCGCCGATGTTTCTCGCTGATGCTTACGAATTCTTCCGAGGTCTTCATTGCCACAAACCGTTCCCACACATCTTCTGTTATCTGTGGGAACTCGTCATATGGGTTTTTTGTTCGGGGAGGAGGATATACTCGTTGACGAGCTTGGACTTGAAGTTCTTCCACGCGTGACCCATCTTCTGGACTGCTCGTCTCTTTAGTCTTCCCTCGGCTTCTGCAGGGAAGTCGAACTTCTCCTTCAGCATCTCCCACGCATACTCCTTCTCCACCTCGGGGACAGAAGCCATGTCTTTTGGAGGATCCCTATGTTCTTTCGGGCGATCACGCCACAAGTGTTCGCGAACTTTTGCGACCACAGTTCTTGGAGCGACAGGTCGGCCCTCATCATCGACCTCCGTGATCGTCAACTTGGTGTCCGGCAGTCTATTCGCCGACCTACGGGTTCGACCAATTACGCCTCCTCTTGAACCGGCCGACATCGATGCGTCTGGACGATCCGACATTTCTAGCTTGATGGCAATGTGTCAAGTAAATACGAACAAGAAATACTCTACAATTCTTATGAGAAGTGTATGGTTTGGACTGCTCGCAATTTGAGAAAATCTAGAAAAACACCACAGGCAAAAGACAGCGATCCTGCTATAACAAACAGGTTTTTCCGCGAGGTACCTCTTGGCCGGGGAAGGTGAAGGTGCTTGAGGAGGAGGCGGTGCCGGTGCTCGGGGAGGCAATGCGGTGCTCGGGGAGGCGGCGCCGGTGCTCGGGGAGGCCGCGCCGTGTGCTCGGGGAGGCAATGCGAGGAGGCGGCGCCGGTGCTCGGGGAGGCAATGCGGTGCTCGGGGAGGAGGCGGCGCCGGTGCTCGGGGAGCCGGGGAGGCAATGCGAGGAGGCGGCGCCGGTGCTCGGGGAGGCAATGCGGTGCTCGGGGAGGAGGCGGCGCCGGTGCTCGGGGAGCCGGGGAGGCAATGCGAGGAGGCGGCGCCGGTGCTCGGGGAGGCAATGCGGTGCTCGGGGAGGAGGCGGCGGCGCAGATCGTCCGGAGGCGGCGGCGCAAGTCGTCGGGGAGGGCGGCGCTAGGGTTCCTGCTCGAAGGCGCGCTAGGGTTCCTGCTTGAAGGCAAAACGTACTTTCAGTTTGGTTTGAGGGGCGGGAGGGGCCAAGTCCCGTGCATATATATGCCCAGGTACTTACCTGTGACGGGCACACTATCAGCGCCCGTCACAGATAGCATTATAGGTGCCGGTTAACCGGCACCTATAATGCTATCTGTGACGGGCGCTGATTGTGTGCCCGTCACAGGTAAGTCCACGGGACTTAGCCCCTTCCTCCCCTCAACCAAACTGAAAGTTTCGGCACCACATAAACAGACAAGAAATAATTTTTCTACTTCATTCAAAAAATAGTACAATTGTGCATGGAGATTGAGTAAGTACATTAAAGTTGTCATACAAGAAGAGGATTAATTCTTAGTACCACAGAAAGGCCAGATGCATTAGGTTTTAGTTACATATACGTGCCTTCTTGATGATCTGCGCGCGTATACACAGTCGCACCTTGTGATTGCTCTTGCTCTAATGGTGCTTCTTGCCATAGGCTGTGGACGTAATGGTTGTAGTCGTCCTCGTCAACAACGTTGTCAACCCCGACAATTCTTCGTTTGCCTTCACGAACAACATGCAACTTCTTATTTGTCGGGTCTTTGACATAGAATACTTGCACAACTTGCTTTGCGAGGACAAACGGCTCATCGGCATATGCGGTCTTTTCTAGGTTCACAAGTATGAAACCCTCCTTATCAACTTTAACGGCACGAAGGTCGACCCAATGACACCGAAACAACGCACTTTGAATTTGACATAATTCATCTCCCAAATTGCATCTACACGGCCGTAGTATGTATCAGTCTGCCCGATTTGATCATTCATCGCATCTATGCAAACCCCACTATTCTGACAGTGCTTTTTTCGTCTTGCTTGGTAGTGTAGAAGGTGTACCCGTTGATGTCATATTCCCTGCCAAGTGCGAACATCCCATGATGGACCTTGTGACAACCATATAATGGTTTCACTTGTGGGGTTTGCTGAGTTGGCAATACGATTCTTGAACCATTTGTTGAAACACGACATATGTTGTTTTCTGACCCAACTGTCAGTTTTGTCTCTATTTTCTTGTTTGATCTCTGCTACATGTTCTTGCATGTAAGGAACCACCTCAGTCATATGTTGCAGTACTGTGAAATGCGCTTGATCATATTGGGCACGCAGTAGCGTGATTCTTTTCCTCCCGATGATGCCTACCCCTTCAAGCCTGCCTTCATGGTGAGACCGAGGAACTCCAATTGAACCGGCCTCGACATATAGTCAACGCAAAACTCAATTACCTCTTCTGTTGTATAACCTTCAATGATGCTCCCCTCAGGCCGGGACCGTTCCGTACGTAAGACTTCAAAATTCCCATGTATCTTTCGAACGGGTACATTTGTCTTACGAACGCAGGACCACATGCTTTTGTTTGCTTTACCAAATGCACAGTGACATGTACCATGATATCGAAGAATGTAGGTGGAAAATACATCTCCAGATGACAAAGAGTTTGTACGATGTCTGTATGGAGGGCATCTAGGTCTTCTGGATCGATGATTTTCTGACCAATTGCTTTGAAGAAGGAGCACAACCGCAGTATGGTGTGACGGACTTTGTTGGGCAAAACATTCCTAATTGCAACTGGTAGAAGCTCTGTAATAAGGACATGGCAGTCATGAGACTTCATTCCCACTATTTTTAGGTCGTCCAAAGAAATGAACCTGCTGATCCTCGATGAGTAACCAGAAGGGACTTTAATACCATGCAAACATTCTAACACATCTTTTTTCTCCACCTTGGACAATGTGTAGCAAGCTGGAGGAGGAATATGCGTCCTGATTCCATGAGTCTTGGTTGTAGTTCGGTGCGAATGTTCATATCTGCTAAATCTTGACGTGTATTCAGCCCATCCTTTGTTTTTCCCGAGACGTTAAGCAGTAACCCAACAAGACTCTCACACACATTCTTCTCTACGTGCATCAAATCAATGCAATGGCGGACCTCTAGATGCTCCCAGTATGGTAGTCGCCAGAATACTGATTTCTTCTTCCACATGCCCTTCTCTTTTGGGTTATGAGATTTCTTCTTCTTACCGAAATTATTATGGATCTCCTTCACTAAGTCGTGCACCTGTCGTCCTGTCAAATCCAACGGTGCACTGGCCCTCTCCCTCTTACCATCGAAGTTTTTCTTCATTCTTCTATATGGGTGGTATGGCGGTAGGAATCTTCTATGACCCATGTATACCATCTTGCGTGAGTGCTTCATCCACCTGCTGCGTGTTTCCTCCATACAATCGGAGCAAGCCTTCTTACCTTTCACTGTTTGACCGGACAGATTACCAAGTGCCGGATAGTCATTAATGGTGCAGAACAAGAGTGCGTGAAAACTAAAGTTTTCTTGTCCATATGCATCCCATGTCTGAGATCCGTCAATCCATAAACTTGCCAGGTCATCGACAAGCGGTTCCAAGTACACATCAATGTCGTTACCAGGTTGTTTCGGACCTTGCACTAGCATGCAAAGCATCATGTACTTCCTTTTGAAACACAGCCAAGGGGGAGGTTGTAGTTAACAAGAAGGACTGGCCAGGTGCTATGACGACTGCTCATATCCCCGAAAGGATTCATGCCATCCGTACTCAAACCGAATCTGATGTTTCTTGGGTCTTCCGCAAACTCGGGGAATATCCTGTCGATATTCCTCCATTGCGACGAATCCGCAGGGTGCCTTAGCTTACCATCCGCCTTTCGATCTGTTGCGTGCCAACGAACTAACTCAGCTTCCCTCGGATTGGCAAACATTCGCTTCATGCGGTCGGCAATAGGAAGGTACCACACGACCTTTGCAGGACCACCCCTCTTTGACTTCTTATCTTCGGCAGGGCTGTTAGTTTGGTTGTATCGACATGCATTGCACACAGGGCAAGCATCCAAGGCAGCGTATTCTTTGCTGTACAATATGCAGTCGTTTCGGCATGCGTGGATTCTTCTGGCATCCAACTCCAATGGGCATAACACCTGTTTAGCTTCATATGTGTCGTAGGAATTGTGTTCCCCTCCGGTAGCAAGTCGTTTAGCAAAGCAAGTAGATCCGTGAAACTCTTGTCAGACCAACCGTTACTTGCCTTTATCTTCATGAGATCCAAGACAGCAGATAGTTTGGTGTACTTCGTCTTGCATCCACGATATAGTGCAGTCTTCGAATCTGTCACCAACCTGCTGAACTTCTCATAATCCCTTTCCTTGTAGGATGGCTCCTCAATATCATGCACCATCTCCGTAAGTGTATCAGGGTCTAGTTCTATGAAATCACCACCAATGACGAAGGGACGAACATGTCATCACGAACATGTTCCTCATTTTGTCTTTTGACCGTTGTACCAATTGGAGTAATATTCATTGACTCTTGCTCACCATGCTTTGTCCAACAAGTATAGTCTTTCATAAATCCTCTACGTATGAGATGAGACTGTATTTGAACTCTTCCGACAAACATCTTCTCATTTCTGCAATCTGTGCATGGACAAACCATATATTCTTTACTCCTCCTCGTCCTATCATCCTCTGCAATATTCAAGAATTCAACCACTCCATTCCTATACTCCTGGCTCAGCCGATTAGTACTGTACATCCATTTACGGTCCATCTGTAATCATAAAAAACTTTAACGGAATAATTTTGCAACAATAAAGAAAGTTTGCTGCACCTGTCTAAAAATAACCAAGCTTACTTTCTATTTTTCCTCTAAATTCACAGCAAAGATTCGCCTTCTTAACCCTCCCAACCGAATTGTCTACAGTGCACAGAGCTGGAATGGCAAAGATTCGCCCTCTTAACTCTCCCAGCTGAATTGAATACAGTGCATAGAGCTGGGATGGCAAGCTGGTGGTCAACGGGGGTATATATAGGAGACTACCCATCTCTGTCGGGTTAGTATAGTCGAAACCCGTCATTACGCATCTCTGACGGGTGCTTACTACAAACCCGTCACTCATTAGTGGTCATCTGTGACGGGTAAGAGAGTAGAAACCCGTCAGAGATGAGTCAACTCATCTCTGACGGGTGGTTACTCTATACCCGTCCCAGGTGATCACTTATCTGTGACGGGTCCTGGGTTACACCCGACACAGATATAAAAAAAATTACAAGGGCCGATCGGCCGGCGGATGGAATGTGGCGGTCGGAGCGCAAGGTTTAGCTCGAGGCTGCAGGCAGTGGAAGCAGAAGGGGCCCGCCCAGGTCGGCGCGACGCCAACTTGATGCGGGCCCCTGCTTTCGCTGCTTGCGGCTAGAAACTAGCCCGTCCAGACAAAGGTAGTAATTAATGAGGTCGGAGATCAATTTGAATGGCAGCTCGTCGGTCAGCTCGGGGATACAAGCAAAGGAAGAAAAACTGATGTGCCATGAGGCTGGCCCGCCCAGGTCGACGCGACGCCAGCTCATGTGAGATATGCTTCCATTGCTTGCTTGCTTCGTCTACTCTTCCAGAGCGAGGTGAACAAATAAGAGCACTATAGGTGCAGGTTGTTCAGTATAACCGGCACCTATAGTTAGAGTTCGGACCAGTGCGGAAACTCGAGAACGGTACATCTGTGACGGGTAATATTTTACACCCGACACAGATAAGGGCACTCACTGTGACGGGTCATAGATGACAACCCGTCAAAGATGATGTGGAATCTGTGACGGGTTGTTATCTAAACCCGTCACAGATATTCTGGTGTCGGTCTGTTATATAGACCCGTCACAGATGACCAGTCACTTGTGATGGTTGCCATGCCCTACAGCATTATCTCAAACGGGCCCTGTTTTGGCCCGTCAGAGATTAGTTTGCCTGTGACGGGGCACATTGGCCCGTCACAGATGGACCGTCCCAGATGGACGATTCTGTGGTAGTGGTAATTGTTGACATCCAAATTTGGCACTATATTGGATTTAGAGCAAGTTTAAGTCAAATTTGGAAAAAACCGACGTTTTTCCACTTGAGGCCGGTCGAACCGAAGGGTGAATTGCGGTTAGACCGTAGGTGTCTAGGCGGTCTAACCAGTAGCTCCAAGTCCGAGTCCAATTAAGACAAGTCTTGTGTTTCTTTAGATTGTATGGGGTTTCTTAAGTCCTAATTGATTTCTAAGCCTGATAGGACGTGGGGAAAACTCTGTGAAGGCAAGACCAACCCCTTTATGAGGGCTATGACTGATCCAATTGATCTTGCTCCCCTGACAACCGATAATCGATCAATCAAATCGTCTTATCTTTATACTTTACCATTTACCTAGTATCTAGTTCATCCATCTTTGTTGACTGCGAGAGTGCGATAAAGCATTAGGTGACTTTGTGTTGGTCAAAAAACCACCAACAGTAATATAATATTATCAAGAAACTCAAGTAATATATATGATCTGTATAGTTTCTTATTGTTCTTGCCTATCATATATACTCTTCATACAATTCTCTACATGCTTCACACAGTTTTCCACATCAACGCACGATGTGTTATCTAGTTGTATATATACGTTATCATCACACGCATGATTATTAAACCGGGCGTACATGCTAGCTTTCGTACGTATAGTACGTACTGAGACCACAAGCATTTGTAGTGGGCATGCGGCAGCTAGCATGCATGGGCGATGGAACGATATAGGAAACCGTCAATAAATCTTGCATGTGTCTAGTGGGCTAGAAGCCTATGGATGTATGGACAGATAGGTAGTGATATAGACATGTAGTACTTGATACATGCATGGCAGGCCGAGCGTGCTGTGGATCCTGATCCGCCTCTTCCGTCGACTGGCCCACCCCACTAGTTAGCCGGCCCTTGGCCGACCCGCTTTTCTCACCTTGCATTTACATGCCAGCCTCCCCATCTAGATAATTGTCATATAGAACATTGACACAATTTACAGTCTGTATATTTAATGTTTTAGTTTTCCTAATGAATATTTTAAAAAATATTACAAATATAATTAAATGAAACTGTTTTTCGCAATAAATCTACTAAGGTCATTTTGAAGAATTAAATTCTAATCACCATCTAATAATGAATCAAATTTTAATATATTTCTTTACAGTTGGTCTCCACCTCTTTAAGTGTGTATTGGAGATCTTATTGGTGGGTGTGTGTGCATTGATATATGCACATGCACATATATATCTTCAGGAGAGTATGTATTTGATTTAAGATTTTTAAGGTTTAACTGTACGTATTTAAAGTATTTAGCTACGTACATTGAAGTATATATTAGGTACCACATGCATTGATACAAACACTTGCACCGGCCAGCATGCATGCATGCATGTACATATATCTATCTATTCATCAGGGGAGAGAGATGAGCCGTGGGGAGATGGAAAGCGATGCACAACCACCAGAAAAGCAAACACATGAATCTAGCTAATATATAGCGCATGCATGCAGTGATCTAGCAATCGCCGACCGGAGGATGTGGGAGATACATATATAGAATGAAAGATGCATGTACGCATGCACCTTGTTTCTTTCTTTCGATCTCAAACTGTCCATGGCTTGCCGCGGTGTATCTACATACCGCCCTGACAAGTAGATGGGACGAGTTGAATTAAGCGCATCTGCCCATGCAGTGAATTAAGCGCGTGCAGTTGCATCTGGCCATCTGCACTCCCAGTGATCTGATGAGGCTGGCGTCCAATCAGATCTCGATGGAAGTTCCCTACACTGTTGCGGGCGCTTTAACTCCGTGCTCCCACCGACATCTGTCTCTTCTGAATCAGCTGACAGATACTTGGCCATTCAAAATATTCTCTCTGTCTTAAAATATAGGTATATTAGAGTATTTATAGAGAAGATTGACAAGAGAGGTGAAATTAGAATATGATTGTCATGATTAGTTAAGGTGAGAAAATAGATAGAAAAATTAAATAAGAGATGGTAATAGTTGGTTGAGATAAGAGGGTAGATGAAAAAGTTGTTACTCACTCTGTTCTAAAATATAAGACACCATTGTTTTAAGGAGAGTCATTATTTTTGAAAGCTCTGACTAATAATTGTACTAACATATATGTGTTGGGATTATTAGATTTATATTTAAAAATATTTTCATATGATGCTAATTTCGTAGCTATTGATAATATATTATGATAGAAATCGATGGTCATAGTATAACGTTGGAGACGTGTAAAAAACTAGCATGTCTTATATTTTAGAATGGAGGGAGTATATTCTATTTTGAACGCTACAAGTTGCTATATGTTGAAATTAAGGAAGTACTTCTTCTGTTCCAAAATATAAGGATTTCAAGGTTGTGTAACAAATATTAAGGCTATGTCAAAAGATTTCTTTTCAGTCATTTCAGTTGTCAATTTTTGAATTTTGAATTGCTTAGATTCCCTTTCCAAGTATCTGATTGGCTTTGGAATCATTGAAATGATGTAAACAATGGTAATCAGTGCAAATATGCTTATATTATAGTACACAATTTAAATCCTAGAAATCCTTATATTTTGGAACAAAGGGAGTGGCATACAAATAGCATTGGACTAGCCTATTGTTCCTACCACCTTTTATCTTTTAACTAGGAAGGAAGCCCGCGCGCATGCGCGGGCATCTTATTTAATACTCCTCCTATTTTATATCATAAAGTGTTTTAGTTTTTTTCTAGGATAAATTTTAACTTTGATCAAATTTACTAAAACATAATTAACATCTACAATACCAAATAAATACACTATCAAGACATATTTCATGGTAAATTTTAACGAAATTAATTAATTTAATGTTTTATATGTTGGTGTGTTTGCTATAAACTTGATGAAAGTTTAAGAAGTTTGACTTAAAACAAAACTAAAACACCTTACAATATGCAAGGGGGCAAGTACTTATAAGAAGAATGCTAAAAGAAGTCTTATCTCATCATATTCATTCTGAGGATTTGTAAATTACCTCGTTATGGTCGTAAAAAAGGAAATGTGAAATAGACAATAGACTTGGATCTACTAAATAATAAGAATATCGTCTCTCACATTCAATCATAAATCCAATGTCCCAATTGTATGCAAACTACCCTATCACCACTAATTATTATCATTGTTTTGAAAGCTGGGTGTTTTTTTAGTAGATGGAATTGCATATGTACCACAAAAATAAGCCTAGTACCGCATAATACTATAGAAAATTTTCATCCACACCTCATTTATGTCCAAATCTATGTATAAAATATTCTAAAATTACCACTTCTACTTAATATGATAATGTCGTTAAAATTAAACTTCAATGCCCCTCTACCCAGAGAAGTTGAGTATAGCCGCCAAGGCTTTCTTCTCTGATGCCTTGAAGCCCTAGCTCCTGTAACGATGTAGTTGTGCCCCTCAAGACTAGCGTGGCGCATACTGATTCCGCCAGCGATGTGCAACTCAAGATTTGCATTTACGTGCCTGCTTAGCTCCTAGTGGACACACCCATCAGGATCTATCTAGAGGCTCGTCTCAATGAGATTCACCACTGAAGCGCCACCTAGAGTTTGCATCGGACGCCTAGTTCACCATCAGCACACTCAAAGGGGATTGCATTGGTGAGTAGGCTAATTGAGCTCTGATGCCAACGTTGGTCTCCCACTTGGGCCCACCTCAACTCATCCATATCCATGCCCATGCGATACCCACAGTGGTGTAGCAAGCTTTGTTGTCCATGCTTGGCACCCTTCGGGGAAGACAAAGACAAGAGTCAGGGGAATCAGAGAGAAGATGGAGGTGATGGAAATAGTTTTTTTAGTTTTGACTCAATTTGTGGTATAGGGTGGACATAAATTTTTAATGGTGTTAGTTTGTACTAAAATTTTAGCAGTACAGATACAATTTTCTCTTTTGAATATGAGTGGGGTTGATCATTGCACACTACTTCAAAAAATTATAGAAACCTAAAGAGGCATACAACCACGAAAATTATGGCATACTCAAATTTTAGCAGTATAGTTAAATTTGAAGAATGTATTTATTGTCATATAGTTATTTATAATTGTGGTATGCATTTAACTAATTCGTTGTAGCACGGTTACAGTTGTGTCAGTGGGGTGTATGACATACATCCATCAATTATGCCCGATATATCGGAATTCCTATCAACTATAAGAAAAAAATATAACATGAGTGGTTCAGTGCATATGTCACTTGTTCAATTGTTGCAAAAGTAATTGGTAAAGCAAAAACATACATGTATGATCAGAATTCTTGTGATGAACTAATGGTATTTGAATTGTAGCAAGATCACTGGCTGAAAGTAATTGTTAAAGCAAAAACCTACATGCATGACCAGAATTTTGATGAAATATGCCTAACCATGCATACCTGAAGAGAACTTGTTTGGTTAGTGCGGAATCTATATGTACAGCATGTTGATGAGACATATGGAGTATAATTTAAAAGTTATATATGAACGTTTAAAGAAAAGTTTTTGATATTCTATCCTTATATTATGGATAATGTTTAGTTGTGCATGTTTGTGGGGGTAATATATGGTGGCATAATCTACGTCGTCAAGTTTGTTTGTAAATTTTTATAACTATTTGGATAGCATCCATGGCTAGAATGTGGTCTCATGTTCCATTTTTTTAATAAAACATACTACCTCCGTTCTTTCTTAATTCACGTTTAGGACATGGACACAATCTCCAATGCACATGTTTTATAATTACATTCTCGAACTATATATTTATGAAAATTATAATGATACATATGGAAGAGATTTTCATGACAAATCTACTAATATAATTTTTACATTTTAAATCCTGCTATTTTTGCATCTATTAATGATTTAACTTTTGAGGTTGGGCTACACGCATTTTAGGATGCCATCTTTTTAAGAACAGAGGTAGTAGTTAATATAGGTTTTGATATTTTTCCTTGTATTGTATATCTAATTTAGCTATGCATTTTGTGCGGTAATATACAATGGAACAATCTATGTTATCAAATTTGTTTCTACTCAATAAGATTATTTGAATGAGGATGACAGGAAAAGGGCTAGAATGATGTTCCATGTGACTTTTTTAATCAAACCATATTTTTTTTCCTTCTTATAGATCTAATTTACCAATGCGCGTTTATGGGAGCAATATAGGGAACATTCTACAATGTCAAATTTGTATGGGCCCATGTGCTATTTTTCAATCAAAACATATGGGTCATAAATTGTCGGTTTAATTGCAAGTAATACAATTTTTCAAATGAATTAGAAATTGAATACTTGGTTTCATAGTTATGGTTATTTGAACATAATTTATTTTAAATAGTCATCTACTCAAGAAAAAGGACGAGTAGTGGCCTAAGTAACTTGCCTAAGAAAACACATATATGGGCTTGAAAACTTTGAATACCATTTTAAATAGTAGTCTTTTGGTTGGTGACCTCAGTAAATTGCCTCAAAAAATTGTATGCCAGAGATCTATATGATATTTTAAGAAATATGCCCGACTAGACAAGCTTAAAGAAAACTTGTTTGGTCAGTGCGGAATTTATATGTACAACTATATGTGGGATAGGATGAGATGTAGGTTTGATAGCATATATTACTCCCGTATTGGCCTAGTAAATTGAAACCTACAAATTAAGTGTCTTTTTTTTAAAGAATTTAATCAACTCTAAACTCTAGATGGTCTTTGATGGATATTTATCATATAATAAAATTGTTTGTTTTACAATCCATTAGAAGATGGATTGTAACAACACGAAAAGTTATATATAGTACTCTATATTTAGTTGGAATGTTGTTATTAGAAGGATTTATTTATTTTCCCCGATATTCTAGATATAGTTTAGCCACGCATTTTACTTCAATTTTTCATATTTATTAAGTGACAATTGGATGACATGTAGATGAGGAGGGTATGAACCTAAAATATTTTTTATAATTTCTCTGCAAAAGATATTTGTTACAATTACAAAGATATTCAATGGTGGGCCTTAAATTGTTGATTTAATTGTAAAGAACGTTATAGCTCAAACGGACAGGAAATCGAATGTATAACTTTAAAGTTATGGATAATTAACTAATGAATCTTAAAAAAGGGGAAAGGGGAGGAGGATGGGTGGGCGTTGGTAGTTATCTTTGGAAAAAAATTAGCTTAAAAGAATTTTGAGAAGATAAATTGACCAGATGTTTTGTTTTAAAATCTCAACTAACTTAGGTAAGAAAAAAGGGGAGGGGAGCGTGCAGCACGCGCATGGGAGAGACGTATGCCCACAAGAGGGGCTGGGCATGCAGAGGAGGGTGGAACTCAATTCATTTTTTAACATAAATCTAATGATTAAAAGTGATGGGTCTGCCAAATTAAATGAAAATCGATGGCTAGATGTTTTGCTTTTCTTATACAATTTCTAGGATATCTCTTAATTTAGAGAGGTGGTACGTGATGGCCTAGAAGCGCTCTAGAGAATGTTTAATGGACCTTTAGTATATGGGAGTGTGTAGCATGCGCATGGGAGGGATACATGCCCACGGGAGGGGCGGGGAGGGCTGCACAGGCATGCCGAGGAGGGTGGAGGTCAATTTATTTTTTTAAGATAAATCTAATGGTTAAAAGTGATGGGTCCACCAGACTAAATAAAAATCGATGGCTAGATCTTTCTTTTTTCACATAATTTCTACGATTTCTCTTAATATAGAGAGGTGACATGTGGTTGCCTAGGAGCGCTCTAGAGGATGTTTAATGAACCTTTAGTTTATAATAGATAGATAGATAGATAGATAGATAGATAGATGTTTTGGTCATTGACATGGTTTATAATTAATTAATTTGATCGTTACTTTTCTTAGTATATATTTGTAAACGTTATTAAAAAGATAACTTTGTACTAGTGTTTTTCGTGATAAATCTACTACTATCATTTCCACCTATATATCAAGTCCTAATATTTTGACATACATGTTAATGATTTAAGATTTAGAGATTTGATTGTATACATTATAGAACATCATTTATTTCAGAATGGACGGAGTACCTTGTTACTACTTTCATATGGACCTTTGCAAATCATATAGTCCCATGCATGCATGTCAGTAACAACTATACTACTCTTGGTTGCAAATTGTGTACATGTTCTCATTATCTAGTTGTAGAAAATTATAGATCAAAATTTACTAGTATAGGTCAACAGGTACCCATGGGTCAGCCCACTTGCATTATTTCAAAGGAACTAGTGTAGCTCAATGGGTATTCATGTGTTAGCACTTATGTTTCTAGTACCTTGGCTCTATCTCGGTTCCAAGAATTGCCCCATCTCATATTGATTTTCTTTTGCACGTTTCCTAACCTCCTAACGATGTATTTTGTGTAAAAATATTTTGTACAAGATTTTCTTGGAATACCTTTTTAGAACAATTTTCAACGTTGTAGGAGTTAATTTGTTCATTTATACATTTAAATAGCAATCATAAAAATCAAATAATCCATCAATTACAGCTTTGTCAAAAGGGACCTCAATATGAGTTGCTAGTTTCTACAGGCAGGTGAGATAAAAAAAGAGAAGTTTTACGGTACTTGAGAGGTACCATAATAACTAAATGCGTACGTAGAACATTATTAACAATTTTATACTATAATATAAGGGTCTTAAGAAATAATTGGCCAATTGGTTCCTTTGAGCATTATTATGTTGTAATACCATATCGTTGTACATGATTTTTTTAAAGAAAATAATACCAGGTCTTGTCCAGTAGTTATATATTAAAGATAAAGTTACACAAAATTACATCAAACAACCCACTAGAATTCACAGATGTTGTAACCAATCAAAAATAGAGGATCCAAGGATCTCATTCATCCTACACATATGCAGGAGAATTTTTTTCCTGAAACTATGAAACCAAAGCTCCCGAGTGGGTGTAACATTCTGAAAGATCATCCCATTACATTGCTTCCATATGTGCCAACATGCAATAAGCACGATTTCCAGGAAGCCTTTATATCAAAATCGCAGTCTAGCAATGACCAACATTTGAAAAAACTGAATATGAGTGTTCCACCTGAATCCAATCCGTTCCCAGCATTGCATAGAAAAAGGTCATAGGAAAAAATGGTGCCTCAAAGTCTCCCTTGTGCCTATTGAACAAAGGATACATGATAAATCTGCGTTATCCGGGGCATAGTTCTTTCTATCAAGTGTATCATGGGTGTTAAGATGATCACAGAACAACAACCAAATAATCACTTTGATCTTCATCGTGCACGTCGTTTTCCATAGACATATGAATGACCTAGGTGGTGAGAGCCCAAGAAAATTCATCTTATAAAACCTCTGTGATGAATACTTATAATTATTCCAGATATATTTCCACTCATCACATTTGCATTCCGCCAGATTGAACTCCTCCAGCTCAGTTTGCAACAACTAGAATTCATGATAAGCTTGCGCTATCAATGGGAGATTAAAACAATCCTCTAGATTTCTATCCAAGAAAACTTTAACTGAATCAAGAGGGAACAGTGTGAGGGTATGCAAGTTAGAATCTACATTGTGTCTGAGAGAACCATTCCACTTGTCTTCCCAAAAAAGAACTGTTCGACCAATTGTGACTGAACATTGGGCTATTGCTCTAAAGATATCTATAAATTGATAATGTCACTCCACTAGAAAGAACCCTTGTTAAAAACCATGTGGCACATTCTGTTTGTAATATGAGTCCCATATTATTCTCACCCATGGTACATCATTTGTTGTGTAAATATTACCCAAATGCTTTAAAAGCAAAGTCACATTTTGCAAGCCCAAGTCAATAACTCGCAAACCTCTCTTTCTTTCGGCTTACAAACCCTCTTCTATGCCACTAGAGATTTTCTCTTCATAGAGGCATCAGAGCCTCTCCATAAGAAATTTCTTCTGGTTGTATCTATTGGCTCAATCACTGTGACTAGGAGTTTGAGAGAACAAATATAATATGTTGGGATAGCTGAAAGCACAGAGTTGATCAAAGTCAACCGTTCACCATATGACAAAAAAAGCAGCACTTGCTAACTACCTTCTCTCCACTCTATCCACCATAGGAGCAAAATCAACAACTCTGGGTCTAGTGGTTCCCATTGGTAAATCCAAATAAGTAAAGGGTAGTGTGGAGGATATGGGTTTGGGGTACCCTTGTAGGAGGCAAATTCGGCCACCTAGACTGGAGGTAGGCTGACCCATATAATTAGACATAGAGTAGAACTTGGCAATTGTGTTACCTTGTATCACAAGGAAAGGGATAGAATCCTAGCTGAATACTCTATGTATAGATAAAGAAACCCTAGACTGATTCCTCGGCTGATTCCTAGACGAGGATTTACTGCACAAATCAACTTTGGAAATTTTGGTGAATTTCCGGACCACATCACGATCTCTGTCATGACATCCAAGCTTGATGTCGGGAACGAGAGAAAGACGAGCAACGCCGACTGGAAGACGACGCGACCAGTTTGGTCTCCACCACGACCGCTTTAGTCGTGGGAGCCGAAGCCCAACCTGATGGTCCATAGAGCACCGAACCAACTCGGATGACAGAGTCTCAGCCTTCACGTCTGAGTTACACCGAGTCAATTGGCCGACAGGCTTCGAGCCAACCGATATTGAGAAGTACGATGACAAGACAGACCCTGAGTCCTAGGTCACAGTTTGGCAATTTAGGTGGCCGGAGACGACCACAAGGCGATGGCCAACTACCTACCAATCGCTTTGGCAGAGTCGGCACGGACTTGGCTAACGGGGCTTCCACGACCGGTTCGTAGCTAACTTCTAGGGCACCTATAAAAGGCCAAGCACCGAGTCAAAGGCCTCGTTGAGATGGCCAACAAATATGCTTCATTAGCCAAGGCCATGGTTGAGTTAGAAGAAGCGAGGCCTCGCCAGAGAGATAGATGGGAGTTAGACAAACCCGGCTCCTCAAGGGAGAGAGACCGGAAGCGGAAACCAGAAGACCTCGTCGCCGCAATCGAGCACGGCCGTCCTCAAGCTCCTAGAATTGAGGACTATCAGAAGGTCATGAATGGCTCATGTCCTTTCCATCCAAAGGGGAAGCACATAGCCAAGAATTGCTACATGCTCAAGAAAGTCGTCTGGGAGCACGAAAAGCCATCGGCAAACGGTGAAGCTGAATCCAGTAAGGACAAGGATAAGACAGACGTCGATGCAATAGGAGGGTTTCAAGATCATCGTATGGAGCTCAATCACATGTTTCGTGGGTCATCGGCATACGAGTCCAAGCGGAAGTAGAAGCTAACCACTGGAGAAGTCAACACTATATCAGTCGACGCTCCCAATACATATGGTGGTCCGAGGTTTCCATCATGTTCGACTACATGGATCACCCCGACCGAGTGGCCCACCTAGGATGCTACCCCCTCATCCTGGATCTAGTTATCAAGAACATCAAGCTCAAAAAAGTTCTGATCAATGGTGGGACTGCACTCAACATCCTCTTTGCCAAGACGCTCGACGAGATGAAAATTCCTCGATCTGAGCTGCAGCTGAGTATAGCTCCCCTCCATGGGGTAATGCCCGGCCTCTTGTCAATGCAAACTAGGCAAATTACCTTGCCGGTCACCCTCAGCATGAGGGAGAATTTCTACATAGAGAACAATTGTTTCAAGGTTGCTGATTTCAAGACAGCCTACCACGCAATCCTAGGAAGACCGACGCTCACCAAATTCATGGCGATCCCCTACTACACTTACATGATGATGAAGATGCAAGGACCCAAGGGAATCATCTCCTTTCACAGTGACGTCAAGCAAGCTTTCACCTGTGACAAGGAGAGTTGCGAGCTAGCACAATCATAGGAGGCTGTAGTTAGACGGGACAATATCCGACTAACAGCATCAACTTCGCACGAGCAAGAGGAAGTCCCAGCGAAAAAAGATCCCCTAGACCCCTTCGACCCGACCAAGACAGCGCTAGTCGAGACCAGACTAGACCCAAAATAGGAAGACGTGCTTGTCACCTTCCTACAGGCAAATAGGGATATCTTCGCTTGGAAACCTTCTGATATGCCTAGTGTACCATAGGAGGTGATTGAGCATTCCCTAAATGTCAAGGCGGATGCTAAGCCCGTGAAGCAACAACTACGATGCTTCACTCAAGACCACAAGGATGCTACCTGCGAGGAGATAACCAAGCTCCTAACTATCTGGTTCATCAAAGAGGTCTACCACTCGAATTGGCTGGCAAACCTAGTTCTAGTCTGGAAGAAAAATAGTCAATGGCGCATGTGCGTCGACTACACTGACTTAAACAAAGCATGTCCCAAGGATCCCTTTGGTCTCCCTCGCATTGATCAAGTGGTCAATTCTATCATGGAATGTGAGTTATTTAGTTTTTTGACTGCTATTTGGGATATTATCAGATCAGCTTGAAGGAGGAATATTGTCTGAAGAAGTCATACATTATGCCGTTCGGAGCATACTGCTATATTACAATGACTTTTGGGTTGAACAACACTGGTGCAACTTATAAGTATGCTATACAACGATGTCATCATTGTCAAATTGGACACAACATGGAAGCCTATATTGATGATGTGGTGATCAAGAGCAAAGTCAAAGACAACCTCATCGCTGACATAGAAGAAACATGTCAAAGCTTAAGGGCGTTGAAGCTAAAGCTCAACCTGGAAAGTTGTGTCTTCGGAGTACCTTCGGGGAGGCTACACGGCTTTGTCGTGTCGTATCGTGGCATCGACGCTAACCCAGAAAAGACCAATGAAATCATGAAGATGGCACCCCAACTAGCTAGAAAGACGTCCAGATGCTAACTAGTTGCATGGTGGCACTCAGTCGATTTGTTTCCTGATTAGGGGAATGGGGTATGCCCTTTTTCAAACTCCTGAAGAAAGTTGACAATTTTTAGTGGATGCCGAAAGCCCAATGTGCCTTTGAAGAGTTCAAACGATTCATGACTACCCCACCTATATCAGTATCACCCATGACCAAGGAGCTGCTTATGTTATAGCTCACGGCGACTTCATAGGTGGTTAGTACGGTGTTGGTTGTGGAGCGCGAAGAGGCTAGTCACATCCAGAAGGTATAATGTCCAGTTGACCTCATCAATGAAGTCCTAGGAGTCTAAGATGTGATACCCCTAGATCTAGAAGCGCTCCATGGCGTACTCATCACTGTTCGGAAGCTAGTGCACTATTTTCAAGGGCACTCGGTGTCGGTCGTCACTTTGTTCCCACTTGGAGATGTCTGTTCACAATAGAGAAGCTATTGCAGAATGTTAAATGGACACTCAATTTAATGGCGTTCGATATTACCTTCAAGCCACGTACAACAATCAAGTCTCAAGCACTAGCCGACTTTGTTGCCAACGGGACAGAAGTTCAGTCGGCTGTGACTGTAGACACTCTTGAGTACTAGACAATATACTTCGATGGTTCACTTCAGATCAGAGGAGCAGGTGTGGATGCCATGGGCCCCGAGTACCATAGGGAAGGCAAATACGGCCACTTAGACAAAGGGTGGGCCAGCCCATGCAATTAGAGATAGAGTAGGACTCGACTTCATGCTACCTTGCATGACAAGAAAAGAGAAATAATCCTAGCCAGATGCTCTATGTACTGATATGGAAAATCCTAGCTCATATCTGACTGGGTTTCCTACTATGTAATCCTCATCCCTTCGCATAGATAAGGAGGGGTACTGAGCCTTCTCGAGCAGACAGAACCACAACCATACAACATATAGCGAAAGCAATATACTATAACTGGAGTAGGGTATTACTTCACATTAAGGGCCTAAATCAGTATAAACCTTGATGTCTTTCAAATCCATCGAGTTTAGGTCCAACGCATAGCCCCATATTCCATATTGCTAATATAAAACATCGACAGTTGGGGTTGGTGTCGTGCTGACATTACCAAAAGGAGAAAAACTCAAGTACATACTGTAGATACACTTCCCAGTATCTCACAACGTTGCTGAGTATAAAACGCTCATCCACAGGATTCGCATCGCCACACGCTCAGTATTCGATGGTTGGAGGTTTGCGGGGACTCCTAGCTCGTGGTGAACTAGGTCATGAAAGATTGGTCATGCTCAGATGACAACATGAGGACATACTGCCAAGAAGAGCACAAGCAAGAGAACAAGTTTGATGATCTTAAAATCACTCACGTCCAACAGCAGTTCAATGAGGCAGCTGATGAGTTAGCCAACATGGGATTCAAGAAAGAGGCGGTCCCAACTGGAGTCTTTATTGAACATCTACTAGAGCCTTCAGTCAAGAAAAAGCCAAAGCCTACCCAGCCGACAGTTGAACACAATCTGGAGGCGGCCGAAGTACTCATCATTTTTGGACTCTGCTCATACGATATCTGCTGGAATAAGAACTCTATGAAGATCGCAATGAAAAACCAAGCGTATCAAGTGTCAAAGTAAAAATTTTCTTATAGTCAGAGAGGATCTTTATGGCCGAAGTGCATCTAGAGTCTTAATGCACCGCGTTACACCTAAAGAAGGGAAACAGATTTTACAATCCATCCACTAAGGCATATGTGGCGATCATGCGGCATCTAGGACTCTAGTCCGCAAAGCCTACAGACAAGGTTTCTTCTGGCCGACTGTTGTCACTGATGCTAAAGCACTCGTCCAGGTCCGGCCAGCTGTAGCAGCGCCCGGCCCTCGGCCCACCGCCATCCTGGCCTGCTCCACCCGGCCCCGAGCCACGAAGCCGCTGCCTCCCCTGAAGACCGCGGGACTCGCCACCAACCTAGACTCCACGAAGCCACCGCCAACCTCGGAATCTAGCTGCCACACGAGTCACGACCCCAATCTCCTCCTCCCTCTATATAAGCCGTCGCCGCTCTTGCCCCACCCGCGCCGCCCACCACTGCTCCTTGCCTGCGCCGCCATGCCCACTGCCACCCTTCTCCCATGTGCCGGCGCCCCATCTAGCGCCACTGCCGCCGCTCTATTCTGCCACCGCCGCTGTGCCTCTACCCTGTGGATGCCGCCGGCGGTTCGGCATCAACGTCATTGCCTCCGTGGACGCTGCTGGCTAGGGTGAGCCTCACCTGACAACTCCCATTTCTCCTCCTCCCTCCATTCTTCGTCGTCGGCATTTCTATCCTGGCGCGGGCCCCTGCTGTTTTCCCCTAGGCGTCACCCCTCCCCTTTTTCCACTGGAGCACCGCCATCGTCCAGCCCATCACCGTCTCTGCCTCCGCGTCAAGCTGCCCGAGACAGCCGTAGTCGGCCACTGCTGTCGGTTGGCCTGTGCCATGGTTGGGGTGCACGGTCCCTGCCTCCACATCGGCCGGTAGCCTGACCGGTCGGCCCCACCGTCGGCCACTGCCGAGTGGGCCCCCCATCGGTAGCATCTCCTCCCCGTGACATAAACATAGGGGCCCCTCTGCTATTTCCTCTCCCCTGTGAATGACCGATGGACCCGAGAGTATTCCCACTCCTCGGTGCATGACGTGTGGGCCCAGGGTGTGAACTCTTGATCCATCCTCAGCCATCCAAATTCATCCAGATCTGAATTAGGCCATCTAAGCCGTTGGATTTACATAATTTATCAGAAACGATCTCAACCGTCAGATCTGCTGAGGGCGATCCCATCTGTAGGATTCCCTTTTATCTAACCCCTCCGACACATCAACCCTAGCAGTCGAGTCGTCAATCCACCTCAGTTGCCACTTCGGATGCCACCTCAGCCCTAACAGCCATCTCATCGCCATGTGGCACCAAGTAATCAATCCACCACTACCCTCTGATCCTTGGTCCATGAACCAAGTCCTCCATAGCCAAGTCTATGCCAGTGGGTCCCATGTGACAGTAATTATCCAAATATTTATTTTTATTAATACGAGAATCTAGAGAATATTCTAGGGAATATTCTTTTCCAATTCGTTTCGGATTTACTCTGAATTCAATTTTCCAAAAGCCATATCTTTTCTGTCCGAACTTCGATTCGACCCGTTCTTCTTCCTAAATTCATCTAAAATCATGATCTACCTATTTATGTACTTTTATGTACTGTTTATTTAGAGTTTCTTAGGGCTTTTCATCATTTTGCATGTAGTCACATATAATCGTCATTTGGGAAGATCGTGGAGTCTGCGGAAGAGTTCGGAAGACCTATCGAAGACGTTTTTGATTGCAAGGCAAGTCACATGACAATCTCCTTGAGCATGTTGATCCCATTTGCAAAAATTATCTTATTTTAACGTTATTGCATTGCAATGTTTTTTAATGTCATTATTATGGGTATTTATTTATTATTCTATATTCCTTGCTTATGGCCGTGAATTGATATTGTTACCTATACCTTGATACCCTGGGAAATTAATACTGACTAGCTGGATAACTATTTAATGATCTAGCTAGATTATTTTAGGATTTGCTTAGCCAGTGCCTAGAAACCGTAGCGTCATTTTATGTTGGAAATTAATGACTCATTTATAATTAATGATTGATTAATGGCTATATTTTCATGACAGTTGGTCGTGGCTGGTTAATTAATATGCCAATTAAAATTTGATCGAATGGTGGGTTGTGAACACCAGGGTTGTGATTGTTGCTAGTGGTGCTCATGATAGTTAAGGACTGGTTCGCGGACTACTTGTTGTGAAGCATTTACCGTACTAACCACAAGCCAGAGTGGACAATGGCTGGACTTGTAGTGTAGCGAGTTCAACAGGAGGCACCACGGTGTGTTGTGGTTGTGTCAATAAGACCACCATGGCTGTGTCAATAAGTCCATGTTTTGGGCATTGAACCGTCTCCCTGTTAGGCATCTGATCAGTTACTACCGGAGACTGGTGGTTCAACGGGTGGCTTTTCTGTTAGGCAAGTTGCATGAAAGGTCTTGTCACAATTTCTATTTGGATACTTTCGAGTATTGCGATGCATGACTAACATGAAGTTGAGATTGTGTCTTGTGGGTAAAGTTGTACACCTCTGGCCAGAGTAAAACTATTCGAATAGCCATGCCCACGGTCAATGGACGGGCCTAGCAATATTTTCTGTGATTGTTTGTCACACCCTGAGTTTTCCCTTAATAATCCCACACTAGTCATGTATGGTGATAAATGATGGAACTTGATAGCTCTAGTTTGGAGGGTTATGGTTTGGGCCTAAACTGCGTTGGAGCGCTGTTCAGTGGTTGGTTTAATATTGATTATTAATTAAACTATATTGTTTTCAATTATTTTAAATGCAAATGTTTTCAATGCCATTTATGCAAATAAACCATACTATACCTTTCCTTTGGAATCCTGTTGCATTACTTTGCATTTCTAGTGTGGTTTGTTGAGTACGGTGGGTGGTACTCAGTCTTGCTTTATTACAATCATCAGAGTGAAGATTTGCGAGGAGGAAAAGTTTGGTGTTTGGTTTATACCCCTGTTGATCTGCCTGTGGCTTGGTGTTGCTTCGCTAGGATTTCCGTTCCGCTGCTGTTTTTTCTGTGTGAGGACTAAGTGTCTTTTCTGTAAGTATTTATCATTTATCGTTTTGGTTATGTTTATCAAATTGTTGATTTGTGTACCTTGGCTAATTCCTGAACGAGGGTTTTATTGCACAAATTAGCATTGGAAATTCTGGTGAATTTCTGGGCATGACATAAATTCTCCATGGTTTAATAAACTCTCTAAAATTTTTTCGGATTTTTCAGAGCTCTAGAATTAATTTTAATGTTACAAATATCAATTCAGCAATTAAATAAATGGAAAACAAAATCCTTTTCTTTTCCCAATCTCGGGTCATTTCTAATCCAATCCCTTGTACCTCCCTTTCTGCCCGGACTCGAGTTTCCCCTCTCTTTGATTATCTGGTGTCGTTCCCGAAACCCTAAAACCTCCTCGAAATCTAGAATCCGAAGTTCTCGGATTTCTCAATCCAAGATTCTCGATATCCAAAATTCCACAAACATCCATTTTCCTTTTCAAAATAAATCACATATAATTCCTCAAAATTCCTTTCTATTGAAATAAAATTCAAATCCCTAGATATTCCCAGAGTTGCCCAATTTCAGTCTCCATAAAATATTCTCGTCAATTCCTTTATTCCCCAAATATTCCAATTTTCTAATCTTCATAAAATATTCTCCATTGTTTTTCTGATTCCAATAATAATCCCAAATATTCCCTTTTATTCTAAAATTTTACCCAAGAATTCCTATTTTCCAAGTTGGGAAAATTCCAGAAAAAGTCCCTCCCTTTTGTTTTTCCTTTTCCATTTCATTTTCCACTTTTTCTCTTTTTCTCCTTTTTCTTTTTGTTCCTTCTTCTTCCTCCTTTCTTCTTTCTTCCTCCTCTCTCCTTCGGTCTGGCCCAGACCCGGCGCCACCCGACGCCATCCTCCCTCAGCAGCCTGGCCTGTTGCTCCGCCTAGCCCACAACCGCTGCCCACGACCTGGCCCCGCGTGCATGCCATGCCGCCGCCGGACTCCGCAACTACTGCCGTTGCAAATCCCAGAGCCGCCGCCGAGCCCTAGCTCCTCCTTTCCCCTCTACATATATCCCACCTCCACCACCTCCCCACACCCCTATACCTTAGCCGCTGCCCTCCTGTGCCCTAGCCAAGTGCCGCCACCACTGCAAGCCGCCGTCGCTCTGCTTTGCTGTCGCCACCGCCGGAATCCAGCTGTGCCACCGCTCTATTTCCCTGAGCCGCGGCTGTGGTCATCATCATCTTCACATCCGCCACCCTCGCTGGTGAGCATCGGGACCTCAGCACCACGTTGCCCTCACCTCCCCTCTCTCCGGCGCCACCATGGTTGACGTCGAGCTCATCGTACCAAGAGTGTCCACCGGCGTCGCCCGTTTCCTTCCCTTCTCCTTCGTTGGTGAGACGCCATCCTCAGCTCAGTGTCTCTCCGCCGTCCTCGGTCGCTGTCGATTGCCAGTCACCGTTGCCGTCGCCGTCGAACATCCTCCTCGCGCTGGCATGTCGCGTCCCACGGTGTCGCGCCATGGCACTGGCACCCAATCTCCCTCCCAGGACGCTGACCGGTGGTCCCCACGGGCAGGACTCCTCTCTCTGAATGACGCATGGGCCTGTGAATAGTGATCGATCCGATCTCAGCTGTTGAATCCTCAAGATCTAATCCGAGCCACTCGATCTCCATCAAAAACCCGAATCAATCTCAGCCGTTGGTTCATCTCCAATCCATCCGAACCGTCAGATTTCCATAACTCCCAACTAGTGCCTTGTCAACCCTAGCCTAATCCACCTCGGCCGCCACCTCATCACCACCTCGGTCTCTTCTGCCCACGTGGCATCCATGTTAGCCAGTCCATTAGCGCCCTTCCCTCTGTTCCATGGACTTGGTCCATATCAGGCAAGCCACTGATAGTGGGCCCTACTCCTTTATACATTCAAAAATAATTTCTTTAATAATTAAATTCCGATGGGAATATTCTAGGAATATTTCTTTTCTTTTTTCTTTTCGGATTTTCTCTGAATTCAAACTTCCGATGGCCATATCTTTTCTGTCCGAACTCCGATTCGACCCATTCTTCTTCCTAAATTTGTCTAAAATCATGGTCTACATGTTTATGTACTTTTATATACTATTTATTTGGGGGTTCTTAGTGTTTTTCTCATTTTGCGTGTAGTCGCGTAATTTTCGCCGTTTCGAAAGGTCGCGAAGTTGGAGGAAGAGTTCGGAAGATCAAGTGAAGACTTTTTAATTGCAAGGCAAGTCACACGATAATCTCCTTGAGCATGTTGATCCCAATTGTGAAAACTATTTCGTTAACGTTATTGCATGCAAAGCTTTTGAATGTCATTATTATGGGTATTTATATTATTATCCAATATTCCTTGATTATGGCCATGAATTGATATTGATACCTTTACCTTGATACCCTGGGTTATTAATATGGACTAGCTGGATGGCTATTTAATGATCTAGCTGGATTATTTTAGGTTTTGCTTAGCCATGCCTAGAACTGTAGCGTCATTTTATGTGGGGAAAACTATTCATTCACCTATGATTTAATTAATGGTTATCTTTTCACGATGGTTGGTCGTGGTTGGTTAAATAAACTTGCCAACTAAAACTTTACTGCTGGTGGGTTGTGAGCACATGGAATGGTGATGTTGCTAGTGGTGCTTATGACAATTAAGGATGGGCATGTTGTGTTAACGCCAAAATTGGTACGGTTCGTTACCATGTTCGGTTAAGGAAAGAAGCGATATCAGCCGTTGGAAACTAATCCAGAAGAGTTCGAGCTTGGGAGGAATCGTGAAGACCCACGTTATGGCAGTTAATTACCTTATCTATTAATTAGGTAGTTTTGATAATTTTTAGGAAACCTGATCTCGTATCTGATCGGGCTTGTTAGTGTTTCCTTTTCTAGTTAGGAAAAGTCCTGTTCGTGTCCTACTAAGGACTGTAATAACTCGGCGTATATATACGTATGCCCGGTTACCTCTTGTAAATCATCAAATCGATCAACTTAAACTTCGGCGCATCGCCAACCTTTCGACGGGTTCTTGCTTCTCGAGCGGGGGCTGCATCGGTTTAGTCCGAACTCCTGCGAGAGGTAAACTCGTCACCCTTTACCCAGGTGTATCTGCCCTGTCTACGGCATGCATCGGTTCGGGTCCGACCTCTTAGCCGATCAGTATACACA
Source organism: Oryza meyeriana var. granulata (assembly GCA_003991445.1). Lineage (NCBI taxonomy): Eukaryota > Viridiplantae > Streptophyta > Magnoliopsida > Poales > Poaceae > Oryza > Oryza meyeriana. Next base: position 373,857 of record RYFJ01002346.1, read on the forward strand.
TCACGCTGTGCGTAGATCTTATCAGTTTACTAGGGCGATTTATCATCAGTTCGGCTGCCATCGTATCCTCTCTCTTTTTT